>SJYV01022488.1:313122-333105 GCA_006410875.1 Neotragus pygmaeus
TGAGAGTCCCTTGGACTGCAAGGAGATCCAACCTGTCCATTCTGAAGGAGATCAGCCCTGGGATTTCTTTGGAAGGAATGATGCTAAAGCTGAAACTCCAGTCCTTTGGCCACCTCTTGGGAAGAGTTGACTCATTGGAAAAAACTCTGATGCTGGGAGGGATTGGGGGCAGGAGGAGAAGGGGATGACAGAGGATGAGATGGCTGGATGGCATCACTGACTTGATGGATGTGAGTCTGAGTGAACTCCGGGAGTTGGTGATGGACAGGGAGGCCTGGCGTGTTGCAGTTCATGGGGTTGAAAAGAGTCGGACATGACTGAGTGACTGAACTGAACTGAACTGAGAAGCTTCCATAGAGAAATGGCATTTGTGTGAAATCATCAGAGAGAAAAAAAATTTCGGTCCAGTCTAAGTATTATAATTGTCACATCCCTAAAATTTGAAAGGGCTTCCCTGGTGGCTCAGACAATAAAGAATCTGCCTGCAATGTGAGAAACCTGGATTTGCTCCCTCGATCGGGAAGATATTCTGCAGAAGGGAATGGCAACCCCCTCCAGCATTCTTGCTTAGAGAATTCCATGGACAGAGGAGCCTGGCAGGCTACAGTCCATGGGATCGCAGAGTTAGACACTGAGCGATTGAGCAACTAATACTTTCACTTTTTAAAATCCAAAGTCACAAGCATTAGAAAAAATGCCTGGCTGATAATGGCACCCGTCACCTATTGGACAGGCTGCCCAAGAGCCAGGGAAAAAGGACGGCTGACCTCCTCATTCAGCAAGTACTTGCTGAACATCTACTAAATGCATGTCACTGCGGGACTTGCCTGGTGGTCCAATGGCACTCCCAATGCAAAAGGCCCGGGTTTGATCCCTGGTTGGGGACCTAGATTCTGCATGCTGCAACCAGAAGGTCCCAAGTGTCGCAACTAAGACCCAGTGCAGCTGAATAAATAATCAATAGAAACAAATATTAAAAAAAAAATAAGTAAACACAAGTCACCGAGTTGGCCCTTATGGAGCTGCTCTTTCTACAGATCTTGAGTCGACTGTGGGACAGGGAGGTCTGACACTTTCTCCCATAAAAAAATAATGCTATCTTTGGAGGGGAGAGCTATGAAAAAGTATATACCATCATCACTGAACACTGTGTGGCAATGTGCCAAATGCAATATGCACAATTGATCATAAAGTCATAATACTTTTAAGGTATGAATCTACTTCAGGACTGAAGAGACTGTAAAAATAAGCCATAATCATAGAATTACTGAGCATTAGTATAACACTACACACAGCCAGCATTTAATAACTAGTCACCCCACACTTTCTATGGTGAAACAAGGGAAAAAACTGTTGTTTTAAACATGATATAAACTAGCCCTGCTGTTGGTGAGTGGAGATGTCAGCTACTGTTAACTAGGCCTCTGAACAAGTTGCTCCTCTTGCATATTCAAATAATAAACAGGAACCAAAGAGATTTCTGTTCTCTAAGTTATCTGCAGTCAATCTCAAAAGTGGGTTTTATATATTATGAAGCAGTCAAGACATACCCACATACACAATGCTATTTAGGTATACACAAATATTGAGGAGATTTACAGTGGTACTGTGTTTCACTGGGCTGAAGTTTGGGAATGTAGTGGGGCAGGGTGGGGGGCATGTTCTAAGATCAGTCCCTCGGCCTCTTGGGAGAATAAAAGTCAAACATGAAAATTTATTGTTTTTGTTTTCTCTGCTACTGAGTTATATGTGACCTTCTAATCAGTGGAGACTCAGACTAGTTTGAATGGTTCAAAGTAATTTTAAGTTTGTCTTATCCAAGGAATTATCATTTGTTAAAATAATGTATGAAAAAAACCTAAATAATCAAAATAAAAACCAAACAAAAAAATAACTTAAGATAGCAAATTATCCTAAATCAGACTTTGACTGTAACAGCTTTGTCATGTGTCAACTTGGCTCACAGAACTACATTCCTCCAAATTGCCTTCCTAGTATTTTTCCAGGTGTGGTGGGCTACAGCGGCGTTCTCTTGCCAGAAGTGGAGGACAGATGGGAGGCTGCAGTTATTCAGTAGCATACACATATCTACTGATATAATCAAGACCAGTTGAAGCGCTGCTGTAATGTGACATTACAGACTTAAGTTAATCAAAAGGGAGATTAGCCTGGGTGGCCTGACTTAACCAGTTGGATGCCTTTTCAAAGAAGGGGGAGGTTCTCTGGAATTTCCAGGGCTTCAAGCTTTAGATCACACCCATGGAGTTCCAGCATGTTATGATCTTATCTTCCTGATTGCCCTGTGGACCTCAGGCTTGCTTAGCCAGCCACCACCAGTGGATAAGCCAATGCCCTGTAATCAATTCCTTATCATACGTGAAGATACATCTCCTACCAGCTCCACTGCTCCAGTTGAATCCAGACTAATACACCTACTTTCACTCCTTCAACATATACTCACTGGTGTCCTAAGCAATCCAGCAGTAGGCCAAGTAGACACAGTCAATGCCCTCAATCAATTTTCAACACTCCTCTAGTGAAGACTCGTGCAGTCTTTCTTCCTAGCTATTTCCCCCACCCCCAGGTCTGATCAACAGAAGACTAGAAATACTCAAAAATAGTATAAATACTTTAAAGGCTTAAATTATTCACAAATATCCATTTTTTAAATGAAGAGGGTCTGAATTTTTAATTGTCCTTTAATGTATATCAATGGCTAGTTCTCCTGACATGGTGTATGATTCAACTTGAAATTGAAAATTTCTACAGCACCAGAACCATGTCTGTTGAAAATTAATCTATGTAGTCCTAGCACAGCAGTCAACATACTGACAGAAGATTAAAATGACAAATCTGGACATTATCTCACAAATAAGGATATTGAAAAACAGAGAGGTTAAATGACTTGGCCCAAGTCACACAGGTAATCATAAGGATGTACGTGTGTGTACTCAGCCATATCCAACTCTTTCCACCCCACAGACTGCAGCCCACCAGGCTCCTCTGTCCATGGGATTTCCCAGGCAAGAATACTGGAACTGTTTGCCACTTCCTCCTCCAAGGGATCTTCCCAACCCAGGTTTTGAACTGGTATCTCTTGCATCTGCTGCACTGGCAGGCAGATTCTTTACCACCGAGCCACGTAGAAAGTACCACAAGGGACCGGGTACTTTGTTACAACATGAGGGAAGCTTCATGCCCGTTGGCTGGGGGTAGGGGAAGAGGCATGATGCCTATAAGTGCCTTGTCCTTGTACCATCAGGCATGTTTATCCCTATGGGGGGTGGTCCTCAAACTGATTTGGCTGTTCATGAGAGGCAAGTCTTGGTCAATGTCACCCAAGACCTTCACGTTGCCAAATTCAAGGACTGTTGCTCATTCCTGGTTTGTCTACAGCACTGGACAGTTAATCACTCTCTCCTTCTTGAAACACTTTCTTCACCTGGAGAGGGACAAACTGTCCTAGTGTATCCCGAGTTCTGAAAGTCCATGTACCAGGAAACCCCTCAGTCCAGCAAACTGGAACAGACACTTACTCAGTCACTCCACATCTGGGACACCACTTTTTCTAGGTTCTCCTTCTGCTTTGCAGTGCCCTCAGGCTGCATCCTAAAAGAGCTTCTCTCCTCAGCCTGATTTTACTCCCATATGATCTCATCTATGTCCATGACTTTAAATACCTTTTTTTGTTGTTTTTAAAATTACAGGTATGTATCTGTAGCCTCAATCTTTGTCCTGACATTCAGGTTGATTTTTCCAATTATACCTCAACATCACTCTCTGGTGATCTAACAGGCCTCTCAAACGTAACAAATTCAAAATTACTTAATTTTCCTGCTGATCTGCTCTTCTTATATCTTTCAAGTTTCTTCATCTCAGCAAGTGGCAATTCCATTCCACCAGCTGTACAGGGGAAAATCTTTTGGGTCAATGTCGATTTCTCTCTCTCTCACATCGTACATATTATCTATCAGAAAATCCCATCCACTTTACTTTTGAAATCTATCTAGGATCCAACCACTTCTCACCTTTTCTACTGCCACTACCCATTTCCAAAGCACTGCCATCATTTTCCTGAGTTATTGTGTCAATTTCCTAACTGCCCTCCCTACCTATGTGGAATCTATCTCCACATAGCAGCAAGAAGGATCTTTATAAAAAAGAACCTTATAAGCAATCTTTATAATAAAAATGCAAATTGTGCTAAGCCAGTGCTTCCAATAACTTCCCATTTCAATCCAAGGGCCAAAATTCTTCCAAGGTCTCAGAGGCCTATGACTCAGCCTTGATTCTTCTACCATCTCATCTCCTACTGCCCACTCTGCTCAGCCCACTGTCTGCATCCTTACTGTTCCCACAGCATGCCATGTGCTCTTGCTTTGGGACTTTGAATGTGCTGTTTCTTCTAAATCGAATACTCTTCCTTCAAATACCTGTTAAGTTCATTCATAATTCTTCCCAAGTGCCTCCTTCCTAGACCTGCAGGCCTTCACAGACCATTCAATCCAAAACAGTCCCCTCTTCTGTGTCACTCTCTATTCCCTATCCATGTTTCATTCTTTAAAGCACTTACTATCCCTTGATATAGTCTACATTCACTTATTTGTCTGTCTCTCATTCTATAATGCAAGCTCATGAAGACAGACGCTTTGTTACATTCACTATTGTAACTCCAGCTCCTAGAGCAATTCCTGGCACAGAGTGAGACCGAACATATATTTCTTGAATGAATGAAGACCTACAGCAATCCTCTTGGCTCTTCTACTATCTTGAAGTAAACAGAGCATAAGGCAGTAAAGTTCTCTGGCTTCAATATCTCAAAGCACTTCATAGCTTAGATTAAGGAATACTTCTCTGCTTCCACCAGTGGCAATGTTGCACTGATGCCACTGCACAGAAGATACTGACATGCCACAATGGACATCAATCTAATCTTACCAAGACTGGTTTGATTCCTCTGCTTTACCATGATAGTAATTAAACTCATGCTCTGCATGCAGGGTGGCACCCATTTGACCTTCAATTGTGAATGTGCGTGGAAATTATAATGACATCTTCATTTTCCATCATGTACCCTCCAGTTAAATCAGTGAAACCTAAGGACAGCCTAACTTCTAGAAAGATGAAGCACAAAGGAAAAATAAAAGAAGATCACTGTGTTTATCAAGTGATCCATCATTTAGATCATCCTTGGTAATAAAATGAAAAGGTTGCTTGATTACATAGAAGCTTAAACATGTAACAAAAATGAGTGCTTTGTAAGTATGAGACCTCTCTTTTTCCCTTCATAACTGTTACATATAAGCACATCGTGTAACCGTGGTGTTTTCGTTTATATCCAGGATGTGGCTTTCTACATCCTTCCCTTTAGCAAGAACTGTTCTGGCCCACCTGATTCATTCCATTTTACTTCATAATTTTTCTTTTCTCATTTAAAAAAATAAGATTTTCCTTCTATAAAAATGTAGGTTAAGTTATTAACCATGCACATAGTGTCTCAAATTCTTTCTAAGTTAGGGCAAAGATGACCTACCTTGCTACTCTTGTATATTTCACTCTCCTTTCTGCTTTGAATAATCAGAAAAATGGTTTAATATTTTACAGATTCATCTTAATGAAGACACTAATATATAGTTTTTTGCTTTTATAGGTGATGGGCATCAGGGGGTATGCAACCTATTTATATGCCCATGGCATAGGACTATTAAGAGTGTCACAAAAGACCCAGGGTAAGTCTGCATCATTGCATTTTGTCTATAAAACCAAATCTAAATGGTAGATCCTCTTCATATTAAAAAATGCAAAATTTTTATATGTTTTATCCACTTTAAAAATGTATGTATACACAATCATCACAGCTAACATTTACAATTAGAGTTAAAAAAAAAACCCAAAAACCCAATAACACCACACACACACACACATACACCCACAAAATCAAACACATCCTTCCTCTCATTTGATTTATCAGATTTATGACAGAATCCACTATAGGCATATAAAATATATCCACAGGATTAGCAAGTAGCCTTCACTTACTACACTTTCTGAAATGCAGAGCAGCCAGGACAACAAAAGGAACGCTGCCTTTCTTGTGTTCCTCCTCCTATCAATATCTGGACTGCTTCTGTGTATATAACCTCTTTAGCTGATGCTCAATCTGGACCACATGTAAAAGTCCCAGGGATCTTTAAAATACTAATATTTGGGATTCTGACCTAATTGTTCTATGAGAGGACACAGGTGTGTGTCTAAAGGTCTCAGGTGATTCTAATTAGAGCCAGGGTTGAGAAGCTTCCTCTAAATCTTCTCAGCCTCCCCCTTCAAGCCTTTACTTCTTATTTTTTTTATCTTAGATCTTTCTCTCCTCAGAATACCTACCATACTCGAAGCCAGTTTGGATTCTCTTTTTTATCTACCCTCCCAAATATATCATAAGGCCCTTAGAAGGCAAAAGCATCTCCTATTCATCTTCTTGAAATCTCTCACAGTGTCTCCATGGTGCCAAATACATAGATAGCAGCATTAGCCTCTATTTACACAGAATCTATTTTATCCTTCTGTATTAACCCTAGTAGGGGTAGCATTACTATGCCCATAGTGCAAGTGAAGAAACTGAAGCCCTAGTCAAGGTTAAATAACTTGCCCCCTAAGTATGTAACTAAAAAGTGATAGTTACACTCCACCCCGGATCCACCTAACTGCAAGTTCCTGCCTCTTGCAAAACAACAAGAAGCTTATAATCTATTGGGTTTTAGATAATGTCAATTTCTAAAAAGCACATAAAAAGCTATGCAACATCACTAATTATTAGAGAAACGCAATCAAAACCAAAATGAGCTATCACCTCACACAGGTCAGAATGGCCATTATCAAAAAACATACAAACAATAAATGGCTGGAGAAGGTGCGGAGAAGATTCAACAAACCCATTCCTGGGCATGTATCTGGAGAAAACCATACTTCAAAAAGATACAGGCACTTCCAATGTTCACTGCAGCATATTTACAATAACCAAGACATGGAAGCAACCTAAATGTCCATCAACAGAGGAAGGGATAAAAATGTGGTACATACACATGATGGAATATTGCTTAGCTATAAAGAAACGAAATAATGCCACTTGAAGCAACATGGATGGACCTAGAGATGATCATACTAAATGAAGTAAGTCAGACAAAGACAAACATATGATATCACTTATATATGGAATCTTAAAAAATGATAGAAATGAACTTATTCACAAAGCAGACACAGACACATAGACTTCGAAAACAAACTTAGGGTTACTAAGGGGGCAAGGGGGCGGAGGAGAGATAAATTAGGAGTTTAGGATTAACATGTGTATATATAGTAATACACACTGCTATATATAAAACAGAAAGTCAGCAAGGACCTACTGTATACCAGGAACTCTACTAAATATTCTACAATAACCTCTATAACTAAATCACTTTGTTGTACCCTTGAAACTAGTACAGCATTGTAAATCAACTCTACTCCACTATAAAATAAACATTACATTTTAAAAATATAATAAATAACTTGGTGCCAATTAAATACTCTTAAAAATTAAACCATTATTTATATCAGCATGTGGGGTTGTTGAAATGGTGGTTCCATAAACAAAGGTAAGGGAAGTAAAAGTCAAAACGCACTTAGTCGAATTTTTCAATCATCTAAAATCTTACAATGAATAGTCTATGGCTTCTCATTAAGAAGAGCTGCTTCAGGTTGGGAGTCTTCAGGTGATAAACTATTCCTCTGCCTTCCCAGAAATAAGTCTTCCTGAAATGTCTCATTATCTTTCTATGAAATGAACTAGTTTCTTAAGGAAAAGGGAAATTATCATGTAAGTGGGTGATTTTTGCTGGAGGAACCTTCATTCAGAAAGATGACCCAAAAAAAAAAAAAAAAGAAAGATGACTCAAGGGAAAGAACAGCCACTTCATTCTGATATTATGACAGGACCAGAAGGTAAATATTAGGGTGACTGGATTTTTCTGAGTAGGACATGCACTTAAAAAACAAAAGATTAATCAAAGGCAGATTTTGGCCCTCTCCTGCCATCTGCTCATCACACAGTTAATCAGAAGAAACAGGGTCTGCACACTGTGTTAAAGCTGAAGTAGAGACCTGGGGGAAAATATTCAGAAGACTAAAATGAAATTAAGCAGAAGAAACATGTTTTATAGGCTCTTCATTTGCAAATAGAATCAGGTAGAAATTATACATGACTCATGTATAGATAAACATTTTTGCTATTTCTCTGAGATCTTCTATTAGAAAACGAGTAGTTAAGCCATATGTTAACTCTACCCCTAGCTAATGAAATAACTCATCCAAATTCATGTTTGTCAAAACCTAGTGATGAGGAGGCATAACTACCAAAAGAACGCCTACAAATAGGAGACAATTTTTTTAAGTTTGTGACTTAAAAAAAATTTCTCCTGAAGAAATTTCAGGTTGCAGCTGGTGTGTAGCTAAGGGGTTAACATCTGTGAGCTAAACTTCCTTAAAGCCTCTTAATAGTGAAGTCCACACTATTTCTCAAGGCAGCTACTGCAGAAAGCTGTAATCTAAATTTACAGAGAAGCAAAGAACCAAACCCCACATCCCCCACCTTGTTTAAGATTTAAAAGTGTATCCAGTCACTTTTTAACTGCATTTTGTATATTCTATAAAACAATTTTGGTCAGAAATTTAAAAAAAAATTGTTTTCAATGAAATATATATCAGCACCAATGAAACTAAAAAGCATACCAAATTTATCTAATACATCATGGATGTTATGCACTTGATATGCTTTTATGATAATCTGTGACTTTGAAACAGAAAAAGTACAAATAAAAAGGGCAGTTGAACATGCTACCAAAGTCATAAATATATTTTTTTTAAGCACTGCCATTGCAAATTATCTTTTGCAGTACAAGGTGCTATACATTTTTTAGTACTACTATTTCACCAGTGACATAACCCACAAATTATCCTACTGAAAGAATCACAAATCCCTCCAGCAAACATACCTTTGAAAGATACACAGTTACACGGTGTGGAAATTGCCACAGGAGACAAAATGGCGGCTACAGGAAACTGGGCGGCAGGTTACCAAATTTCTAAGAGCAGAAGTGGTTTTGAAGTAACAAGTGAGAAAGAAAAAATAACCTAAGCTCCTCAAGATAACCACTAGCACAAGCCAGAAAGTGAGGAAATGAGTAGAGTGGAGGCTGCAGCTCTCTCACAAAGGAAGTGAATGCTCACTTCTGGTTTTACCAACCAACTCATTTAAGTTAGATTTAACCCAGTGGTCATGTCTGGCATTTAGTCCTCAAATAACATAACACATATACACACACTCAACAGTTGGTGTTAGTATAAAAATGTGGGCAATCTTCAACTTAAAAGGTGTGTGTGGGGGTGTGTTCTAAAAATTAAGGTTCATACTGTCTGATTCCAATGATACGAAGTTCCAGAGAAAGAAAAATTATGATGACAGAAGTGGACTGGTGATCGCCTGGTGCTGCTGGCTGGGGACTGCGAGGGGAGACCCACAGAAAGGGGCACAGCGGGGCTATTTAGGGTAAAACATTTTACATCGTGACTATACAAACTGACTATAAACTGGCCAAATTCCTCAAACTGTACACTTTCGAATGAGTGAATTTATTGTAAGTAAATTATAATAAAGTTATTCCCCAAAATTACTTTAAAAGCTTAAGGTTCATAACTTGACTTTTCAGATTTTGGAAAAAAAATTTTTTTTTTTCCCAATAAAAGCATGTTACAAATGGTGACTAAGTTTCCAGGCTAATCCTTCCCTTCCCCAAAATGTGAATCATAATTTGGGTGAAAGCAAGTAGTCTGGGAAGTCCACTGAGTCCAAAAACTTTAGAATTAGGTTCGTTTTGCACTTTAAGCCCTAGTTAACGGAAGGAGGGGCTTCCCTGTGGTTCAGCAGTAAAGAACCCCCCTGCAATGCAGGAGCCACAGGAGGCTCAAGTTGGATCCCTGGGTTGGGAAGATCCCTTGGAGGAGGGCATGGTGACCCACTCCTGTATGCTTGCCTGGAGAATCCCACTGACAGAGGAGCCTGGCAGGTTACAGTCCACAGAGTCCCAAAGAGTCAGACATGACTGAAACGACTGGCATGCACACAGACCACAGGAGAGAGGGAAACTGATGTCAAAACGTAGATGCAGGGCTAGGAACTGGTGGTTGGTGATGTAAGGTAGAGGTGGGAAAATCTTAGAAGACTTAGGAATCATAAGCATAAGCTGGGCACTTCTGCCCTTGATCAGTCTCTAAGCAAACCTGTAACTCATACTTACTAGCTGAAGAGACGGGAAGCCAGAGGTACTTATGCTTTGTCGATGGTACTGGCCAAGGTTTGGTGGGAGGGTAAACTGTTTCCTTATTTCCGCAGAAGAATACCTTGGGTTAAAACAGAAAAATCTAAATGAAGTGGTTACTTTGAAAGCATCACAGCAATTATAGATACAATCTCTGATATCACGTTAGAAAACTGATTCCTTAGCTGGGTGACTGGCAGAACTTACAAAAATGCCCTCAGTGGGCTCTGGGTGGACACTAGGGCTTTAAGGGTGATCATATACTCCCTTGAGAAGTTCACAGAAGCCAGGAGGCCTGCAGACAGGGCACTTGCCCAATACTGGAAGGATAATGGCTTCTCGGCCGCGCTAGTGGTACAGAACCCGCCTGCCAATGTGGGAGATGTAAGAGGCCCCGGTTGGATCCCTGGGTCGGGAAGATCCCATGGAGGAAGACATGGCAACCCACTCCAGTATTCTTGCCTGGAGAATCCCACGGATGGAGGAGCCTGGACGGCTAGAGCCCAAGAGTCGCCAAGAGTGGGACACAGCTGAAGCGACTCCGCATGCAGACACGCACTGAAGGATGCCAGCACAAGGAGGAAAGAGAGTCTGGAGCCCAAACAAAAGACCCAGGGCGCTCGGCTCTTCCTTCCCAGCCCATTGAGAGGCACAGTCTCCAGGCAAGGACATCTGGCCTCTGACGACAGTCCTTTAAGCCCAGAGTCGCCATTTTGAACCAGTCGCTCTCCTTTCAGCGGTGGAGCACTGCCGGTCGCTGCTTGCTATCACGGAAAATGCCAGAGAACAGCTTTATGGACACCTGTACCTCCCCACAGGCACCTTAGGTGCTACCTGGAATTGAAAGGGCTGTAATTGTTCCAAACCGCTCCAAGTGAGTGATCCTTCAAGTCAGTGGAAGTGACCGTGCTGAGCCCTCAGACAACATCCCTGCAGCCAGAAGGAGCACAGGAGAGTCCCGCTCCACCATCCAGACCTGCTGGCCTGTGGCACTGATCAGCAATATCCCAGACAATGAGCAGGTTGGCTTTCTTTTATTATTATTATTATCAGATTAAAGAAATTATTTTCTTCTTCTTACGAATATTTATTTGTCTGTGTCCGGTCTTGGTTGCAGCATGAGGCATCTTCGTTGCGTACGTGGTATTTCTCTTCGCAGCTTAGTTGCCCCCCTGGGCATTTTGGGATCTTAGTTCCTGGATCAGAGATCAAACCTGTGTTCCCTTCACTGCAAGGCAGATTCTTGATCACTGGGGGAGTTCTGAGCAACTTGACTTTTGTGTGGGAAAAGTCAAAGCATTCATTCATTAGTCATTTGTAACTTGGAACACATTTTCTCATCGTCAGTCTTTGGTGGCTGTATTCTAAGGCTAGTTCACAAAAGTGTATTAAAACCACAATGAGGCCACTATAGAAAATAACTAGAAACTAACATTATTGAGGACCAAATTAAACCCTGTATTTGAAATAAAGATGCTTACTCCTTGGAAGAAAAGTTATGACCAACCTAGATAGCACATTCAAAAGCAGAGACATTACCTTGCTGACTAAGGTCTGTCAGTGCGTGTCTGTTTTTCCAGTAGTCATGTATGGATGTGAGAGTTGGACTGTGAAGAAAGCTGAGTGCCAAAGAATTGATGCTTTTGAACTGTGGTGTTGGAGAAGACTCTTGAGAATCCCTTAGACTGCAAGGAGAGCCAACCAGTCCATTCTAAAGGAGATCAGTCCTGAGTGTTCATTGGAAGGAATGATGCTAAAGCTGAAACTCCAGTACTCTGGCCACCTCATGTGAAGAGTTGACTCATTGGAAAAGACTCTGATGCTGGGAGGAATTGGGGGCAGGAGGAGAAGGGGACGACAGAGGATGAGATGGCTGGATGGCATCACTGATTCGATGGACATAAATCTGAGTGAACTACGGGAGTTAGTGATGGACAGGGAGGCCTGGCATGCTGCGATTCATGGGGTCGCAAAGAGTCAGACNTGGGGGCAGGAGGAGAAGGGGACGACAGAGGATGAGATGGCTGGATGGCATCACTGATTCGATGGACATAAATCTGAGTGAACTACGGGAGTTAGTGATGGACAGGGAGGCCTGGCATGCTGCGATTCATGGGGTCGCAAAGAGTCAGACATGATTGAGTGACTGAACTGAACTGAACTGATACGTCCAACATAGAGATAAATGCACTTTAAAAATTATAACTTAAAATATTTAAATATTATTTTAAAAATCTTATTATATTTTCTCTATTATAAAGTATGCTAGGACATAATTATTAATTTTCCTCCATGATGAGGTTTCCAACATGATCTGCTTGGGTCCTAATCTCAGCAATGTGGTGCATCTAGAGAGGCAGAAAACCTGTCTTGATCCCACCTGTGGCGTCCATTTTCCCAACCCAAGAGTGCGTCAATTTCCTTTCAGGTTTGACACCCTCATGTTGTACAGGTACAACTACAAATCAAAGGGATGGACATGTAACCCAATACAAGACAATTCTCTCTCCTTCCCGGAATCCTGAATGATGAATGGAAAGACAAAATGTGGTATATCATACATGGGATATTATTCAGCAACAAAAAAAGTACTGATATATACCACGATATGGATGAACCTTGAAAACATTACATTCAATCAAAGAAGCTAANTGCGTCAATTTCCTTTCAGGTTTGACACCCTCATGTTGTACAGGTACAACTACAAATCAAAGGGATGGACATGTAACCCAATACAAGACAATTCTCTCTCCTTCCCGGAATCCTGAATGATGAATGGAAAGACAAAATGTGGTATATCATACATGGGATATTATTCAGCAACAAAAAAAGTACTGATATATACCACGATATGGATGAACCTTGAAAACATTACATTCAATCAAAGAAGCTAAACCAAAAGACCACATATAGTATAACTTCTTATATGAAATGCCCAGAATAAGCAAATCTATAGAGACAGAAAGGCGATGAGTGCCTAGGGCTGGGACGATTGAAGATTCTTTTAGGGGTGATGAAAATGTTCTAAAATTAATTGTGGTGATGGATGCTCAACTCTGTGAATATACTGAAAACAAGTGACTCATACATGTTAAATGTGTGAATTGTGTGGTATGTGAATAATTTCCAAATAAAGATGAGGGATAACAGATACAAGTGTGTGTGTGTGTGAGAGAGAGAGACTGAATGTTCTACAGAGACAAGAGTGAATGAAGCCAAGAATTTAGCATGATAATCCATAAAATGGAGGAATACTTTCAGATTTTAATCTACAGTGCTCAACAGGCTGATTTTCATTACAAATTCAACAGTCACCAATTTCTAAAAAAAAATCAAGAGGCTAGACTATTATCCAAAAAGAAAGGCCCATCTTTCACAAACAACACTGCATCTGGTTTTTCGCACAGGGACCCAAACCAGTAGAGCAATCACTTATTTGCTTATTTGAGAAGGTGACCATAGTCACGAAGGGTGGAGAGAACTACACAAAGGTCCTTTTCTGTGATTGAGTTGACTTTTCACACATAAGACTGACAAACTGACCCTGTGACTTCTGCTTCCAGGTCCTCCCCCACAAGGCTTCTCAAATAATGAGTTTTAGTTTTCTGGCCGTTCTGAAGTCCTTCCTGTCATAGACCAGAGAGGTCTACCTGAATATCTGAAAGTGGCATCGTGAGAGAATTATACAGTGGTGGGAGGGGCAGGTTCTTGCTTTCATTTTGAAGTAAAACTGGTTGTCCAACAAAAACCCAATAATTTTTTCATCATGCCATCACAATGTGCTTGCTCCCCGATCCTACATAAACAGCTGGTGTTCCTGTTGCAATCCTCCACATCAGAGCTATACAACTGATCTTGTTCCCTGACACATGAAGCCTGCCCCAATCCTATTTCCTGTCTCTGCAAAAGGCAATTAAACCTGTCCCTTCAAAACTGTCCAATAAGGAGATGAACTGTTTGTCCTGAGAATTATAACAGTGAACTTTTCCACACAGAAAGGAACTGCTTCTTGTTCACTTAAAGAACTTCCAAATAAAATAGTTCTGGAGAGGCCCTGCTGCTGCTGCTGCTAAGTCACTTCAGTCGTGTCCAACTCTGTGCGACCCCATAGACGGCAGCCCACCAGGCTCCCCCATCCCTGGGATTCTCCAGGCAAGAACACTGGAGTGGGTTGCCATTTCCATCTCCAATGCATGAAAGTGAAAAGTGAAAGTGAAGTCGCTCAGACGTGCCCTATGCACATTTAAACTAGCAAAAATAAGCTGGGGTAATAATATTATATGTTGGTCAAGCTATGGGAAAACCCCTGTGGGTTCTATATTGGTTCAGTGTCTCTGGAAGATAATACTGTAATAGGCGACAAGAGCTCTAGAACTTGTTACTCTTTCATCTAACCCATCTCACCTGGGGAACATACTCCCTGGAATTCATACAAAACTACAATTTGAACAAAAATGAGCATAAGAACTCTGTATATGATAGCAAATAATCAAAAATAACCAACATTATTGGGGAGAACATTAGGGTGAACACTGACTTCGTAACAGGATAAAATACATGAAATGTTATTTGACCATTTAAATATTTACATAGAAATGTGCATAAAGAAATGTTACAAGTAAAAAGTAATATGATGAACTGAATACAAATATTCAACAACATGTGTATAAATAAATATCCCACAATGTTCAGAAATTTTTTTTGGTAGTTACATAAAAGGAGTTTAATAACTATCCCAATTCAGCTTTTTTCTCCTGTAAAGTTGCTTAAGGTCATCATTAAAAAAAAAAAAAAGAGTATGTACATATAAAGTGCCATGCAGGCTTAGATGCACTACTGGGTTTTTTTTAAAAATTATGTAAACATTAGCTATTATGTTTACTAATATGGAACAAAAAATCAGATAACCCAACCAAGGAAAGAGCTCATACAGGTATGGTGTCCATCCAGGTATTATGTGGGGGCTTTATTCCTCTGCATTTGAGACTCAGATCAAATTCAATATGTCTAAGATAATTTTTAGGATGCTAGATTTATATCATATTTCCTTGATGAGCTAAGATACCTTTCTTCTAATAACTTGAACTGTTTTATAAATATTATCTTCTTTATTTCCACAAATATCAATCAATACCACTGCTCTAGGGTCAGAATGGTGAAATCGAGTGGGTAGCAAAGCTGCATGTTTTTATTCTCAGACTCTTAGACCCCCAGCCCAGTCTTGAATCAGCATGTCTTCTGGTGTGGCCTGGAAAAATAAATTTTTAATCAGGAACTTCAGGTGATTTTATGTGCCAGAAAGCCTGAGATTCACTGATGTGCAAGCCTATGAGAGACTGGTTGGTTGACTCATTAATTCATAAAATATGAGGGAATACACAGTGCCAGACTCTCTGTCAAGTGCTAGGGAGTGAAGTCCAAGAAGATACCGTTGCTGCTCCTGGAAGTCCAGTAGATGGGACGGAGGAGAGCAGATGGATAACTGAATAATTATAATACAATATGATAAGCACATTGTGCAGGAACGTGCACAGTGCTTTGTGAGCAAAGAGAAGAGTTACTAATTCAGCCTTGGCATACTTAGGAATGCTTCCTGTTCCAGGAAAAGGAAACTTTGGGACCATATTTTGAAGAAAAAAAAGAAGTCAGTAGGAACAGGACTGATGGGGGAAAAAACAATGCATTTCAAGCATTTTTAACATTTTTTAACATTTCATGACATTAGGTTTCTAAACTCCTACTTCAAGTATTTTAATCATTGGGTTACCCTATTTTTCTTAACAAGAGGCATAGCTAGAAGAGCAAAGAAAAAGAGTCTGAACTCAGTGACTTGGTCCTGAGCTTTGCCATTTGCCAGCTGTTCTGTATTCAAGTACATCAGTTAACCAAGCTGGGTCTCCGTTTCATTACATGAAAAATGAAGGGGCTGGGCTATATGATCTCCTGGGCACCTTTCCAGCTCTAACTGGCAAAGATGCCTAAGACTTTCCAAGCGGAACAATGAGTATCAGCAGCTGTGCTAGGAAACTGAACAGCTCCAGAAGGCTTCTCTCTGGCTTTCATACCAAAAGGAAAATTCTTTCACTCTATGCCTGTATGGCCAGCAGCCAAAATGGTTGGAAGGATTTATATAACTGATGGAAAAAAAAACCAATCTTGTCTATAAGTATTTAAAGAGGTTTAGGATTTTCCTCAATCTGACATGTTTTAAACAACAGTGAAAGGACTAGAATAAAGAAAAACAAACATAAAATTTACTCTGAGTTTACATATAGTTACTCTTCAGTTCAGCTCAGTTCAGTTCAGTCGCCCAGTCTTGTTCAACTCTTTGCAACCCCATGGGCTGCAGCATGCCAGACTTCCCTGTCCATCACCAACTCCCGGAGTTTACTCAAACTCATGTCCATTGAGTCGGTGATGCCATCCAGCCATCTCATCATCTGTTGTTCCTTTCTCCTCCCGCCTTCAACCTTTCTCAGCACCAGGGTCTTTTCCAATGAGTCAGTTCTTCACATCAGGTGGTCTTAAGTATTGGAGTTTCAGCTTCAGCATCAGTCCTTGCAATGAATATTCAGGACTGATTTCCCTTAGGATGGACTGGTTGGATTTCCTTACTGTCCAAAAGACTCTCAAGAGTCTTCTGCAACACTGCAATTCAAAAGCATCAATTCTTCAGTCTCAGCTTGCTTTATAGTCCAACTCTCAAATCCATGCGTGACTACTGGAAAAAAAATTGCTTTGACTAGATGGACCTTTCTTAGCAAAGTAATGTCTCTGCTTTTTATTATGCTGTTTAGGTTGGTCATAACTTTTCTTCCAAGGAGCAAGAGTCTTTTAATTTCATGGCTGCAGTCACCATCTGCAGTGATTTTGGAACCGAAAATGATAAAGTCTGTCACTGTTTCTACTGTTTCCCCATCTATTTCCCATGAGGTTGATGGGACCAGATGCCATGATCTTAGTTTTCTGAATGTTGAGTTTTAAGCCAACTTTTTCACTCTCCTCTTTAACTTTCATCAAGAGGCTCTTTAGTTCTTTGCTTTCTGCCATAGGGTGGTGCCATCTGCATATCTGAGGTTACTGATATTTCTCCCAGCAATCTTGATTCCAGCTTGTGCTTCATCCAGTCTGGCATTTCACATGATGTACTCTGGATATAAGTTAAATAAGCAGGGTGACAATATACAGCCTTGACATATTAGTTTCCCTATTTGGAACCAGTCTGTTGTTCCATATCCAGTTTTAACTGTTGCTTCCTGACCTGCATACAGATTTCTCATGAGGCAGGACAGGTAGTCTGGTATTCCCATCTCTTTAAGAATTTTCCATAGTTTGTTGTGATCCACATAGTGAAAGGCTTTGGCACAGTCAATAAAGCAGAAATAGATGTTTTTCTGGAACTCTCTTGCTTTTTTCATGATCCAATGGATGTTCACAACTTGATCTCTGGTTCCTCTGTCTTTTCTAAATCCAGCTTGAAATATGGAAGTTCACAGTTCACATATTGCTGAAGCCTGGCTTGGAGAATTTTGAGCATTACATTGCTAGAATATGAGATGAGTGCAGTTGTGAGGTAGTTTGAGCATTCTTTTGCATAGGAAAGAAAACTGACTGTCCAAAGGACAGTCCTGTGGCTTTTCCAGTCCTGTGGCCACTGCTGAGTTTTCCAAATTTGCTGGCATATTGAGTGCACCACTTTCACAGCATAATTTTTTAGGATTTGAAATAGTTCAACTGGAATTCCATCACCTCCACTAGCTTTCCTGGTAGTGATGCTTCCTAAGGCCCACTTGACTTCCCATTCCAGGATGTCTGGCTCTAGATGAGTGATCACACCATCGTGATTATCTGGGTCGTGAAGATCTTCTTTGTTAGTTTGTCTGTATATTCTTGCCACCTCTTCTTACTATCTTCTGCTTCTGTTAGGTCCACACCATTTCTGTCCTTCATTGTTTCCATCTTTGCATGAAAAGTTCCCTTGGTTTTTATTGAAGAGATCTCTAGTCTTTCGCATTCTGTTGTTTTCCTCTATTTCTTTGCATTGATCACAGAGGAAGGCTTTCTTATCTCTCCTTGCTATTCTTTGGAACTCTGCATTCCAATGGAATTATCTTTCCTTTTCTCCTTTGCCTTTAGCTTCTCTTCTTTTCATAGCTGTTTGTTAAGGCCTCCTCAGACAACCATTTTGTCTTTTTGCATTTCTTTTTCTTGGGGATATCTTGATCCCTGCCTCTTGTACAATGTCATGAACCTCTGTCCATAGTTCTTCAGGCACTCTGTCAGATCTAATCCCTTGAATCTATTTGTTACTTCCACTGTGTAGTCATAAGGGACTTGATTTAGGTCCCTCGCCCAAGGTAAGAGAAACCCAAGTAAGATGGTAGGTGTTGCAAGAGGGCATCAGAGGGCAGACACACTGAAACCATACTCACAGAAAACTAGGCAATCTAATCACACTAGGACCACAGCCTTGTCTAACTCAATGAAACTAAGCCATGCCCACGGGGCAACCCAAGATGGGCAGGTCATGGTGGAGAGGGCTGACAGAATGTGGAGAAGGGAATGGCAAACCGTTTCATTATTCTTGCCTTGAGAACTCCATGAACAGTATGAAAGGCAAAATGATAGGATACTGAAAGAGGAACTCCCCAGGTCAGTAGGTGCCCAATATGCTACTGGAGAAGAGTGGAGAAATAACTCCAGAAAGAATGAAGGGATGGAGCCAAAGCAAAAACAATACCCAGCTGTGGATGTGACTGGTGATAGGAGCAAGGTCCAATGCTTAAAGAGCAATATTGCATAGGTACCTGGAATGTCAGGTCCATGAATCAAGGCAAATTGGAAGTGGTCAAACAAGAGATGGCAAGAATGAACGTTGACATTCTAGGAATAAGCTAACTAAAATGGATGGAATAGGTGAATTTAACTCAGATCACAATTATATCTACTACTGTGGGCAGGAATCCCTCAGAAGAAATGCAGTAGCCATCATGGTCAACAAAAGAATCCAAAATGCAGTACTTGGATGCAATCTCAAAAATGACAGAATGATCTCTGTTCATTTCCAAGGCAAACCATTCAATACCACAGTAATCCAAGTCTATGTCCCAACCAGTAACCCTGAAGAAGCTGAAGTTGAATGGTTCTATGAAGACCTACAAGATCTTTTAGAACTAACACCCAAAAAGGATGTCCTTTTCATTATAGGGGACTAGAATGGAAAAGTAGGAAGTCAAGAAACACCTGGAGTAACAGGTAAGTTTGGCCTTGGATAGTAGAATGAAGCAGGGCAAAGACTAACAGAGTTTTGACAAGAAAATGCACTGGTCATAGCAAACACCCTCTTCCAACAACACCAGAGAAGACTCTACACATGGACATCACCAGATGGTCAACACCGAAATCAGATTGATTATGTTCTTTGCACCCAAAGATGGAGAAGCTCTCTACAGTCAACAAAAACAAGACCAGGAGCTGACTGTGGCTCAGATAGTGAACTCCTTATTACCAAATTCAGACTCAAATTGAACAAAGTAGGGAAAACCGCTAGACCATTCAGGTATGACCTAAATCAAATCCCTTATGATTATACAGTGGAAGTGAGAAATAGATTTAAGGGACTAGATCTGATAGA
>SJYV01022488.1:336721-357812 GCA_006410875.1 Neotragus pygmaeus
AGATGGTGACTGCAGCCATGAAATTAAAAGACGCTTACTCCTTGGAAGAAAAGTTATGATCAACCTAGATAGCATATTCAAAAGCAGAGACATTACTTTGCCGACTAAGGTCCGTCTAGTCAATGCTATGGTTTTTCCAGTAGTCATGTATGGATGTAAGAGTTGGACTGTGAAGAAGGCTGAGCACCGAAGAATTGATGCTTTTCAACTGTGGTGTTGGAGAAGACTCTTGAGAGTCCCTTGGACTGCAAGGAGATCCAATCAGTCCTTTCTGAAGGAGATCAGCCCTGGGATTTCTTTGGAAGGAATGATGCTAAAGCTGAAACTCCAGTCCTTTGGCCACCTCATGCAAAGAGTTGACTCATTGGAAAAGACTTTGATGCTGGGAAGGATTGGGGGCAGGAGGAGAAGGGGACGACAGGGAATGAGATGGCTGAATGGCATTACTGACTCAATGGGCATGTGTCTGAGTGAACTCCGGGAGTTGGTGATGGACAGGGAGGCCTGGCGTGCTGAGATTCATGCGGTCGCAAAAAGTTGGACATGACTGAGCGACTGAACTGAACTGAACTGATTCTCACTAGGAATCAAGGCATAGTGGTTTTCACTACTTTCTTCAATTTAAGTCTCAATTTGACAATAAAGAGTTCATGATCTGAGCCATAGTCAGCTCCCGCTCTTGTCTTTGCTGACTGTATAGAGCAGCAACTATCTTTGGTTGCTAAGAATATAATCAATCTGATTTTGGTATTGACCATCTTGTGATGTCCATGTGTAGAGTCTTCTCTTGTGTTGTTGGAAGAGGGTGTTTGCTATGACCGGTGCGTTCTCTTGGCAAAACTCTGTTAGCCTTTACCCTGCTTCATTCTGTACTCCAAGGCCAAATTTTCCCATTACTTCATGTATTTCTTGACTTCCTACTTTTGCTTTCCAGTCCCCTATAACAAAAAGGACAACTTTTTTGGGTGCTAGTTCTAGAAGGTCTTGTAGGTCTTCATATAACAATTCAATTTCAGTTTCTTCAGCATTACTGGTCAGGGCATAGACTTGGATTACTGTGATATTGAATGGTTTGCCTTGGAAATGAACGGAGACCATTCTGTCATTTTTGAGATTGCATCCAAGAACTGCATTTTGACTCTTTTGTTGACTATGATGGCTACTCCATGTCTTCTAAGGGATTCCTGCCCACAATAGTAGATATAATTGTCATCTGAGTTAAATACACCCATTCCAGTCCATTTTAGTTCACTGATTCCTAAAATGCCAATGTTCACTCTTGCCATCTCCTGTTTGACTACTTGGAATCTGCCTCGATTCATGGACCTAACATTCCAGGTTCCTATGCAATATTGCTCTTTACAGCATAGGACTTTACCTCCATCACCAGTTACATCCACAACTGGGTGTTGTTTTTGCTTTGGCTCCATCTCTTCATTCTTTCTGGAGTTATTTCTCTACTGATCTCCAGTAGGATATTGGGCACCTAACAACCTTGGGAGTTCATTTTTCAGTGTCCTATCTTTTTGCCTTTTCGTACTGTTCATGTGGTTCTCAAGGTAAGAATACTGACGTGGTTTGCCATTCCCTTCTCCGGTGGACCACCAGAACTCTCCAACATGACCCATCCATCTTGGGTGGTCCTACAAGGCATGGCTCATAGTTCCATTGAGTTAGACAAGGCTATGGTCCATGTGATCAGACTGGTTAGTTTTCTGTGATTGTGGTTTTTAGTCTGTCTGCCCTCTGCTGGAGAAGGCTAAGAGGCTTATGGAAGGTTCCTGAAGAACTGACTGAGGGGGAAACTGGGTCTTGTTCTGATGGGCAGGGCCATGCTCAGTAAATCTCTAATCCAATTTCCTATTGAAGGGCGGGGCTGTGTTCCCTCCATGTTATTTACCTGAGGCCAAACTATGGTGGAGGTAATGAAGATAACAGTGACCTCCTTCAGAAGGTCCCATCATGCACTGCCACACTCAGTGCCCCCGACCCGCAGCAGGGCCCCGCCGAGCCACACCTCCGCTTGAGACGCCTAGACACTCACGGACAAGCCTGGGTCAGTCTCTTGTGTGGTCACCGCTCCTTTCTCCTGGGTCTAGTGCACACAAGGTTCTGTGTGTGCTCTCACAGTGTCTGTTTCCTCAGTCCTGTGTAAGTTCTGGCGGCTCTGTGGTGGGTTAATGGCGACCTCCTCCAGGAGGGCTACTGCAGGTCTACTGCACCCAGAGCCCCTGCCCCCACAGCAGTACCTCCTCAGGAGACACCCGCAGTTCTGTCTCAGTCTCTGGGTCCTGGTGGGCACAACGTATATTTGAGCCCTCTAAGTTTCTCTCCCGAGTATATGGAGTTTGATTCTAAATGCAATTTTGCCCCTCCTACCATCTTGGTGGGGCTTCTCCTTTGCCCTTGGATGCGAGATATCTCCATAGTTACTCTTAGTAACTAACAACTGACTATAAAACACTCAACAACTACAAAGTGTTAAGTACACAGCTGGTAATAAATAGAGACATCAGTGGGTGGCATATATATAGATGTAGCCACAAGCACAGAGTATAATTAAACCTTGCTGAATAGTCATTTTTCAGGACTGGAAATTATTTACACCAAATAAATGGTGAAAGAATGTCCTTCCCCAAACTTCCTGAATTATAAGGTTAGGTCACTGTCATATAAAAACAAAAATAAACCTTTTAAAATTTGTTGTATGTATGTAGAAAAACTAGCTCTGAATGATGTAAATAACACATAGCTGGATCACAGTTCAGGGCATGGCTAAGGTCTGATAGCACTAAGCTGGCACGGAGTGAGAAATTCCTGGAACTGACCCTACAAAAATGATCTAAGGCTTTTTCTGAGATATATCCTCCGATACTTTCAGTCAAGTATACCTTTAAATTTGAAAGGTTACAAAATTAATTTTTGTAACCAATTTTATATGTATATAATATATAGTGTTATATATAATATATAGATACATTCTATATTACATATCTATTAATAATATTGTATATTATTTATATCTATATATACATCTATCTCTATCCTTGCATATATATAAATGCATACATTTTGAATAATGAATTCCTCAGAAGTTCATCAGTCTGAGGCTTTAAAATAAATATTTCAAGCTTTAGAGTTTCTCATATTTTCCCCCTCCTCTCATAAACAGACATGCCATAAATGTACAACTTCTGCAAAGATGATTCAATAGGTGGAAACAGGACTACAAAGAGAAGTCTGCCCCTATTAACAAGTTGTGGAACTTATGTTTCTTCCTCACAGGGGAGTCCCAGACCCCTTTCACTAGGAAAATTCCTCTGACTACAGAAGAATATTTATTAGATGACTAGTGTTTGGGGATTCCTGCAGCAAGCCTAAAGAAGAAGAATCGCTCACTATCTTCAGCGAATCTCCAAAGGATCCCCTTCCCCTAGTCCCCAGATATCACCTTGTCAGTTAGTTTCTCTCCTGCGTCAACACTACCTACTAGTGAAAAAAAACCTGTGAATACTGAGTGTTTTTTATTCGTAACTGTTTGCTAAAGGGGGGTGTTCCCCAGAAAAATGTGCTGAGATATAAAGAAACAGATCTAACACAGGTAAATTTAAGTTCTCAAAGAGGAAAGACATAACAGGAGCATAAGTAATATTTAAAGAAATATTGTTGAGAAAAATAATGCAAGACATGGATTTGTAAAGCTCTACAAACTTCCATCACAGCAATACAGAGAAAATTAAACCATCATAGTAAAAGCTGAAAATCAAAGAGAAGTTATAAATACTCTTAAAAACATCTGGAGAAAAGACATGTTACCTTTGAAGTGTAATAATAAGACTAATAACTGACTTATCAACTGAAAAAGTAAAGTCCAAAACCAATCTTTAAGGTGTTGAAAGAAAACAACTACCAAAATAGAATTTTCTACCCAGTGAAAATATCCTTCATAAATAAAGGATAAAGACTTCATCAAATAAACAAAAACTGAGAGAATTTATTACCAACAGAGTCATACTCAAAGAAATAGTGAAGAAAGTTCTTCAGACAGAAGGAAAGTGGTCCCTGCTGGAGGCACAGAAGTGCTGAAAGCAACAAAATGCATCAAAAGGGTAAATAAGTGTGTAAATCTAAATGATAGTGACTATAAAACAAAATGATAATAATATGGATTTTAAATATACATAGAATTAAAACATACAGCAATTACACAAAATGGGGTTCATATGTTCTAAGGTTCTTGCACTGTCTACAAAATGATTAAAATATTAATATTAGAATTTTAATAAGTCATGTATGTAGTGTTGTAATCCTATGGAAATAAGAGACTGGGTTAAAAAATAGAAAACGAAAACAAAAACAAAATAAGAGTATAGATTTAAACTTCAAGTAAAGATGCTTACTCTTTGGAAGAAAAGTTATGACCAACCTAGATAGCATATTCAAAAGCAGAGACATTACTTTGCCAACTAAGGTCCGTCTAGTCCAGGCTATGGTTTTTCCAGTAGTTATGTATAGATGTGAGAGTTAGACTGTGAAGAAGGCTGAGCGCTGAAGAATTGATGCTTTTGAACTGTGGTGTTGGAGAAGACTCGTGAGAGTCCCTTGGACTGCAAGGAGATCCAACCAGTCCATTCTGAAGGAGATCAGCCCTGGGATTTCTTTGGAAGGAATGATGCTAAAGCTGAAACTCCAGTACTTTGGCCACCTCATGCGAAGAGTTGACTCATTGGAAAAGACTCTGATGATGGGAGTGATTGGGGGCAGGAGGAGAAGGGGACGACAGAGGATGAGATGGCTGGATGGCATCACGGACTCAATGGACATGAGTCTGAGTGAACTCCGGGAGTTGGTGATGGACAGGGAGGCCTGGCGTGCTGCGATTCATGGGGTTGCAAAGAGTCGGACACGACTGAGCGACTGAACTGAACTGAAAAGACTTGAACATAGGACCTGAAACCAGAAAGCTCCTGAAGAAAACCTCATAATAAGCTCTGAGACATAGGTCTTGGTGATGGCTTTTTGAATCTGACTCCAAGTGCAAAATCAACAAAAGCAAAAATAAACAAGTGGGGCTACATCAAACCAAAAAACTTCTGTACAACAAAGGAAACAATCAACAAAATGAAAAGGCAACTTGATGGGAGAAATGGGAGAAAATATTTGAAAATCATATATAAGATAAGGGGTTAATATCCAAAAATATG
Organism: Neotragus pygmaeus; assembly: GCA_006410875.1. NCBI lineage: Eukaryota > Metazoa > Chordata > Mammalia > Artiodactyla > Bovidae > Neotragus > Neotragus pygmaeus. The sequence goes on from SJYV01022488.1 coordinate 341,926, forward strand.
TAAATAACTCAAACAACTCAACAACAACACAAACAAATAATCTGATTTTCAAATGGGCAGAAGATCTGAATAGATGTTTTTCCAAAAAAGACAGGTACATGAAAAGGTGTTCAACATCCATAATCATCAGGGATCACAAAGACTCAGACACTATTGAGCGACTGAACTGAACTGAATCATCAGGGAAATGCATATCAACCACAATGAGACAGCACCTCACAATAATTAGAATGGCTATAATAAAAAAGGCAAAAATAAGAAGCATCGGTGAGGATGCGGAGAAAAGGGAACCCCTGTGTACACTAGTAGTGGGAAATTCATGCAGCTATTGTGGAAAACAGTATGGAGTTTCCTTAAAAAGTTAAAACTAGAGGTGCTATGTGATCCAGCAATTCCACTTCTGGATATTCATCCAAAGAAAACTTATCCCAAAGGATAAGTAAATGCCATTTTTCACCACAGCATTACTTACAACAGCCAAGATGCAGACACAACTAAGATTCTATCAATGGATAAATGATTAACGAAATTACACACATACACACAGGAATATCATTCAGCCATAAGAAAAGAATGAAATCTTGCCATTTGTGACAACATGGATAGGCTTCAAAGTCCTTATGCTAGTTGAAATAACTCAGAAAGAAAGACCAATACCACAGGATCTAAACAAGCAAAAACTCCATTACAACCAAGTTCATAGATAATACAATGTGGGGATGGAAGAAATGGGTGAAGCAGGTCAAAGGTTAAAAGAACAGGACATCATGCCCAGTTTCAAAGAACAGGTAAAACTCTGGGATTCATCTTGCTTATTTCTGAAAACCAGGAAAGAAAACTGAAAACTGTAATGATTTATAACATAGTGAGACTTTTATGTATAATGATCTCACTTACTCCTCAAAATGACCTAGGGAAATAAGTAGAACAGCTTAACTATTTTAAGATCCATCTATGTTATAGTGTGTATTAATAGTTCCTTCCCCTTTATTATAGAGAAGTACTTCATTTGCATAACTGTACCACAATTTGTTTATCCACTTGTTGATGGACATTTGAGTTATTTCCAGATTTTGGCTATTACAAAGCTGTGGAAGTCTTTATATGGACATATGCTTACATTTCTCTTGGGTAAATGCCTAGATGAACTGTTTACAAAGTAGTAGGAAAAAGTTATGCAAAAATAGCCAAGAAAAAGCTTGTGCAGCTATAGTAGTTGTTCTTGTTTAATTGCTAAGTTGTAGCTGACTCTTTTATGACCTTATCAACTGTAGCCAGCCAGGCTCCTCTGTCCATGGGATTTCCCAGGCAAGAATACTGAAGTGGGTTGCCATTTCCTTCTCCAGGGGATCTTCCCAACCTAGGAATAGAATCAATGTCTCCTGCATTGCAGGCAGATTCTTTACTGACTGAGCTACCAGGGAAGATGGTAGCTATAGTAAAACCAGACAAANCCATGGGATTTCCCAGGCAAGAATACTGAAGTGGGTTGCCATTTCCTTCTCCAGGGGATCTTCCCAACCTAGGAATAGAATCAATGTCTCCTGCATTGCAGGCAGATTCTTTACTGACTGAGCTACCAGGGAAGATGGTAGCTATAGTAAAACCAGACAAAAAGAACTTAAGGGCTAGACACATAACTACAAAGAGGACATTTCCTAAATGATCAAGTATCAATTTATCAGAAAGATATACCAATTCTAAATATGTATATACAAAATAATAAAGGCTCAAAATGTATATAGCAAGAACTGCAGAAGAGGAACAATATCAAATCCTCAATTATAGTGAAAAATTTTAACATCCCTCATTCAGTAAGTGATAGATTTTTTAAAATTAGGGATATATGGGATTTGAACATGATAAACAAACTTGATGTGATTAACTTACATAGAAAACACAACTTTTAGTGACAAAGTACACATCCTTTTTGTGTACAGTGAACGGTTTACCAAAATTGACCGTATAATGGGCCATAAAGCAAATCTTAACATATTTCAAAAGTGAGAAATCATATATAGAGAAAGTAGTCTGACAGTGGTGTGGAATTAAAATAGAAGTCAACAAAAACATGCTAGTTTTGTAAGTATTTTCTTATTCTTGCCAATGGCAGAATATTAAGCATCATATTCTTTATGTTTGTGCACATAGGTTGAATAAATGGATTTTTAAAAACTAAAAAAAAAAGAAAAATCATATATAATATCTAGACATAGTAATAGTTATAAACTATTCCATTTTTGAGTATGTAATATTTTATTTTAAATATAAAAAGTATTTTAAAAATTGCAAAATATCTCCATCCTAATTTTGTCTGCCAGTTATGCAGGTTCCTTCCCCACAGACAATCCATGTAAGCTTCTTGGGTACCTTTTGTGCACATGGAGTATATACACAATACATGTATATATGCTTTCCTTCATTTTCTTTACACAGTGAGAACAGAATACTTGAGTGGGTTCCTATGCTGTAAAGTGTACCAATAGGTCATCCCTTTTTTGATGAAGCATTACATCAAATGGATATACCTCAACCTGTTTATACGTTCACTGCTGTTNTTCATTTTCTTTACACAGTGAGAACAGAATACTTGAGTGGGTTCCTATGCTGTAAAGTGTACCAATAGGTCATCCCTTTTTTGATGAAGCATTACATCAAATGGATATACCTCAACCTGTTTATACGTTCACTGCTGTTGCTGCTGCTGCTGCTAAGTTGCTTCAGTTGTGTCCGACTCTGTGTGACCCCAGAGACGGCAGCCCACCAGGCTCCGCCGTCCCTGGGATTCTCCAGGCAAGAACACTGGAGTGGGTTGCCATTTCCTTCTCCAGTGCATGAAAGTGAAAAGTGAAAGTGAAGTCGCTCAGTCGTTTCCTACTCCTAGCAACCCCATGGACTGCAGCCCACCAGGCTCCTCCGTCCATGGGATTTTCCAGGCAAGAGTACTGGAGTGGGTTGCCACTGCCTTCTCCATCCATGCACTAGTGATCAGCATTATGTTTTTTTCCCCTAATAGATAAGAACATAAGAATGCCCTCATTCTTTTTGCAGTTGTATATGTATTCTATTATACAGATGGGAAATGATTTCTCAACTAGTGTCTTTTATGTATTTTTGTTGTTTCTAATTTTTTTTAATTGAGATACAACTGACATATAAAACTATTTTAGTTTCAGGTATATAACATAATGATTCAGTGTTTGTAAATATTGTGAAGTGATTGCCACAATAAGTCCAGATAACATTTGTCACCGTATATAGTTACAAAATCTTTTTCTTATGATGAGAACTTTTAAGATCTATTCCCCTAGCAACTTTCAAATATGCAAAACAGTATTATTAACTATAGTCACTATACTATGCATTACATCCCCATGACTTATTTATTTTAAAACTGGAAGTCTGTATCTTTTGACTCCCTTCACCAATTTTGCTCATTCCCCACCCTCTGCCTCTGGTAATTACCAAACTGTTTTCTGTATCTATGAGTTTGTTTTGTTTAGGTTCTACATATAGATAAGATCTGGCTCCCCTGGTAACTCAGTAAAGAATCTACCTGCGATGCAGGAGACCCTGATTCGATTCCTAGGCTGGGAAGATCCCCTGGAGAAGGAAATGGCAACCCCCTCCAGTATTCTTGCCTGGGAAATCCCATAGACAGAGGAGGCTGGCAGACTACAATCCATGGTGCTGCAAAAGAGCTGAACATGATTTAGAGACTAAACTACCAAAGGTNGAAGATCCCCTGGAGAAGGAAATGGCAACCCCCTCCAGTATTCTTGCCTGGGAAATCCCATAGACAGAGGAGGCTGGCAGACTACAATCCATGGTGCTGCAAAAGAGCTGAACATGATTTAGAGACTAAACTACCAAAGGTGAGATCATATGTTTTTTTTTTTCCTCTGACTTATTTCACTTAACATAATGCCTTCCAGATCCGTCTATGTAGTTGGTCACAAATGGCAGCGTGTAAAAAAATTTTTGAGGGATTTCCATACTGTGTTCCAAACTGGCTATACCAATTTACATCCTGTGTTGTTCCAATACTTTTGCCAGCACAAATGATGCTCAATAAATTGCACATTTGTTAATTTATATGTTTATATGTATATCTCTGGAATAAAGTTCTACAAGTGGAACTGTTGGGTCAAAGGATTTGTGTTTGTCCTTCGTAGTATTTTACCAATACTTGAGCCAGCAGTGTAAGAATATACAAAATGGTTTCATCAAATTTAAGAGTTAATGAATGAATTGGCTATTCTGCCTATGGTTATCTGTAACTATCCTGTAGAGTCAAGATCTGTTTGCATTATTAAACAAAACCAAGATCTTCACTGAGGAACTTTTCTGCCTTTTGTGGGCAGGAAGCTGTCATCTAATGAAGTTAATCCCTTCGTTTACAGGGCAACTGTAAAATTCAGGGCTGTAAGGTTGATTACCTCCCATAAGACTGAAGATTTGGTCTAGATATACTGAGATTGTGGTCTCAATGAAAAGGACTCAAACTGAAGGTCAAGTTGGCAGTTGGATAATCAGTCTGATGCAGAACTATGAGAAGTTAGGTGGCAGATCTAAATTTGGTCAGGTTTGAGCTAGGGGTTGTTTTCCCAGTAGGGGTGAGAGCCCTACACCTTGCTACCTATGGTTTCTCACTCGTTTCCCTAGCAACCCATCACACAGATGGCTGTATGTGGTACCTGCAATGATGTGGTCAGAAACTGTGGTCCTAGAGCAAAGCCATACAACCTTGCTAGAGAGCAACTGAACCAACTTCTATTTGAGTCTTCTTTGGGGAGTCTACTCTGAGAAAACCCAGGTCACAAGAGCTCCCAATAAGCCAGTCATAAAGGATTCTCAAAGCAGTGTCTGAACACAGAACTACTTATGGAACAAAATTTTGCAAACTCATGAAATAAAAATAAGTATGTTTCTAAATGCTGAGAAAAATGTCCTAATTATTAGGACTGTGGAAAGATGACACGGCTTTTTAGTGAGAACAGAAAAACCATGCTACTATTTATAAGTGTTTACATTATACCTGGCCCTGTATTGAGCACTGATTTGTACCATCCCACTGAATCCACACATCAACACTCTAAACTGAGTTTATCTTCACAAAGTTAACAAATGCAAAACTCAGGGCTCGAAATGTCTGGGAGTCAGGATTTGAACCCAAGGCTGTCTGACTCCAAAGACTATACTCTTAGTCACTATAATTATATAAGCTTAAAAAACAATGTAGTTAAATTTAAGTGCACTATTTAAAAATATACAGAAGAGAAACCACTAGAAGGAAATACTATTCACAGTTGTAGTAGAGAGGCAGGATAATATAAGTTTTACCCCCTCATTTTATTTTCTTTTTTCAAATTGTTTATTCTGTTGTTGCCATAATCTTATAACAAATCATGTACACACACACACATTTTTAACCTCCCATGTGTCAACTTTCTGAGTACTGTAAATTCTTTTGCTGAGACACACAGGAATGAGCCTAAATATCTTAAGAGTCTCTTGAGGGCCCCCTTAATCATTATTTTACTTCTGAGCCTCTTGCAATTTATAAATAAAACTGTGTCAGTATATTTTGAGCCCTTGTATCCACTCCTGATCATCTGGATTCAATTAATCTCAACAAGTCTTTTTGGGTGCTGTTAAAAGCACCTTATTCTCCACTCTGATCTGTGATTTATCTAAGTCATTTGTTCCAGCTCCTTCAGTAAGACCCTGACAGCCCTCTGGACTCTGCTACCCACATAACTGCAGCTGTGAAGTACAAATGCCTTTTAATATGAAATAAAACGGGGTGATTTTAACACCTTCCTTTTTTGTGAGTTTCCCACACTAAGTGGAATTTAGCTTAATTTATTGAGGTGACTGAGAAAATTTTGGTTTACCCTTGAACACAGCCTCAACCTATGCCACACAAATGGACTGTAACACTGGTTGTATCTTCTTGCATGCCCTATATCACAATGGTTCTCAAAGTGTGATCCTCCGAACAAAAACATCACATTCTTCTGGAATCCATTAGAAACGCACTTTCTTGGGCCTCACTCCAGGCCTGTGCTGTGCTTAGTCACTCAGTTGCGTCCAACTCTTTGCAACCCCATTGACTGTAGCCCACCAGGCTCCTCTGTCTATGGGGATTCTCCAGGCAAGAATACTGGAGTGGGTAGCCTATCCCTTCTATAGGGGGTCTTCCTGACCAAGGAATCAAACTGGGGCCTCCTGCATTGCAGGCGGATTCTTTCCGAGCTGAGCTACCAGGGAAGCCCCCACTCCAGGGCTACTGAATGCTAAACTCTGCGGCGGGGTCCAGCAGTCTGTGTTTTAACAAGCTCTCCAGGTGATTCTGACTGCTCTCATGTCTGAGAATCTCAGGTCTATGGTAGCAGAAAAATCCCAGCTCTACCTGCTAGCTTCCCCTCTGACTTTGGACTTGGCCATCTGATCACCCTTCTTCACGCTTCCCAGGTGGCTCTAGTGGTAAAGAACCTGTCTGCCAATGCTGGAGACGTAAGAGACGTGGCTTTGATCCCTGGGTGGGGAAGATCCTCTGGAGGAGGGCATGGCAACCCACTCCAGTATTCTTGCCTGGAGAATTCCATGGACAGAGGAGCCTGGTGCACTAGTCAATGCAAAGGGTCAGACATGAACGAAGCAACTTAGTATGCACGNTGGAGGAGGGCATGGCAACCCACTCCAGTATTCTTGCCTGGAGAATTCCATGGACAGAGGAGCCTGGTGCACTAGTCAATGCAAAGGGTCAGACATGAACGAAGCAACTTAGTATGCACGCATCCTTCCTTGGTCTATCTAACTCTGACTAGCTGGTTAATCTGAAGATCAAGATTCTGATAGACATTCATTTAATGATGCTTAAATACCTACACGGTCAGATTTAACTAAAATATGCCACTTTATACAAATTGTTATTGCATCCCAAAATAACCACCTCTCCCAGTCCCTTCTTCCTCTGAGCCAAACCATCTGCTCAAAATTTATTTTAGATTGGAGGAATGGAACAGTGCTCCTTAAACCAAAGAAACTACACTGTTCCTAAGATATTAAGCTATTAAGAGTGAACTATTGTTTACATAAGGAAAAAGCTCTGAAGTGAGGGGCAATGGGAGATTGGAAAGGGAAAGATTCTGGAGAAAGAGCAAGGTGAGAAGAGATGCAAAATGAAGAAAATGTCTTGGTTGAAAAGAATAGAAAGGAAAGATGAGGTGTAAGCCCAGAAGTCTGACATTGATTTATTCTTTCAGCAAATATTTGTTGAGCACCTACTGTTCAAGGTTCTACAGAGAGGAAAGCAGATAAAACTCCCTCTGTTAGGAAGCTGACTTTTGAAAAATTTTCATTTCTTTTTTAATTGAAGGATAATTGCTTTATGGAATTTTGTTGATTTCTGACAAATATCAACATGAATCAGCCATAGGTATACATATGTCCCCTCCCTTTCGAACCTCCCTCCCATCTCCATCTCCATCCCACCCCTGTAGGTTGTTACAGAGCCCCTGTTTGAGTTCCCTGAGTCATACAGCAAATTCCCATTTGCTATCTATTTTACATATGGTAATGTAAGTTTCCATGTTACTCCATACATCTCACCCTCTCCTTCCTCCCTCCGCCCAGGTCTGTAAGCCTGTTCTGTATGTCTGTGTCTCCATTGCTGCCCTGCAAATAATTTCATCAGTACTATCTTTCTAGATTCAATATATATGCGTTAGTATACGATATTTTTCTTTCTCTTTCTGACTTTCTTCACTCTGTGTAATAAGCTCTAGGTTCATCCACCTCATTAGAACTGACTCCAATGCATTCCTTTTTATGGCTGAGTAATATTCCATTGTATATATGTACCACAGCTTCTTTATCCATTCATCTGTCGATGGACATCTAGGTTGGGAAGTTAACATTTGAATGTGCAATGATGTCTGAGATTCTGCACCATTAGTGGGTCCCAAGCATTGCCCTATTCAGTGATTTTTCAGCNTAATATTCCATTGTATATATGTACCACAGCTTCTTTATCCATTCATCTGTCGATGGACATCTAGGTTGGGAAGTTAACATTTGAATGTGCAATGATGTCTGAGATTCTGCACCATTAGTGGGTCCCAAGCATTGCCCTATTCAGTGATTTTTCAGCTCATGTTTCTACTAGGTTCATGACAGTAGGTGTCTGAGGCAAGGCAATCTTTTTTTTTTTTTCCAAGGTAATCTTTAGGTGCCTTTGTGGGAGGGGAAGAGATGGCCAAAGTGAGGGGAAATTGTTTCAAAAGGGAAGGTAATCAGACTCCTTTCAACAAAGTAAATTCAAATTTAGCCACTCAGAGAGCAAAGGAAGCTTCTAAATTTTATTTCTAAGTTCCTAGTATCACATACATTCTACAAATCCAAATCTGTCCTCATAATATCTCTTCCCATGTTCAGAAAAGGACACTGAAATAGAGAAGAATTGGGTGACTGATGCAGAGGCTGTTCAGACCTAAAAAGTCAAGTCTTCCTCTCCCAGTTTTTTTTTTCCTTGCCAAATGGGCATATTTACATTCACTTAGCTTTAGCACTTATCCCGTTCCAAAAACAAGGCCCAGTCTTCTGCCAATATTTTCCAGGAAACCACCATATCTTTTATCACTTTTGCAAATATTCTTTCCTGCTGGTCTCAGAAAGAGACTCATTTTGGGACTCTGTCCACTATTTGCATAAAAATCCTACAGCTGTATCCTTAATAAAATTTCTATCCAGCTATAAAAACAAGTTCCTTTACAAACTTATGGTTACCTGTACACACTGCTATATGTAAAACGAATAAACAACAAGGACCTACTGTATAGCACATGGAATTCTGTTCCATGTTCTGTGGCAGCCTGGATGGGAAGGGAGTTCAGGAGAGGATAGATACATCTGTATGTATGGCTGAGTCCCTTTGCTGTTCACCTGAAACTATCACAACATTGTTAATCAGTTATACCCAAATACAAAATAAAAAGTTTAAGTAAAAAAAAAATAAGTTCCTTTATTAATCCCTTACTAAAATGTTGGGCATGTTAGTGTGATATACACAGAAGTAAAAATCCCTTGAATCACTTCCTAATAACTGTAAGCATACTCTGTGCACTAAACAGTTACTCAAGGTGATGGTTATTAGAGTAGTTGCTTTGTCAAAATTGCAAAGCCCGAGTTATGGACGAAGAAATATTTCAAGTCAAGAATACTGGCTAAAAATACTAGATCTAGCTCATCTAATTTTGGGGGAGGAGCTAATTTTTCTTTTTTGGCTGTTCCATGTGGCATGTGGGATCTTAGTTCCCCAACCAGGAACTGCATCCACTCCCCTTGCAGTAGAAGTGTGGAACCCTAACCACTGCACCGGCAGGGAACTCCCAGGAACAGGTTGCTTATGTGGTACTTCCCCCATATGCAATATTAGAAAAATGATACCGTACTTACTGAATGAAAGTCGAGCAAAAAACTTACACTACTGGGTATAGTCTTAATACTGAGAAGTAAGAACAGACTAGAGAACATGCACAGTAAGGTTACAAGACCTTTTTTTAAAAGAGACAGTGGTAAAAAGTAAGGATTGTATATAAAGAAATTTCTTTCTTCCTCCATTAATTGATGATTCTTTCTTATTACTCATTTTAAAACCAAAACAGTCCAAAGAGTCTCAAAGTAATTTTAAAGATGACCTTAATACATTCTGTTTAGATCCTTAGAAAATTAGGCAAAATACTTATAATTAGGCCCATATATGAACCTTTCCTTTTATGTACTGAGTTTTTTTTCTTTTTTAGAAAACTTTAATATGAAACCTCCTGATATTCAAGTTAATACCATAACAACAAGGATAACTTGACCAAATTTTGAACACCTCCTTTGCTATCTCTGTCCTGTAATCCTTTTCCTTCCAGCTGTGAGTCTCAAATTTGAGTGTACACAAGAATCAGTCAGGAAACTGGTCAATAGTGTAGGTGTCTGGGCCTCACCTGTGTCAGAGCTGGCTAGAATCTGCACTTTCAACAACCACAAAGGTTCCAGGGCTGTCCATCTAAGCACACTTGAGAGCAAGCAATGACCTCAAAGCCAATGGGAAACCTAGCTGTTAAACCAACCTTAAAATCTCAGGTAATGATACCTATTTGGTGCTCACTCGGATGGAACTAGGAGGAGAATGTTTATCTATGCGGTCCAGTCTGTAATTTCCCACTTCTTCCAGCAGGGGAATGATTTATCCACAAGGCAGTCAAGTCAAGGTTCCCCAGATAATCTAAGTAAATATTTTCCCTCTCACTCTGTGTAAACAAGTTCAGGTGGTTTTAGGTTACAAAAGTTAAGAAGGAGAAAGGAGGAAAGGTGGAAAAGAAGAATTATAGGGTTTGCTTCAGAAGGCATTTACTCAGCTAATCCAGAATACCGTCTAGTAACCTAATAGTAAGAGTTTGGAATTATTCATTTTCTGGCCTCATACTTTCTGCAGAGTCCATGAGCATTTAGAAAGATGGTCTTGTTCAGAAATCATAATCCATACTAAACGATGGAGTGGAACTGCATCTCTCAATAAGATCCTGATAACCAAATTCTTCTCCCGTCATCTGTGTGCCTACCAAAGGTTTGAAGATTCTGCTCTGCATCTGCCTATTACATTAATAAGTATCTTACTGTTGATATCATGGCTCCTATTAGACTGTTCTCCTACACAGGTTCTAATGAAAAAGCACTTTCCTAAAAACAGCCTTACTTTTGACCTTCTACAAGGGAAAAACTCTTAGTTTTAGCTTCCTGCAGTTCTAGAACACTTTATGTTTTAAGAGCTTCTTGCATTTGAACACTTCTCAAAATCCTGGCCACACCCAGCCTCTTTGCTCAAAGCATCAGTATGTACTTACAATTCCTAAAAGTGTTTGAATGCTTTTGTACCAGGTGACTGCACAAAATACACTAGGAGTAAGTTACAATATAGCAATTAAAAGGAATGAGATTTTGGAAACAAAAAACCTAAAATAAGTTTGTGACATGAAGCCCTCATATCTAGTGGAGGTACCACATGATGGGCACAGGGCCAAATTCACATACCTCATCCTAAGGCATCCCTTTTGGCCAAGGGCAATGTGTTTCCATAAGAAGGCTGCTGAACGAACATGTCTCCACCTCTGATAGTATCTTATTTTGGCAAAACTTTTAGAGCTTTACTAGGCTCACTTTCCCCATCCAGAGCTTCACTGCCTATGAAGTAGGCAAGACCAGTCAACAACACTCAGGGAGATAGTTAAGGGACAAGTCAGCAAAGAGCAAAGTTAAGCTATTGCCTAAAGCTAACAAGCCTTGTAAGAGGCAAAGTTCAACTCTCTTAAGGCTCCAGAAAGTAGATTATGGTCTTTCTCTTCTTAAGAAAGTTGCTTTAAGGAGGCACAAGACAACAGGCAGACACCAGGGTGCTACGATTTAAAGGGGGCAAAAGTCCCTGATCAATTGTAACTTGCTGTGCTTGTAATTTCTGCCACTCTAAAGCATTATAGGAAGGGTTTCACTGGGTTGAATTGATTAGTCGCTTGAGAGAATAATATGTAAGTGAAACCTACTATGGTGGCTCAGTGATAAAAAATCCGCCTGCAATGCAGGAGATGCAGGAGACGCTGGTTTGATCCCTGGGTCGGGAAGATCCCCTGGTGGAGGGCATGGCAACCCACTCCAATATTCTTGCCTGGAGAATCTCATGGACAGAGAAGCTTGGCAGGCTATAGTCCATAGCGTTACACAGAGTTGGACACAACCGAAGTAACTTAGTATACATGCACCAAACCTACTGTGATGTCAGGTCACTGCATCAGTTTAATCTATTTCCAGTCTCTCATACAGGGACGCTGGAGAAATGGAGCCAGACCATCCCATGGTTAGCTTAGGGGTCTGAGGGAGATAACGAGTCCCACAAAGCAACGGTGGGAATGGGAGTCCACTCTTCTTCCAGGAGGGGTGGACAGTAGAGAAGGTATAATCAAGCTTTCAAAGCTAGTCTCAGACATGCATCTTAAACCTGTGTCTCAGGGACAGAACAAATATACTGTGCCTTGGGACACTCTAGGACCAACTTTGCCCATTTTCCAGTTTTCCTTAGATTAGGAAATAACAACTTAGTTTAAATGCATGTTGCATGTTACTAGGAATAAAAGTCAAAAATAAAACTTGTCCTAATTTTCCCAAGGAAGTCTACATAGGAATTTTTTAATTAAAAAAATTTAATTAGAAGTTTACCTTCAATATCCTCATGCTAACTTTCATAGTAATAATTTTCCAACAAGTGATAACCTTGATTCAAATCCTGCTTCAAAACCTACTAATTGTGTGACCTTTAGCAAATTAGTTGACCTTGCTGAACATGGTGGTGCAGACCGAGGTACCGAGACACACAAAGTTGAGGCCAAAAGAAGTTGTAAAGCTGTAGAAGCCACAGGTGATCAGAAGCCATGAAATGAAAAAAACTGTCAGTGGTTCTAGCAGAGGAGGGAGGAACAGGTAGAGAAAAGGAGGAAAGAAGGACACCTGAGTCCCAAACCTGTCAGGCTCTAAGAAATGCCATTGTAGGTTGTAGGAATTCAGGCCCTATTTGGCTCCATAGCTGGGTATCTTGTGCAGTGAGCAACCTGAACAGCCTTATGTGGAGGTCCTAGGCCCATGCCTAATAGTAGGGGTTGGCACTAATCTAGCCAAACCTGACATCACAGACCTATCTGGAGAAGTGAGGGACTACTTTGCTTCAGGCCATCATAGGAGTACATACCTAGTGTTACTAGATATCTGAATTTTCATATGAAATCTGCAGTTTGTAAGTATTGGCTAGGGGAAAAAAAAGAACTTCCCGACCTAATGCAGACCTAATGTGCTGGCTAAATAGTTTCCTGTTTTCCTTACTTTGTGTTGTATCCTTAAAGTAATTCACCATTAACAGGTACCCTGGTCCTTCACCATTACCAGAGGTAATTAGTATCCATAATCCTTGTAACCTGGAGAAGCCTACAACTACAAATATTATTGCTACAATTATAAGGCTAGCTCGCAATTATTTGGTGCTTGCTGTTTGACAGGGACTGTTTTAATTAGCCCAGTTAATGCTCCAACAACCCTAGGGGGAAGGTATTATCTTCACTTTACAAATTAGGAAACTGAGGCCAACAAAGGTTAAGTAACTTGCATAAGATAATTGCTGTAAGGGTTAAATTTCTGGCATTTTCCTATTACAGCAGCTTAACAATGGAAAGCCCAGTGTCTTTAGGCTTTCTGAAGAAGGGTTATTAAACTTTACCCTGGCTACTGAAGAGAACAGGTTTTAGCTTGCCACTGAGACTTTGAACCCAGCTCCACTATCATTAATCTTTCCACAAGTAAGTAGTTTTGGAATATGTTCCAAACACAATTCAAATACCCATATTAGCAGTGGGTAAAAGAGTTAAGAGAAATTTCTGAAGGTTGACTTTTCATTAACTATGATTCTCTTTTTTTGTGTGCAGAGCTGTCTCTTCACGTTTCACCAAGGAACAAATCTTGAGCACAATAAAACTGAAGTCCTTTGAAATCCAAAATCTGTTCATGCACCAAATATTTTATGGTGAGGTGATGTGGGATGGAGAAGGCAAAAGTCGTACTGAAACAGAATTGTCATTCAAGTTTTCATTCAGGATCTTTCCTCATCAGATGTTTCATATATAATCTTGATGAGCATTTTCCATTCAACTCCTCACTTCTTCCTAGAAACTTGCTCAACCAAGTTCCATCAGAGAAGAAAACCTTTCCATCATCCTCAAGCTCCCTCTCTCTCCTCATCCCCTGACCACCCAGCCTTCCCCTCCTCCAATCCCTCCCATTCTTAATCCAGGCTTCCGCGCAGAAGCTGTCTACGCTGGGCAGCTAGTGACCTCTTTCCATGCTGTTCTAAACTGACCTTTCTTTTCATCACACACTGTTGACCTTCCCCATTCTTCATGAAGCCCCTCCCTGGAATTATACACATACCATCAACCCACCTAGCCAACAGTCCCTAGTTTTTAAAATTGGTTTTCCTCCCCTTTATGTCCTTTGAGTGAATGAGTGAAGTTGCTCAGTTGTGTCTGACTCTTTGCGACTCGATGGACTGTAGCCTACCAGGCTGCTCTGTCCTTGGGATTTTCCAAGCAATAGTACTAGAGTGGATTGCCATTTCCTTCTCCAGGGGATCTTCCCAACCCAGGGATTGAACCTGGGTCTCCCGCATTGTAGAGAGACACTTTACCATCTGACCCACCAGGGAAGTCCTTTATGTCCTTTAGATGTTGTTAATTCCCAACTGATAGTATTTGAATAAATTTGGGATTGAGAGGAGAAGAATCAGCAGCTGCCCCAGGTAAGTAAATTTTATTCCTCAAACACAAGGAAGCATTTAAATTGAAGGAAAAAAAGGGGAGAGTGCCAACAGTGAAAACCCCAATATCATGGGGATATTAGGGGATTCTGTTGTGATGAGTCTACTGTGAATATTATCTGCAAAGTAGATAGATTATTATAAATGGTCTTTTCCTCAAATGAAATCAGTTGTTTGTTTCATTCCTTCAAGGGACAATGTCAAAGCTATTGAACTCAAAATTGCCCAGTTTAATAATTTGGCCCACATGGAAAATTCTTCCCTAAAGAATGCAGAAAAGAATTTCTATAAAGCAATTAATTTATCCTCTTTTGCCCAACTGAAACCAGTAATGCATGAGCCATGGCTGTTTCCTGTCAGTTTAATAATAAACAATCCAGCCCTTTCTTGCTCTCTCATCTTGAACCACACATGCTCCTAAAGATATGGTAAATGCTTGTGTCAGGACATAATGACAACTTAAAAGATCCTTAGCGTGTGGGATACAGTCAAGGAGATCAGATGGTCACAAGCCATGACTCCTGCTTACAAAGCCGGTGGTTTAAAATAACAGAGAGGACCATAGGCCAATAACAACTTTATCGAGCTTTTGGGGTGTTACAAATTCTTTCAATGCTACAATTAAATAGTACATCTTTAGAAAAATCCACCTGCCAAGCAGGAGCATGGGTTTGATCCCTGAGTCGGGAAGATCCCCTGGAGAAGGAAATGGCAACCCATTCCAGTATTCTTGCTTGGGAAACCCCATGGACAGAGGAGCCTGGCAGACTACAGTCCACAAGGTTGCAAAAGAATCAGACACAACTTAGTGACTAAACAATAGCAGCAGCATCCTTAGAAAAGCCAAAAATGGCATGGCAGATATGATACACTCTAATCAACCAGGTACAGAGAAAGGCTTGATGTTATACATTAAGTTTTTGAAGGGAAATTTATTGAGGCTGTCAGATTGGTGTTGACAGTATAGAAAACATCACTGACTGGTCTTTTTTCATTTAACTTTGTGGATGGCAGTCAGAGGCAGGCCAAGCAGTGGATGGTGACTTATCTGTGTACGGCTTTAAAGAGGCTACTGTTGAAGAGTAAATATCAGCACAACAAATTTAGGATGTGAATACTCTGGTGCAGGCAGTCCTGTCCCCAGAAGTCATTAGTTCAGTTCAGTTCAGTTGCTCAGTCGTGTCTGACTCTTTGCAACCCTATGGACCACAGCACAGGCAGTCCTGTCCCCAGAAGTCATTAGTTCAGTTCAGTTCAGTTGCTCAGTCGTGTCTGACTCTTTGCGACCCTATGGACCACAGCACCCCAGGCTTCACTGTCCATCACCAAGTTACCAAATGCAGTGTCACGCTTTAGTTTGAGTAAACTCCCGGAGTTTACTCAAACTCATGTCCATTGAGTCGGTGATGCCATCCAACCATCTCATTCTCTGTCGTCCCCTTCTCCTCCTGCCTCCAATCTTTCCCAGCATCAGGGTCTTTTC
>SJYV01022488.1:360071-405585 GCA_006410875.1 Neotragus pygmaeus
GGTGATGCCATCCAACCATCTCATTCTCTGTCGTCCCCTTCTCCTCCTGCCTCCAATCTTTCCCAGCATCAGGGTCTTTTCAAATGAGTCAGTTCTTCACATCAGGTGGCCAAAGTATTGGAGCGTCAGCTCAGCATCAATCCTTCCAATGAAGTCAGGACTGATCTCCTTTAGGATGGACTGGTTGGATCTCCTTGCAGTCCAAGGGACTCTCAAGAGTCTTCTCCAACACCACAGTTCAAAAGCATCAATTCTTCGGTGCTCAGCTTTCTTTATAGGCCAACTCTCACATCCATATATGACTACTGAAGTCATGCCTTAGGGCTATTTCTGGACATGAAAATTTGCCATTTCCTGGCACTGGCCTAAGATGCTGCAACTTCCCAGCAGTCCTTTGCCCCTACCTTCACCTCACCCTGTGAGGTGCCAGGTAAGGGAAGTGTTTACAGCAGTGACAACAGATACAAACACAAGCAGGTACAAAGAGAGAAATGAGAAGCAGTGGGTCCGAGCTGGGAGGGTCTGACCTCCCTGTTCCCTCCGTGGCCGGGAGGTATAAACTGAATTCAGTTGGCTCTCACTCTCTCCTCTCGAATGAAGTAATGATATCAGGCCACAAAATTCTCTTCCACAAGATTATGATGTTTCTGGAAAGTCCCATTTTCCAGAGTTAGTTCTGCTTTGGCTAAAGTGTGACACTGCATTTGGTAAGAACTTTATCTCAGTAAAAATGCAACTAATTCTATGAGCAATAACCCACTGTATGCTCACCAACCACGAACCAATTCATGTTGAAGAATGGGCTGGCTGAGCAGTGGTTTTGAAGATAGTTGAGTTAGAAGAAAGGCAGGTACACTAAGACAGAGCCCTTGCAGGCTATGTCTGGATCACAATCCAAGAACATGCTGGAAGTGGGTGGACCCAGGGAGGGATGAATAGGAAGGTGGAGAATCTAAATCAACATCACTTATGTCTCAGTTTTCCTCAGACCCTGTAACTGAATCAGAGAAAAGGGAAAAAATAAAAGAGCCACTTGACATTAAGTGGTATTTCTTTGAAAGGAAGAAATGTAATATTGACCAAGTACATCTGGTAATGAGTCAGGTCATAAGATGATAGAAAGGATGATGTTAGTGTTTTGTCTAAGAGGCATAGGTCAAAAAGAGTGTAGGGAAAAACAAGACAACCAGGAGAAGCGAGGGCTCCCTTCTGGGGCTCTAGAGACACAAGGCCGAGGGAGGGAGTGTGGCAGCAGGTCACATCTCAGTGTTGGGGTCCCCAATAAAAGTCACCTCAGGTAAGGCCCCACCCCACCAGAGTATTTCAAAGGTAAGCCTTAGTGCTAGTAGGTCAGTCATGTCTGACTCTGCAACCCATGGACAGTAGCCCCCCAGGCTCCTCTGTCCATGGAGTTCTTCAGGCAAGAATACTGGAGTGGGTAGCCATTCCCTTCTCCAGAGTCACCAGGGAACAAGGTTCTTTTTCTCGAAGGTCGTAAAGAACCTCAACACAAAGACTGCACAGATTGCTTGTTTGACTCTGTTTTCTTCCTTTTCATTTTTAATTTATAAAGGATCAGTAAAGAACTTTTTAATATACTTCACGTGGAGGAATCAGAAGGAATTAGAAATCCTTTAGTTTCCTTATTAACAACAATACTACCAACAGAATTTAAGCTGGAAATATTTATTTCCCCCAGAGACTGTCACACTTTTGAAACAAAGATTTCTCTGCCATAAAACTAGTAGGAATATTTTTAAAATGACAAACACCAAAAAAAGATCTCCTGTCAAAAATACCCTTCTTGATGAAAAAATTAGAAAATTCGTGTAAATTCTACAGGTTCAGTAACTTGCCATATTTGATTAATTTTCAAAATGTGGAAACATTGGTAAGGTACAAAATAGCAATTCATAAATCTATTTCTCCAGCTGACAAACAGACATTAAAAATAAACAGCAAATTCAAATTAATCGTGTGATAAATAAGGAAATATACTTCTTTATACATCAGGTATGAATGACAACATATGTCCTATTATACTCTATTTTGGCTATAAGCATAAAATATTTTTACTGTCAAAAGGAAAATATTCAGGTCATATAAAACCTTTTAAATATTCAATATTCATATGTGATTTTCAATGCCAGTTAGGAGACTCTAAATTGAATGCTCAAAGAGAAAAATTATTGGTAAATTTCAGTTTTTCTATGATACCACCATCTAGTTTACCTAACTTTCTTGAAGGTCTTATTTAAAAACTGATAAATTACTTGTGAATTACATACCCACAATCTCTGGATTCGACAGCAAGACCACTTAGAAAAGTGGAATCATTTTATAGGTATATTGTAGAGGTTTCAAATTTGTCCCTCCTTCCAACATAAGAAATAATCCCTTAAGTATTCCTGCGGTCCATTTCCTCTGCCTCTCCTACCCCTGTCATAAAAAACAGGTACAAAAAAAAAATCACTTTTTTTGTGTGTTCTTTTTAGTTGTTTGCTTGCCTAAATTATGTGAATGATCATCTTAAAGTCCCATATCACTTGGTCTAGTGAGTTTGCAGTTTTAACATCTTTATCTTAGTGCTATACAACATGTGTTGGATGGCATTTCTACTCTGCCAATGATCTGGAATTGCGCAAGGTTAGAGAGATTTGGGTGGAGAAGGCAATGGCACCCCACTCCAGCACTCTTGCCTGGAAGATCCCATGGACAGAGGAGCCTGGTGGGCTGCAGTCCATGGGATCACTGAGGGTTGGACACGACTGAGCGACTTCACTTTCACTTTTCACTTTCATGCACTGGAGAAGGAAACGGCAACTCACTCCAGTGTTCTTGCCTGGAGAATCTCAGGGACAGGGGAGCCTGGTGGGCTGCCATCTATGGAGTCGCACAGAGTCGGACACGACTGAAGTGACTTAGCAGCAGCAGAGAGATTTGGGTAAACGCCTGATACTTTGCACAGATACTTCAATTTATCAGTTTCTTCCTTTCATCAGCGATATAGCAAATGGAGCCAGCCTACGGTAGGGAGTAGGACAGAGGTCAGCCTCACTGGAGTCCTACGGACAGAACCCTTCAGCTTTTTCACTGTTTTTCAAGATGCCTAGTGATTTCATCAGGAGAGGTGTAGTATGAACACTTTGAGAGCTCCCTGTTTAAAAAAAAGCAAGCATCCTGAAAGGCTAAAGAACCCATGCTGTTAACTGAGGATGGCCTACCACGCTGTACATGGCAGGCTGAGTGAGGCCTTAGCTGCCTAGGACATGAAGTCAGCAATCAGAAAGCAGCCTCAGAAGGTGGGGGACCTCGAATGATAACCTGATGTAGGCAAAAGAAATGGTCAGCAGTCGGAAAACCCAGGTGTCCTATGACTCCTAGAGGTTGGTCCCCTGCACCGAGAGCCCTTCCATCACCTCCCTTGGAGGGATGCACCTGCCCCTAAGAACTCCGTGAGTAGCCAGTCACCTGCCAAATTCACTGGCCCACATGTCATGACCAACCACAGCTAGACCAGGAAGAAAACACTAGTAGGGTCTTCAGGGGCTGTGGTAGGGAAGGACTGCCAATAATTTTGGGCTTCAAACCTCCATAGCTGGGAGCAAACATTAGACTTGAGAAGAGTGGTAGAATTCTATGAAGGAATGTTGCAGACCTAGGGAAGGCTGGCCACAGAAATCAGTTTATTAATTCTTTAATAAATATTTATTAAATATCTACTATTTGCAATTGTGTGTGTGTGTGTGTGTGTGTGTGTGTGTGTGTTAGTCACTCAGTCGTATTTGATTCTTTGTGATCCCATGGCCTCAAGGCTGCCAGACTACTCTGTCCATGGAATTCTCCAGGCAAGAATACTGGAGTGGGTTGCCATTTTCTTCTCCAGGGGGTCTTCCCAACCCAGGGATCAAACTCAGGTCTCCTGCAAGGCAGATTCTTGATAATCTGAGCCAACAGATATGCTAGGTGTTATGCTAAGCTCTGGGTTTCCCAAGTGGTGCTAGTGGTAAAGTACCTGCCTGCTGATGAAGAAGACACAAGAGATGCGAGTTCAATCCCTGAGTCAGGAAGATCCCCTAGGGAAGGGAATGGTAACCCATTCCAGTATTCTTGCCTGGAGAATCCCATGGACAGAGGCGCCTCGAGGGTACAGTCCACAGGGTCGCAAAGAGTTGGACACAACTGAAGCAACTTAGCATGCACTCACACATGCTAAGCTCTAAACATTGGAAAGTTAGCAAAACTTACCATCTTGAAGCCTCCAGTCCATGAGGGGAGGTGGGGCGGCAGGGGACATGAAATAAGCAATCCCACAAATTTAGGATTACAAATTGTGATACATGCTGGAAAGGAGAATAGAGTGCTCTGTGTATATGAAAAGGGGAGACTGTGATGTACTGTGCATTTCTTTCTGTGGATGCTGCTGCTGCTGCTGCTAAGTCACTTCAGTCGTGTCCGACTCTATGTGACCCCATAGACGGCAGCCCATCAGGCTCCCTTGTCCCTGGGATTCTCCAGGCAAGAACACTGGAGTGGGTTGCCATTTCCTTCTCCAATGCATGAAAGTGAAAAGTGAAAGTGAAGTCGNATCTTCTGCTATTTTTACATTTGGCTTCACACAGGGAAGAACAGTTAAAATTATCAGTTGTATAATGAGAATGATAGGAGAACTCCTGAAGCCTTCTGAGGTTTCTGAGTAGAGTGATACTAAGATGTTGCATAAACCCCAAATCCAATTCCAGAGGAGGAGGAAACTCCCAAAGCATGAAAGGAGTCCCTGTCTCTATATTGTGATCCAAGGGAAAACACATCCAGTGAGCTATGTCAGGGGCTTCCCTTGTGGCTCAGCTGGTAAAGAATGTCCCCGCAATGCTGGAGACCTGGGTCTGACCCCTGGGTTGGGAAGATCCCCTGAAGAAGGGAAAGGTTGCCCACTCGCAATATATTTGTGAGGAACACAGATCTTGATTTTTTATGTTACTTCCTTCAAAATCGCTAGTTTATATAAAGGATGGGTAGATTGAATTAGAGTGTTAAGCAAAGTAAAAGTAAATGAAAGTGTGGCCAATTAGAGTCTCAAAAAGAAGCAAGAAAGAACTAAGTTGCTAGAACACTCTACCTTTACAATTAATCCACCTATTCTCTGTACAAAAAGAATCTCTCACAGAAAGTAAGACAGAGATTAAAACCATCGATAGTTATACATAAGGCAAAGGAAAAAGGAGAAATGCACAACTATTTTAATTCCTAAAGAATGACTTGAGAGGTCATACAGGGATCTAGGAGAGAAACTGAACAGGAAAAGATGAGACATATTAAGGAGAAAGGGTCAAGATTTCTAATAAAGATTTAAAGGAATGATAAAACCAGGCAGGGGTGTGAATGTGAGGAAATAAGAACTTGTAGGGCCAGTGGCAGGAATGTAAAGAGGTACAACTGACCTGGGAAACAACTCAGTCATGTTTATCAGAAGTCTGAAAAATATTTCTTTCCTTTGAGCAAGGAATCCCACTTCTATAAATTTGAAGGAAGTATTTGCACTAACATATAAAGATGTACCCATAAAGCTATTCATCAAGCTCTGTACATTATTGTAAAAACTTGGAAACCATCTTAAAACCCAATCATAGAGAATTAATTCAATAAATCACTACATACCTAATCAACAGAATTTCACACAGCCTATGTAAATTATAATGTAGCCCTCCATGGATGAACATGGACAGTTGTTCATATTTAAATTTAAAAACAGCATAAAACAGGATGTGCAGTATGATCTTATTTTTGTAAAAATGGAAAGATGCATTGACATATCCAAATATTAACAGCTGTAACTGAAACAAATTTTTGCTTGTTGAACAAGCAAAATGATGAACACAGATGAAAGAACAGAACAAAGATAGTAGAAATGGGAGACCTGGTTCCCTGAGCTCTCCCACCAGTTCTACTATTGCCATTTCTGCTTTTCTAATCCTGCCTTTGATCTGAACACAGTGGGACACGATATAATGATCGTATACTCTAGGCTAACTTTATCAATTTATTTTATTTCACTGCACCCTGCATACAGATGCCTTCCTATATATTTTCAGAGATATCATTCTGTTTTTATTCTATGTACCCTAAACAGCAAAATGTACTACTATAGTGCAAACTCTAGAAGCACAGGAACCACGCATAACCACAGTGTATAAACTCTTGTATTTTCCTGGAGCCTAGAGAACCTTTGTTGGAGAAGGCGATGGCACCCCTCTCCAGTACTCTTGCCTGGAAAATCCCATGGATAGGAGCCTGAAAGGCTGCAGTCCATGGGATCACAAAGAGTTGGACACGACTGAGCGACTTCCCTTTCACTTTTCACCTTCAGGCACTGAAGAAGGAAATGGCAGTCCACTCCAGTGTTCTTGCCTGGAGAATCCCAGGGACGGGGGAGCCTGGTGGGCTGCCATCTACGGGGTCACACAGAGTCGGACACGACTGAAGTGACTTAGCAGCAGCAGAGAACCTTTGTAGTTACTGACTGGTAACAAATTAGACTGAACATTTATGGGAACAGGGATAGTATATTCCTGTTGCTTTAGCCACTTACTATTGACCAAAACAGTAATAAGCACCTGGTGTTCACCACTGAAAAGAACTAAGCACTTTTATCTTAGCATTCTCCAGCAAGAACTCTGGGTATTGTTACATCCTTGCCTATTAGGAGGAGGGAAGGTTGAGGTGTTTTTAACATCATCTCATTCCATCACTAGCTCTGAGTGGAAAGTAGAAATGGGAGACCTGGTTCCCTGAGCTCTCCCTCTCTTCCTAGGTAACCATAGGATGTAATTATATTTTCTTTTCCACGCTGAAGTAATCATTGGCTCTATACATACATGTGAATTGTCAGAGCTCAAAAAACTCTAATTTGAAAAGTTCACCCTGGCAGAAGGTTCTTTCAATTGTACTAGATTCCTAAAGTTCACGTGGGGCTTTTCCAAGAATCTAAAAAACAACAACAACAATGATTCGGAATGTGAAAGACCAAAGTGTAATTGCCTGAAGCCTCTTCTCATGGTCTTTCGTCTAGAACACATCAGACAAACGCAGTAATTCCTGAAAGCATCCACACCCTGCTATGCCATCACTAGTAAAAGAATAGCACTATTCCACTGCAAACATGCATTTAGACATTTGAATACATGTATTTTAATGCTTGCATCATTTTTACGGACAAAATCAGCAAACACTTCTCAGGAACAATGCAATATCTTCTTGTTCTGGTCTTTATGCCAAAAGTTATTGAGATTGTTCTTTTTTTCATGTAAGTATAGTTGATTTACAATATCATATTAGTTTCAGGTGTATAGCACAGTGATTCAGTTATACACACACACACACACACACACACACACACACACATGTATATTCTTTTTAAGATTCTTTTCCATTGTAGGTTATTACAAAATATTGAGTATAGTTCCTTGTGCTATATGGTAGGTCCTTGTTGGTTATCTATTTTATATATAGTAGTGTATATGTGTTAATCCCAACCTTCTAATTTAGCCCTCCTCCCTTTCCGTTTTGATAATCATAAATTTGTTTTCCACGTCTGTGGGTCTGTTTCATACATAAATTCATTTGTATCTTTTTTTTAGGATTGTTAGAATTATTTTTTATTAGGTTTGTTCTTGAAAGCAATATGTCTTTTTGGATGCTTGGTTTTATCTTCCATAAAATCACTCTCTAATGACTCTTATCATATATCACATTTTGTTCCTTTCCTATAATCATGAAATAAAGATATACAAAGTCCAGATGATAATAGGCACATAGAAAGTAGTCAATAAATATTACTAATTTTATTATTATTTTAAAATAAAACTGAGATGACAGCATGGTAGATAGGATTAAGGGAGAGGATTCTGCAGCAAAGCTGCCTGCATCTGAATCCTAGCTCTGTCCTTAGCTGTTTGTGACTCTGAACAGTTTTCATTACCCCTTTGTACCCAGGTTCTCCATTTCTAAACTGGAGACAGTAATTGTTCTTACCTCACAAGGGTGAATGAGTTATGACATGTAGAGACTGCCATACAGTAACCATTATATAAGCATAAGCCATTATTATTTATCCTTTTCAACTGAATGTCCAAAGGATCATTAATGTTTTTTCTGCATTTCTTTTCTCTTTACCCAAGGTCCTTCACTTTAATATTTGATCTAGTTCTGTATCTATTCTGTGTTTGAAAGAATCTAAGATTTTGTTTAATGAATTTTCAGAAAAGTAATAAGTTTTATAACACATAAAAGCCCTAAATGCTACTAAGGAAAAAAGGGTAGTTGATGAGACTTGGCACTCATACAAGGACTGTATCATGACACTGAATGCAGAAGTGCCTGAAATCCCCAATGCAAACATTATTATGAATTGCCTAATTCACATAGAGGTTTTCCTTTGTGCACAGGAAGACAGCGACAAACTGAAATGAAGGCAAATATCTAACATTTATAAGAAACTGAATCTAAGCTCAGAAAAATTCAGTGGTGGATCTTTTCTCTCGTAGCTCCCTTAACTGTGGGTTCTAGAGAAATGTTCGACTGTTGTTAAGTCACAACCACATCATGCAATTACACTTGGTGCTCAAAAGGAAACAAAAAATGGCCTACGATGATTTCTAACACATGGAAGTTTAGGCTTCATAAGAATATGAGAGAGGGCTTGCCTGGTGGCTCAGTGGTAAAGAATCCTCCTGCCAATGCAGGAGACAGGAGTTCGATCCCTGTTCCAGGAAGATTCCATATGCCACGGAGCAACCAAGCCCATGCGCCACAATTACTGAGCCCGTGGTCTAGAGCCTGAGAGCCACAACTCCTGAGCCTACGCGCCCCAGCTATTGAAGCCAAGGTGTCCTGCAGCCCCGTGCTCCAGCCCAACAAGAGAAGCCATCACAATGAGAAGTTGGAGCACCACAGTTGAGGAGGAGCCCCTGTTCGCTGCCACAACTAGAGAAAAGTCTGCACAGCCAAAAATAAATATTAATTAATTAATTTTGAAAAAAAGAAAGAAAGAAATAGCCGGGCAATCACGGAGGCACAGGCACTAGCGGACACTGCCAGGTTCCTCCTCTGCTTTGGCCCTGTCTCTAGACTGAGCAATGCTGCTTGCAGGAAGTCACGGAATTTGGAAACAGTGGGGATCATTCCTTTCCTACTGTGAGGTGGTGTGCTCACTCTTTTTTGAGGCTGGTGTAGGCAGAAGGAGCTCTTTACAAGTGAAAATTTTAATATATCAAATTTGAATATTTCCTTGATAGGAAACATCAGTTTTACCCCCACAAACATTTTTTAATGGCAGTTTGTCTCATTTGGGGTAGAGAGGTAAAAAAAAAAAAAAAAAAAAACTCATGCTGAATGTACTCATGGCCATATTTCAACACTGCCTTACTTTTGTAAGTTGATCTATTTTTAAAAATAGTACATAGGCATGCAAGAGAAAATATTTTCTTTTTCAACTTCAAAATTGCAGAACATCACATTGTTAGTTTATTTACGTATTAAACACTGATCAGAACAATTTTCAATGCTGCTACTGAATTGATGTCTTTTTAAAAATCAATTCCTTGTTTGCTTTTAAAGGAAATTCTTAAGAATTTCAAAATGGCACTTGACCAGTTAAGAATACTTTGGAACACTTTGTAATGCTAGCTTTGCCTCTGCTGTCTGCATGGCCTTGAACAAATTACATGGCCTTGTGCAACTACATCTCCAAGCTTCACCTTCCTATTTTATAGGAGACTTCAGGTGAGTCTCATAGGGTTTTTGTAAGAATCTAATGATTTAATAATGATATAATAATGATACAATCCATTAAGCACGTAAGACAGTGTATGGGACATAGTAAATGAACAATAAGTGGTACATTTTAATATTATGTTAATAATACTACATATGTCTGTATTAATCCACTGCATCGAACATTAATTTCTGCCAAGCTCTTTAGCCAACTCTCTACCCAATATACAAAATGCTTCCAAAGGGAAAACTGAACCCCTCTAAACAAGAATACCCAATCCTTATTCTTGCCTGAGTATTAGGGAGCCTTTGATATTTTATTTAACTTGAGTGGGGCTCTTCTTGCTCAGATCCATCACACATTCTGTTTCACAAGGTGTGTCTGGCATTCTCAGCAGAGATGGGAGCCATTTGAGAGAACATCCACCCCAAGGCAACTCCAACCTGTCACTGGGATCATTAACCTAGCCCAAAGGGATCTCTGCACAGGAAGTTCTCCAGCTTCAGCTCTCCTTCATAACTTTTAAAGATGGTGGCAATGGAGATGATGATGACAATGATAAAACTGATAGTAATGTGGATGAGGACAGCAAACATTTATTTAACATTGATTCTGAGCCAGGAACTACAAGAACTTTGTATATATTATTTCACTTAATCCTCTCAACAGTCACACAAGGTAGGTACTAGGAGTGTCCCCATTCCACAGACACAAACTCAAAGTGTAGAGGCGTTAAATATTAATAGCATGTCCAGTCTGAAACAGAGCCAATGGGCAAGCAGATCTGATTCCAGCCAGGACCTTTACTCCTAACCCTCAGACTACACCAACCCCTCTGCTGCTTTAGAGATTGCCTGTGCTCAGACCGTAAAGCATCTGCCTACAATGCGGGAGACCCAGGTTCGATCCCTGAGTCAGGAAGATCCCCTGGAGAAGGAAATGGCAACCCACTCCAGTAGTCTTGCCTGGAAAATCCCATGGACAAAGAAGCGTGGCAGGCTACAGTCCATGGGGTTGCAAAGAGTCGGACACGACTGAGCCACTTCACTTTCTTTTGTAGTGATTAGCACAGGTCCTACAGCTCTCCTTAGATTAACTGCACCCCTCTGACAGAAATCTTTCTGTCAGAGTTACACCACCTGACCTTAAATTCACAGGGACAGAACAGCAGCAGCTATAGCAAGTGGTACATCCATCAGGAACTTCAGTTTGATCCCCCTCAGCCCCTAAACGAATTGCCCCTCCTGCATGGCAACTGGCATGAAACCTAAAGGAAAAAAACTGGCCACAAGGAAATATACTTTGTGACCTTTGACTACCGTTAATACAGCATTAATACACAGTACACAATACTAATTAACTAGCTTAAAGATGAAGAAATAGTAAGGTAAAAGAAATGGTTTGCTCACAGCTATACAACAGGTGGAAATAAAATGCCTAATAAAGCTCAATATGCCCTCCACAAGTCCTTACCACCTTTTTATTCTGGGCTTCTAATTCCTGGTCGTTCAAACCTCTTCAAAGTCTAGCAGCACAAAAATGGACTGTGGAACCACCCTTTCACAGGCTCGGCTCAAAGACTAACTAATCCTAGTCCCGTGAGGGCTATGAAATAATAAGTTGACCCTTCAGGATGAATTTCATATTATCTTTTAACCAGACAGTCTAGATTTCTCAGGGCATGACAAAAACGTCTTCAAACACTTGTCAGCAGTGTTCAGTGGAGGGGAAAAAACTGCAGTTAAAGCACTTCTGGTGAGAACTTTGAGCAGCAAATATGCTTACATTTAGTTTGTGCAATTTTTATTATGAATTGGATGGTGGGTTAGATCTGTCCTTACTTCTTTACTGGAGCGCTAGAAATGTAAAAATGTCAGCCACAGGCCATTCTTTTCTTGTTTATTTAATGGAGAATTTTTTAAAAATCACTTTTTCCATTTCATGGCTCCTTTGGACCAGAGAATAAAAATAGCGATGTCGGTAGGAGCCAAACTTCTTTTCTGGAGAAATAAAACGAGAGGGGAAAGAGCCCTCCTCAGAATAACCCAAGTCCTCAAAAGGAGGAGCAGTTTACGAGAACTCGGTGGCGGGCCCTGCACTGCTAACCCCGCGCCCTTGGCACTACCCGGCCTGGCCACCTGTCAACCCCGAGGGCGGCGCGGGCCAGGCGGGGTTGGGGAGGTGGCTCCGAGAAGAGACGCTGGTGACCGAGGACTGCACTCAGCTTTCGGGCCACTGCGCTCAGTGGCCCCACCACAGCCGCCTGGGGGCTCCGGGTCCCACCGGGTCTCGGGGGCGCCGCCAGTGACTCCCAGGGACCCTGCGGGCGTCGTCCTCAACCCCACCCCCACACCTCGGAGCAGCCGGGGCGCCACGCTCCATCGCCCGCGGCTGTGCGGCAGCGAGTCCGCTGCGGGGCGCGTCTCACCTGTTGATCTTGAGCGCGAAGGCGCGGCGCTCTGCGCTCGGCAGCGTGGCCATGGCGCACCGGCGGCTCGTAGGCCTCTAGGGTCGCAGGATGCACAGCGGGGCCCCCGCGCTCCGCAGAGCCGCTGCAGCGCATGCCGCGCTGGACGCGAGCCTCATCTGTCAGTCGTGGCTGGAAACTTCCGTATTTCCACCTTCAACGCTGAAATCACCCCGGGGGAGGGCCCAACCTCAGAGCTGCGGCGGCCAGCCGGGCCACTCGGCACCCGGCCTGGCTGGCAGGGAGCGGAGCGCGAGGAGGGTGTGGGCCCACCGCGGAACTGCCCTCCGGATGCTTGCACCACCGGCGCGCTCTTCCCCGGGGCCCAGACCTCTGGCAGAAAGGAGCGCAGGCGGATGACCCGGTGACCACTGAGCGAGGCCGGAAACTCCATCTGCCCGAAGCTGTGAGGCTGCCAGGGCCTGTGGGCAAGAGCTGGGAACCCGCGCCTTCCGCCCCGCAAAATTGGCGAGGTCGGGAAACCAACCCTGGAATTCTTTGCGCTAGGCCTTATTAAGTATCAACTTAAAAGAAAAAAAAAGTTGGTAGAAACTTCGAGATACATACCAACTTTTGCAAACGATATATCCGTCATCTTTATTGGGGTGACTTAAATAAATGTAATAATCCATGCAAGGAATAAACAATTTTTTAAAAAAACTGGAGGTAAGTGCTTTTCTCTGGGGGAACGGTGCACAGCTCTTTCCTGTGGTTCAAGAGTATGCTGCAGCCCTGTTTATTTCTGCTGCATACTGAGAAGTGTACTAAGAAGTTCAACCCCAAACTCAAGAAAGAAGTCAGAAAGTCCCAGTGCTTACTGGAGTGAAAAAGTCCATGCTTACCTACTTGCCCTAAGGTTTATTCTACTAGAGCACTCCCTATATAATGCCTCTGTTTGCCAGCTGACGCTTAAAAAAATCCACAAGCGAGATATGTTTGGTTCAGAACTGCACTACTGTCCAGTGTGGCAGCCACTAGCCATATGTGGCTATGGACCATTTGCAATTGCGGTTATTCTGAATCGGGATGTGCTGAGTGTGTCAAATACATAGCGAATTTTGAAGACAGTGCAGAAAAAATGATGCAGACCATCCTGTCACAGATTTTTACATGGATCACATGGTAAAATGATACTTAGCATATATTGTTAGGTAAATATTATAAAATTTCATTTGTTTTTCCCTCTTTAGAATGTGGCTATTAGAGAAAAGTTTAAATTGCACATGTAGCTCACATTATATCCCTATTTGATAGTGCTCGTCTAATAGTCCCTAGTTTGCCACCTAATATTAAAATGCCTGGGAACTGAATTCTATATCTTGCCTGCTGCTGCTGCTGCTAAGTCACTTCAGTTGTGTCCAACTCTGTGCGACCCCATAGACGGCAGCCCACCAGGCTCCTCCATCCATGGGATTTTCCAGGCAAGAGTTCTGGAGTGGGGTGCCATTGCCTTCTCCGATATCTTGTCTACCATCTTTCTTTCTCTGGTTTCAGCTTCTCAGGTACTATAATAATTCTTCAGAGCTGTTATATCACTCTCCTATCCCTTTCAGACATCAATGCCTATAAGAACTGTATAAGACAAAGATAATAAATCTAACATTACATAGACTATGAAGTGATATCCAAAGGGAAAGCAGGTTTTTGAAATGTAGAGTTTCTGACTTTCAAAATTCTCCCAGGTATGTTTACCACACTGGAATTTATAAGCAAAGATTTATGTAGAAAAATACTAAGCGAACAATTCAAGTACCTATTCAAACTGGGAACAAATAAATGATTTGTATAAAATCGTTTTACTCTGGAATTTTCAGTCCACTGTGTACTAAATCAGCCTTTTGGATGGGCTTCTCTGTTTCTGTGTGTTTGTGACATAGAGCAGAATATATTGATGTGCACACAAAGATAAAGTATAATAGAAATATCTCAGATTTTCAGAATTTGCAGTTAAGGAAAACTTTTGTGTGTGGAGAGGAAGAAATCTTAAAATCTCCCATCTTATGTCAGCTCATGCTACATTCAACTCATTGACCTTGGTTTTTGGTACATAATTGTGAAAGTAAGGTCAGCATGATTATCCTCCAA
Organism: Neotragus pygmaeus; assembly: GCA_006410875.1. Classification (NCBI taxonomy): domain Eukaryota; kingdom Metazoa; phylum Chordata; class Mammalia; order Artiodactyla; family Bovidae; genus Neotragus; species Neotragus pygmaeus. Next base: position 374,396 of record SJYV01022488.1, read on the forward strand.
CTTATCAACTCCCTGGTTAGAAATGACTCCAAATTTAATAGCTTCTAGTATTTCACCATGAATGCGTCATCCACTAAATTAGGCAAATACCTATTTTTAAATTTTATCGCCTCTTGGGTACAGTCACAAATTGATGGCAAATCTGAAAAATACTGTAGCACCTTGCTTCCATTTCTCACTCTTCCCGATTTCCCTCTCGGGCTTCTCTCCTACTTGCTACTCTGTTGAAAACCAACCTACTCTGGAAGGCCTTCTTCTTTCCATACTGTATGGCCTCTCTTAACCTTCCTCTTTCTCTGCATCTTTGCATCATTTGGTTTTGTTTCTCACCTTTATAAAATTCCTCCCTTCTATGACAGACTTTATATCAATGATCTCAAATTCTCCTGTAGTTTTCCCCATATCTTCTTCTTACCTCTCCAGAAAGCCAATGTCTTTCTTTACATTGCATCTTACTTAATTCTTACAACAAATAATTAAATAACACTTATCTTGTACCAGGGCCTATTTCAAACTTTTTACAAATATTAATTAACTGATAACAACCCTTAATTAATAACATTTTCTCACTTTGTGAATGGAGAATCCAAGGCTAAGAGAGATTAAGTGATTGGAGCAAGATCACAGACTATTTCAGGGCATTTCCAGCCCTAAAGGGTTGCCTGTCTCCCAGATTTTCCCACTCAAATATCTCCAAACTCCATTGATACAAAACAGAAACTCTCCATCTTCTCTGCTCAATTGTACAAATTTGGTATCCCTCCATAATCACTCATTTCTGTCGGAGGCACTATTTTCCACTTGCCATTTAAATGCCTTGGCACCATTTAATGGAGGATAAAGCATGGATTCTGGGTTCTGGCTTCAGGTTTTCACTACGTGATCCTGAGCAAGTCACACCCTGTTTGGATCATAGAGTTCTTGGTCATAGAATGACCCCATCTCCTCACCTCTTTATAATGTATTGGCTCTAACTTACTCTTCTTTACCCTTCAGCTCTAATCGGCTAACAAAGCCTGTCATTTACTCTGTATAAACTTCACTGCTTTATTGTTCTCACTGCTTCCATTCTGACCCACCCTTATAACATCTGGATAACAAAAATAAGATTTTAGGTGGTTCCTTGCCTCTATCTTCTCCTTATTCCAATCCAACTGACTCTACTGCTATATTAATTTTATTAAAATACTTGTTTCATCATATTTCTTCTTTTCTCAATTAACTTTTGTGGCTTCCAATAGCCTCTATGACCAAGTGTGACCTTCTTCAACTGACTTATAGTGGTTTCTCCACTTCGTGTAACTAATGCTACCACTTGCCTCTGCTGTTTGTTCGCTAAATTGTGTTCAATTCTTTTGTGAGCCCACAGACTAGCCTGCCAGGCTCCTCTTCCATGGGACTTCCTAGGCAAGAATACTGAAGTAAGCTGCCATTTCCTTCTCCAGGGGATCTTCCCAACCCAGAGATCAAACCCAACTCTTCCACTTGGCAGGAAGATTCTTTCCCATTGAGCCACTATCCGTTACTTCTGTTGAAGCAAGGAAGACCTTCAACTACAGAAATCAGTGTTCTTACTGCCTGGGACCCCCTTTACTTACGTCATTATTCTTGCTATCTTCACCAGACATCACATGCAGTCTCTCCGGATTCTATAAAGTTTGAGTTAAGTTGTCAATGTCCACCTCTGCCTAAAGGAGTATCTCATTCAGTCTGACAGCACCCTTTGTTTAGTTGAATACATCATTCCACAGCCTAGTGGAATGCAAAGTATGCAGGTTTATACAGAAAAGGGTGACATTTGTACATTTCATTCTGTACCACTCAAGCCATTCAAGACCTCCATTAGCTTTCACTCAAATATCACCTTCTGTGACCATCTACTTAACATTGCAATGCCTTTTCCCTAGCTCTTTTTCCAACTTCCATTTTTCTCCATAGCACTTGTTACTGACATACTGCATATTTTATTTATTTGCAACTTTATTATCTCTCATGCTTCTAGAATATAATTTCCATGAGGGCAGGGATTTTTATTTTATTCCTTTCTCTATCTCTATTATCTGCAGTAATGCCTGGTACAATGTAAATGTTCAAAAAATTCTTGTCGAATAAATGAATGAAGAGTTGATCCAGTATTGAACAGAGAGTGGGCATTTAATAAATATTTGTTAAATTGAATTTGAATGGGAGTGGCTAAGTTCTTGTGCCTTTCAGGAGGAAGTTAGAGCCTTTTTTACACTCTTGAATTTTTTGGTTATACCTTTTTATGAATATATTCCAGCTCTGTTTTGTATTTATTTCTTGAGTTGAGAAATCAAATTAGCACATGGATTATTGCTAGCAAGTCAGTCTCTTTACTGTCATCTTGTAATTGAGGACAGATACAGAAAGACTTGTGTGCTAGCATTTAAATCTAGCCATAGTACAAATATTAGAATTTGGAACTTCTAATTTCCTCAACCTCATTGCTTGTGTTATCAAAAGAAATCTGCAAATATAAAAAGAATAAAACTAACAAACTCTTCATTAATATGTACATATTAGTCCCTCTCATCATGGCTTCACTTTGCATAGTTTCAGTTACCATAGTCTGAAAATATAAAAGGAAAAGTTCAAGAAATAAGCATAAGGTTTAAAATGCACACTGTTCTAAGTATCATGATGAAATCTCCCGCTGCCCTGCTCCTTCCCACCTCAGCCATGAATCATCCCTTTGTTCAATGTATTTGCCAGTAGTCACTTAGCAACTCTCTNAAAGGAAAAGTTCAAGAAATAAGCATAAGGTTTAAAATGCACACTGTTCTAAGTATCATGATGAAATCTCCCGCTGCCCTGCTCCTTCCCACCTCAGCCATGAATCATCCCTTTGTTCAATGTATTTGCCAGTAGTCACTTAGCAACTCTCTTGGTTATCACATGCAGTATCACAGTGCCTGTGTTCAAGCTTCGCTTTTTACTTACTAACAGTCACAAAGTGTAAGAATAGCTATCTGGAATTTGGCTATGCCGAAGAGAAGCTGCAAAGTGCTTCTTTTAAGTCAAAAGGTGAAAGTTCTTAATAAGGAAAGAAAAATCACGTGTTGAGGCTGCTAAGATCTGTGGTAAGAATGAATATTCTATCCATAAAATTGTGAAAAAGGAAAAAGAAATTCATACTAGTTTTGCTGTCACACTTTAAACTACTGAAGTTATGACCACAGTACACAATATGTGCTTATTAATAAGAAAAATCCATTAAATTTGTGCAAAAAGTAGACTGCATTCACATAACTCATTGTAGTACATTGCTATAATTGTTATATTTTATTGTTAGTCATAAGTCATAATTAATCTCTTACTTGCCTAATTTATAAATTAAACTGTATCATAGTAAGTATGTTCAGGAAAAATAGTAAAGGTATAGTTCAATACTATCCACAGATTCAGGCACCCACTGAGGGTCTGGGAACATATCCCCTTTGGATAAGGGGCAACTACCGTATATACACACACACATATATGTGTGTATATATATATATATATATATATATGTATATATATATATATCTTATGTGGTTATGTTACTATATATAAGTATTTTAAGTGTAAATTAGGCCATATTCTAACATACAATGCTGTTTCATCAATAGGAAATATTCATGCTATAGCATTTTATAACTAGAAAGAAGGACCTTGGATTAATTTGTGAATGAATGAATGAATCCTCTCATCATTTATGTACTTTCCTTTAACTCCCCAAATATTTATCAAGTGGTTCCCACATGTCAGTTCTGAACTAAATGCTACTAAGGGCAAAACCATTAACATACTTGCTCTGTGACTTCCCAGAACTCATGATCTAGCAGCAAGATACATGTTACCAAGGAAAGAAGAGGCTTGAGTTCTATGGGACAATCAGGAATGTTTTGCTGCACAAAACTCTGTGAGAGTGAGGAAGCACAGACAGGAAATGATTTATTCTGGTGGAGAGGGTGTTGGCAGAGAAATCAACGCTGAGGAAGAATGACTTTACTGACCCAGTGACATGGGAACTGGTCTTAAATGACAAGTAAGCATTCACCACGCAGAGAAGAGCGCATTCAGGATATTCCAAGCAGAAGAAACACTGCATGCAAAGGCAGAGAGCCAGGAGACACCACTGCCCACCCTGGGAATTAAAAGTATAATGGAGCCCAGAGAGTGCAGACTGAAGAGGCAAGAAATAAGACTTGGAAGGTGGGCAGGACCTGAGTGTGAGGGTCCTGGCAAAGAATTCAGACTTTATCCTAAAGCCCATGAAACCAGCTACCATGTGACTGCTGTTTCTGTAAATGCCGTTGTCTCTTAGGGGATACCTCGTGCCACCTCGCAATCCATGGTAAGGACTATACAGTAGAACATAGACAAAAGATGGTAAGGATTCCATCTCCAAGATCTGGCATTGCCATCCCCATCTTCCTCAACCTGAGCATATACACATTGAACACTAAGGAAGAAATAAATATTTCTTTATAGCAAGTTTTAGGCAATTTTCCCAAAGTCATCTTACCTGGAGAGAGGACGGATTTATGGGGGAGGGAGATTAAATAAGATGAAGCACATAAACAACAGAACATACTGCTGGTTGTTGAGTATATGCTCTCAGAACATGTGGGCTGTAATTTTATTATTATTCGACATCTGTGCTGCTTTGGAGCCATATAAATTGGGGTTTTCCACCAGTTTTATTGTGAGAAAACTGACATACAGTACTGTATACTTTTAAGGTATACAACATAATGATTTGACTTATAAAATTATTATCAGAATAGGTTTAGTGGACATTCCTCATCTCATATAAATACAACATTAAAACTATTTTTTACTTACTATTATTTCTTCGTAATAGATTCCCAGAAGTTGAAATTATTAGGTCAAAAATTAGAAACTCATGCCAAAAAAGCCTGCATGTAATCATGAGGAACTAGTAGACAAACTTATGTTGAAGGACGTTCTACTAAACAACTGCCAATCTTTTTTCAAAAATGTTGGTGCCATAAAAGACAAAAGTGGAGGAACTGGTACAGCTTACAAGAGCCTAAACAGAGCAGTTCAAACCAATGAGGGACACAGAAGTAGATCATGGATGAAGCAAAGGATACATAAAGAAAACTACTCAGCAACTGGTAAGATCTGCCAACTGACTCTGTATTTGGTAATAGTATTGTATCAAAATTACATTTTATAAATTTGATACTTACCCCATGGTTGTATAAAAGAATGAAGAGAATATCCTTATTCTTAGGAGATACACACAAGTATTTATGGTAAAGGGGCAGAATGGTGTGATGTCTGGAACTTATTCTCAGATGGTCATCAATAATTACAATGATAATGATAATGTTTATAATACCAAAATAAAATTGAAAATAACAAAGTAAATAATTAGTCAATCTAGATGAAGAGTAGAAGTTTCTGCTTTGTAAATCTAGAAAGTTTTCAAAATAAAAAGTTAAAAATACAAATAAAAATTACAACCATAATTTGGCTTTAAGTTTATGCCAAATTATCAGCAATGTGTGAGACTCTTTTAATATACTTTCATTAACACTGGTATTCACTTTTAATTTTCATAAGTTTACTCAACTAAAAATAAATTTTAAAATACTTTATGTGTTTATTAAATGAGCTGAATATTTTCCCATATTATTTCATTATATAGTTGTATTTTTCTTGTGTGTCTATTTGTATTTTGTCCCACTTGCCTATGAAAAACCCTTAGAGTTTTTCTTGCTGATTTGTACCTACCCTTTTGAGTAATCTCTACATTTTTGGAGGGTATCTTCAAAAGGAGGGTATCTCTCTTAAAGTAACTATGATCTCCCTAAACACCTTGAGTAATTTGGAGAAAAACAGAAACCAGACAAGTTTATAGAATTTCAGAAATTTTGTTGCCCATGAATGCCTGTCAGCACCAGACCAAAGTTTGTATGCACTTTTGAAATACTTTTTTTCCCATTTCAGTGTTTAGAATCCTGACATGGTTCTCTTTCCAGGACCAGACTATTGTTCAGCAATAAGCTATTTTAAAATTCAGTACTTTTAAAAAAAACCATGAATCACTATGTTGTATACCTGACATTTATATGATAGTGTATATCAACTATACCTCAATAACAAAATTAAGAAAAATAAATCCCAAGTATACAAATGTAAATGTCTTAGTAACCCATTTAGTGAACGTATGACTGATAAATGGAATCAAAACACATCTTTATTATGATTTCGCATGGCCTCTCCAAGTGCATTCAGTGAGGCTAATTCTTGCCAATCACATATGGGAACATGGGTAGGTTCCATGACTTTTCCTCTTAGGTCAGTGTTCTTAGGTGCAAACATAGTTTCAAGTCTGAGGCCAAAATGTCTAGCCCAAGATCCTGATCAAAATTCCACCTTATCTTTAATGGCAAATATTCCCCCAGTTGGGCAGGGCTTGAGCCTGGCAGCCTGCAGCAGCAAAGGTGGGGAAGGATGCATGGCTGGTTTCTTCTCTCCACTTTATACCATTTTTCTTTTCTTCTCCTACTCCAGTTGGCTAGCCAGCTTCTGACCTCTTGGGGTTGGAGGAATTGTAAATAAGAAAGTTTTTAGTATTCAAAGCTGACTCTTTTCTGGGGACTTTCTTAGGTCCTCTGGAAAATTGCTTTCCTGGAGACCTCTCTTCTATAGGTCATGTTACCTGTTTTGCACATTTCTATGCCTATTGTTCACTTGTGACTCCTTTGCAGCTCCCTTTCTGCTAGGTTCTTCACTCTCTAAGTGATCCTACTTGACAGTACCTCAAATGACTCTTAGTTGGATCTTTTCCATGTGGCCCACATCTGATCCATCGAAACTGTTTTCATCCACTGAAATGGCTTTCCCTGGTGGTCCAATGGTTAAGAATCTGCCTTCCAGTGCAAGGGACGTGAGTTCCATCCCTAGGCAGGAAACTAAGATCCTGTATGCCACGGGGCACATAGAGAAAGCCTCTATGCCACAACGGAAGGCCATATACCACAACAAAGACCCAATGCAGCTCCCCGTGCCCCCACCAACACATCAACAATGTGAAAAGACAACCCACAGAATGGGAGAAAATTAAATATTTTTTAAAGAAATAAAAGAAGCTGCTTATAAACTCTTGGTTTCACTATCCTGGATGATCCCAACACAACCTCTACCTTTGTTCCCCAGACCACTTTAATATCCTTGGGCAGGAATCAAGCAGTATACTTATGTCTCCCAGCCACAATAAAACTCATTTCAGAGGGGCCAGTCCTAAGATGGCAGAGGAATAGGAGAGGGAGACCACTTTCTCCCCAACAAATTCATCAAAAGAACATTTAAAAGCTGAGTAAATTCCACAAAACAACTTCTGAATGCCAGCAGAGGACAGCAGGCACCCAGAAAAGCAGCCCAGTGTCTTTGAAAGGAAATAGAAGAAATCCAGTTCCACCCACCAGAACACCGACACAAGCTTCCTTAACCGAGAAACCTTGACAAGCCACCTGTACAACCCCACCCACAGAGAGGAAACTCCACAATAAATAGAACTCCACAAACTGCCAGAATACAGAAAGGACACCCCAAACTCAGCAATATAAACAAGATGAAGAGACAGAGGAATACCCAGCAGGTAAAGGAACAGGATAAATGCCCACCAAACCAAACAAAAGAGGAAGAGAGAGGGAATCTACCTGATAAAGAATTCCAAATAANGCATTGCAGGCAGATTTTTTATGGTCTGCGACACCAAGGAAGCTTGAACTCAGGGTAACTGAGACCAAATTTTTAAAAATGAGATGATAAAATAGATAAAAGTAATGCATGTGCACAGTAAAAAATTGGATAAACATAAAACCTGCAATTATAAAATAGAAAAAAGTTTCACTGGTTCAGGTAGAAAAATTACAATTACCTTTGTATTGTTATAGCTTCCCGTTCTTTCTCCTATGAATTAAAAAAATATTTTTAATGATACTAAGAAACGTCAAGTTGATGTAGCCTATTCCCTGCGGGAGCTGTTTAGGACCGGCTACTCTTCAGATTCCACCTGCCCTGGTCTCAAGGCCTCGACCCTGCCATTAGCTATAAAGGCTGCGGTCTCACAGACTCGACGTCAGGTACAGCCCTGACAATTCCGCCCGTGTTCATCGAAAACGCCCAAGGGGCGTGTCTAAGAGGCGTGGCGGTCCTGAGCCTGAGCCCAGGTAACTGGGGGCGGGATCGGGAGGCGCCACGCGTCGCGAAGTGATGACGTCAAGCACGCGCCTCGCGTTCTGCGTGCGCAGCTGCGGGTTGGGGCGCGGGGGGGGTCTTGCTCCAAGGTCCTGAGTGTAGGGAGAGGTGAGCTGTGCTGTTTGCAAGATGTTTCGTGCTGTTGACTCTGCGGATGAGGAAGAGGAGCAGGCGGAAGAGGATTGTCCTGAATTGGTCCCCATTGAGGCGAAGCAAAGAGAGGTGAAGGAGGAGGAGGAGGAAAAGTCTGGTCCCGGCGCTAAGATCCCAGTCACAATTATCACCGGGTATTTAGGTAACTAACCATCCCGGTCAGAAAATTCAGTGAACGCTGTTCTGGGATTTGGGGGCTGATGGTGCCTCTTCTCCTTAGGCATCCTGGCCTTCTGGCCGACGGCCAGAGTCTCTGAGGTAGGGGCTGGGTCAGTTGCTCCCCGTACGGGATCCTTCTCACCTCATGGGTTAATGATGCTCAGACCCCTCCGCGTTAGGGTGACATTTATCAACTGAGGTTGAAAATTAGCCTCGCATTTTAAAAACTAGTTCTAGCTTTGCAGTGTGAAGCACGGAACCGCCCCTCATTATGCATGTGACCCCTAACAAGTTGCATTTCTGAAGTTCACTGCCTCACTTGAAAATGGAAATACCAGTCACTTGTCTCAGTTTGCTTTTCTCTTATGCTTAGTGGGGCAAGAAACACATGTTTTATAATTAGGTTCCCATTAAAGGTGTCCTATATGAAAACGCCCAAGGGCTCTTCCTCAGTATATTCCCTTCCCCAACAGCCAGTTTCTTCTTGCCTTTCGTGTAAAATACTCTTTATCGCAGCCTTTTTTTTTTTTTATGTCTATTTGTAACGTACTGTCGGAGAAAGAGTAAGAATAAAATTACTGTGCCCTCCAAGACTATATTTCTCAAACTTAAGGGCTTTTCAGGAGTTCATGGGGTCACTTAATTCATAACTTTGTAAACAGAGTAGTTTCCTGAAGGACGGGTTATGTGCTTACACTAGGAGTACTTTATTGGAAATGTTTAAGAAGTATCATTTTAAAACTACAGTTAAATAGAAGGGCAGGAATAAATACCATATTAAAAGTGTAGGGAAAAGAAGTGAAATAAAATATTTAAAGTGAAATGATCTGGGGAAAAGAGTATCATTTCTAGATGCTGCTAAAGACAAGTATAAACTTGGTGCACCTGAGGGCCTTTTACATAAAAACGGGAATTAAATCGCTGGCATGACTCCGTCTCTCTCTTTTTTGCTTTGCAGACTTTATAAGTTTATTTTCATTTTTTTACTCAGGGTTAATTTTATAAAGGAGATTGTTTATTTGTAAAGGAATTTCCCCATTGTTACTCAGATGCAGCTTCACTGTGAAGTGGAGCAAATTTTTGTTCTGAAACAATATAGTTTAGACTTGCTCTCCCCAACTTCCCCATTTTGCTCACTGGTAGATCAGGAGAGTATTGCAGATAATGGTCTGAAGCTTAGTTGTGAGGCCTCACACCACCAACTTCGTTGCTGAATCTAGGAGATGGTTTCCCTGCTTATTGTTGAGTATTTTTGTTCCCTTGGTTTCTATCACATTTTACTTCTGATTTTCCGCCTACTTTTCTGGCTTCCCCTTAAAAATTTTTTTATCCCTCCTCTGCCCTCTCTTTTAACTTCATACCCAGGTGATTTCTATTTTGATGTTTCTTAGACATGTCAATCTCTGCATGTCCAAAACTTCATGTTAGCATCCCGTCGTGAATGTTGGTTGCTTCTGTGATCCTAACCATTTGGAATATTATAAAAGCTTCCTAACTAGTCTTGAGTCATATTGCCTTTTAATATGTTCTCTGTATTTTAGCCTTAATGATCTTTATGTATGTCAATCTGATTTTGTCAGACCCTTCAGCAGTTTCTTTTTGGGTTAAAGTTCAAATTACTTGACATGAGTAATAATCTTGCTCTTGACAGCCTCTTTAGCCTGAGAAACTGTGGCCCAGCCAAGTGAACTACTTTCACTTCTAAAAAGAGCAGGTGTTTTGGCCCCAGGAAAACACTCTTCTTACTGTTAGTTCTCTGGCTAGATGTCCCTCTTGGGTGCTCCATGACATCTGTACATCTACTGACTCTATGATCTTGTGGCGTGGTTGCCTCTTTACTGATCTGAATTCCCCCTCTTTCTCCCACTTCCCTTAATGTTTCTAAACTTCATGAGGATAGAGACAGTTTGTTGTGTCTTGTGCACTTTTCACTAAGGCTCAGTATAAAATCCAGTCCATCGCAGACTTGAGTGCTTGAACTATGTCTTGGTATCTTTTGCTTCCTGATAAGATGGCTCAGCAGTAAAGAACCCTCAATGAAGGAGATGCGGATTCTATTCCTGGGTCAGGAATATCCCCTGGAGTAGGAAATGGCAACCCACTCCAGTATTCTTGTCTGGAAAAGTTCATGAACAGAGTTGGATGTGACTGAGCGCAAACACGTAGTTATTTATAAAGCACTAGTAATTCTACAGAGTCTTCCATGGCCACCCCATCTTTTCCATTCTCACTGCCACTGCTTAGTGCAGCACTCTTGCTCAGGGCCCTGGTCTCACATTTGGACTGGTTTTAAGAATATCCTTATTGCTCTGTGTCCTTAAGATCTGTTCCTTCCATTATGAATATTAACGTTTAGTGATACTGAGCTTCCTAAATCCCTCTGAACACAAGCCTTCCATTCCTTCAACAACTTTTATACAAATATGGCCCCCAAAGTTTGATTAATATCCTACTACTCAGTAAATCCCTCCTAATTATACCCTAGAAATCTTGTAAAGTTACTGCAGAAGATGTGTACAACCTATATGCATGTATACAAGTTCTTTTTAGCAACATTGTTTGCTATTGCAAAACACTAGAAACAACCCATATGCCTACCAACAGAAAAATATGTAAATAAATTACATGTTTATATAATTGACTACACTACTATCTATATGCAGTTAGGGTTGGTTATTTATCTTTTTACCCTTCTTTGGATGTTCACAAGACCAGTGTTTTTTCCTTCTGCTTGAGCTGAATGTATTTAGGTGTATTATGCCACCTACTGGATGGAGTTAGTGTAGCTATATTAACTTTTCTAATACTGATTATTGTGTCTTTTGTTAACATTTCCTAGGTCCATTCGCCATTGTGTGTGTGTAAAATCAATTTTATAGATTGCTTTAAGCATACTAAAAACAGCCATATAGACATTCTGAATTTGTGTGTGGTTAAAATAAAAGGTAGGTCTTTATGTGTATATTTTGGGGAAGTAAACTATCGATTCTTGGCTAAGAAACACTGTCATCCTGTAAAGGGATTTAAATACTTTATGTTTTATAAACTACATGACTGCTTTATTCCCCAGGAACCATTATTTCAATAATTCCTTATTTAATGGAAAATTTAGATAACCTTACATTAATTGTTTAAGTTATATAGAAGACTTCTTTTTTTTGTTGTATAAGGTCAAAGAAAGCTATGTCAGCCACCTTATTGGAGTGTTTGTAAATATTTGTAAAATTTATAAGACATAAAGCATTTTTAATAGTTTTCAAAGGGTACTTTAATCTTTTCCTCTAGAATCTTATATTACCATCATTAAATAATATTTAAATAACATGCAAATTTTAAAGAGCATTAGGACTCTTTAAACTTTTTTGTCCCGTTAAAATCAGTCTTTTGAGTTTTGTTATTTAAAACAAACGTATTTTATAGGTGCTGGGAAGACAACGCTTCTTAACTATATTTTGACAGAGCAACATAGTAAAAGAATAGCAGTGATTTTAAATGAATTTGGGGAAGGTAAGTAAAGTTCAGTAAATGCTGTGCTATAAGAATGTATTGAACAGTTAATTCAGCTGGTGAATTGATATTCCATATGCTGAAATGAAAATGCAAGGTATTATCATGTGAACACATTGCTATGGATAGTTTTGGAAAAATTAGGTTCATGTATGTCAAGTTTTGACTTCCCTGGTGGCTCAGATGGTAAAGCGTCTGTCTACAATGTGGGAGACCTGGTTTGATCCCTGGGTGGGGAAAATCCCTTGGAGAAGGAAATGGCAATCCACTCCAGTACTATTGCCTGGAAAATCCCATGGACAGAGGAGCCTGGTAGGCTACAGTACATGGGGTCGCAAAGAGTAGGACACGACTGAGCGACTTCACTTCACTTCATGTCAAGTTTTATTTTGTATGGAGTTAAGATACTGAAATCAGATTGTTTCTGTAAAATTTTATTTTGTATAACTTTAGAATTCATACCAGAATTAATTAAATTTTTACATAAATACTCCAGAAGTAAAAATCTAAGGAGATGAAAGAAAATCTTTCAGGAAGATTTTTGTACCAATTAGGAAGATCCTTTTGTGCTGACTATATTGTTTAACTGCAGGTTTTGAAAATATTTGAAAATACTTCTGTCTTATTGAATGTTTATTATTCTGCAAAGCAGTTCAAACAGAAAGCTTAGAAAATAAATATGTGGTCTCCATTCTCAAGCAACTTCACTTATCTGTGAAAATATGTGTATTTAACTTTCCAGTTTTTTGTCTTCACTGAACTGTGTTTTAAGAAATTTATGCAGCAGTGTTAGACATACTTCTCTGATTACTTTTGTAAGTTTTTCTTCTCAGGTCTGAATTTCAATAAAAGCTCACGTTTAGCTAAAAAAATATAACTTCATTTGAATTTTTCTTAAATTTTATTTTTTTCAGTTGCAAATTAGTAAAGGAACTAAGTTTATGAAAAGGATGAGGCCTGTTAGTTGAACTTGATTTCTGGTTTTAATAAACTGAAGAGGATTTCAATAAACTTTAGAGTCCTGTCAGACAAAAATAAAAATCATAAGATTTTTTAAAATCATAGTTTTTATTCTAACTTCTTATTAATTGATCTTCTGTTGGATGTTGATTACATTTATTATCATTTGTTACTATTTTTCTTCAGTCTTTCTGGATTTTTTTTTTAAACTGCTTTGTCCTTTACAGCATTTACAATACTTTCCTTTTCATTTTATAAATGTTCTCTACACCCTGAGTTCTGTAGCAACCCCTTGCCTAACTAAAACATAAACATAAAATATGTATCAGTGAAAAATTATTTAGTTTTTTTTCCTTATCATTTGCCTTAGTGGATATTTAGAACTTTCCTGGCTTGGGCATGTTTCTTTGTTGGAGGAAAAGTAAGATTTTTTTTTGATCATTCTTATTGATAACAAACATCTCAGACTCTGATATATACTTTATTTTTTCTCAAGTAAGCATTGCTAAGAAACATGTGTGTATTTGATTAAAATTTAATTTTTAATTGAACACATTGGTACCCTGGCCAAGCAAACTTCCTTAAAATGAACTAAGGGTTTTATTCATACAGGGAATGCTGAACAGTCTGTCTAGTAGACACTGAAACAATTTAGAGAAAGAATGAAAAGAAAAAATATGCAAGAGACTGAAAGGCATATGTATAAAAACCTAGAGAATTGGCCATGGACAAAAAAGAATGCCTTTAAAATAGTTTATTTTATTAGGAAATGGAAGCAGTCTAGTAAGAGGCCTAGAGAGGAAGTAGATAACTTTCATTAATTTTGCAGTTGTTTCTTTAGGGGCTTAAATACTTTTAAAGAAAGAAAAAATAAAATAATCTAGAGTAGTATAGTTTAAAATATTGAAATAGCCTGAGCAGGATGAAAGAATACAAATTATGAAATACATTTTTCTGCTTCGAAATCTGCTGTACTATTGAGTATCCTCATCTTTGTTTTTGGTTGATGAGTGGACATAATCTAAAGAGTGCTTCCTGTTAATTACCAGGAAGTGCAGTGGAGAAATCCTTAGCTGTCAGCCAAGGTGGAGAACTCTACGAAGAATGGCTGGAACTTAGAAACGGTTGCCTCTGCTGTTCTGTAAAGTGAGAAATGGATATACTCTGCTTGTTGGCTTCTATAAATGTTTATTGCTTATATTTCCAGCTTTGATTTTCTTACATAAATTAACAGAATCTTCATAATCTTCTTCATTGTGTTTTCAAATAGAAGATACACCTATTAGGATGCATTTTCTTTTTCTTTTTTAACAGATGGAAATTTATTAATTTTGATACTATTTGGTACATTATCACAATGTGGTCACTGTGGACTTCTCACAAAGTCCTTTCTAAGTTTTTCAATTATTCACATTAATTCAGTTTTAAGAGATAAATAGCAGGCTTTTTTTTTCATTTTTAAATGATTTTTTTAAAATCTTTTTTTTTAAATGATCTTATTTCATAAGGATTAAGGAGAAACGTCTCAATTTTAGGTACTTGGACATTTGTTAATTATTTTTGATAATCATGTTAATTCACAATATAGATCTTCCAGGTGGATATTATTTTGCCTGCTGAACATATAAGGGAAATAAGACTCAAAGACATTATAAGTCTACATATCTAGTTATTTGAACCACGATTAGGATACATTTTCTTAAAGTGTTTCTCATTGTCTTAGCTCTAATACTGTTGTCATTTTATTGAATTTTATTTTTGTTGTTTTTGACATCAAGCTTTAATTAATGATCCCTGTGGTGCACAAAAGTCTCGTTTCATGTTTAAAAAATGATTGTTCTGAATGTAATAAATTTCCAAGATTTCAATCTCTAACAACAATATAAACGACCACAAAAAAGAAAAAACGTCACTTCCTGTTCTACCAGTGATAGTTGTTTCAAGGACAGTGAATGTTTTATTCACCAGTATAACCGCTCTTAGAAAAGGAATGACACACAGTAGTCACTCAAAAGTTTGTTGAGCAAATTATGAAAATTAATACCCCTATTGTTGATTTTGTGTAGTCCAGTGAATTAAATTTCTTCTAAATCATTTACTATCTTAGATGTTTTGACTGTTAGTCAAGTGTATTATGAAGGCTAAAGCACAATAGGTTTTCTTAGCCGCTTAAAATTAAATGTTTTCATGTTTTTAATATTATTAAGAAAAAAGGGAAATTAAAGCCTACTACCCTTATTCAGAACAGAAATAAAAGGTATTTAATTGTAGATATCCCTTTAGCTGTTCTCTTAAGCTACTGTAATTCATACATTTTGTCATTTTCTGTATTGATCTTTTTCTTTCATAAAGCTATAAAAAATAGGTTCTGACTTATTTTAGTCCAGTAAATTAAAATTCCCTCTGCTTTTGTCTAATATCTTGTTACTTGTCAGCATATGTGCATTGATTCCTCTCTGTTCCCCCAAACTGGTGAAATTGGATAGACATGTTAGAAGCTTGGGAGTGAAGTAAATTTTTGCATGCCTAAAGATATTTTTATCCCTGGTTGCTAAATATATTTTTAAATGTTTGTGATGATCACTTTAAAATATTCAGGCAATCAACTGTATGTCATGTTTTGCTATTCTCCAGGGATAATGGCCTTAGAGCTATTGAGAATTTGATGAAGAAGAAAGGGAAATTTGATTACATACTGTTAGAGACCACTGGATTAGCAGATCCTGGTAAGAAATGTCATTATTAAAAATGAAAACATAGTTCTTAAACATTTAAAAATAAATAAAATATTAAAGCTTTACTCTAGATTAAATTTTTTTTTATTTAAAGGAGAAAAAATGCTGAGTCGTGTTTCTTTGGCAGATGAACGATGATCAAAGTATTTGATAATTTTAACATGTAAATAACATTTCAGTTTCTATCAGTTGATTTAGGATTATTGGTAAGAAGAAGAGTTGTTAAAACTTTCAGAAAAATCTAATAAAACATAGAAAAAAAGGAGACATTCTACTTCAGGTATATGTTTAAGGACTTTTGGAGTTAAATCCCAGAAATACTTATTCCCTTAAATTAATTGTTATCATTTGTTTTTCTACTACTAAGCTTGAAATCATTTTAATTTTAAATATTATAAGGTATGGAGTAAAATCAAGCCTGAAAGTGAAAATTGCTAAGTTGTGTCTGGCTCTTTGCGACCCCATGGACTATACAGTCCATGGAATTCTCTAGGCCAGAGTACTGGAGTGGGTAGCCTTTCCTTTCTCCAGGGAATCCTCCCAACCCAGGGATCGAACCCAGGTCTCCTACTTTGCAGGCGGATTCTTTACCAGCTGAGCCACAAGGGAAGCCCAAGAATACTGAAGTGGGTAGCCTATCCCTTCTCCAGCAGATTTTCATGATCCAGGGATGGAACTGGGGTCTCCCGCATTGCAGGCAGATTCTTTACCAACTGAGCTATCAGGGAAACCCTACTGGGTCTTTTTTCTAGTGTAGAATTAGTAATGATTATCTATAAAGTTTTAACTCTGAATGGAATTATATCTAAACTTCCCTGTTGAAAGCTACACAAAGTCTACCTGTTCCTAACCATGGGTTTCTGTTCCTTCTTACCCAAACAATGTTTAGGTAACATTTTATTCCTAGTTTGCAGAACATTTAGTTTTGTAAGTTTGACCCATTTTTTTTTTTAATCTAAGTCTATGACACTGCACCATAAAATCATATTAAAGAACTAAGGGGTCATAATTGTTTAAAAGGAATACTAGAGTGCACTGAAGCTTCACAGTAATCAATTGTTAATTTATTTTGAATTATTACATAATAACATTGTACCTGTGTTTTCAAATTAGGATTGAGTTGGGCTCTTTTGGTCCTTATATTGATACTAGGCATTGATTTTTCATACAGTTTCATACATTTCCAAGAGGTCTAACTGATGATAGGACTTGAACCATTACATTGATGTTAAATATTAATTTAAGTCTGGTAAGATAGGGAAATATACTGTGTGCCCTTTTTTTTGAAATAAAATATCAATGTCTCTTGTTATAGCCACTGTATAGAGAAAAGTTCTTGTGATTTTGAGAGTAGGTGAATTTACTAAAACACAGTTTGGCTTTTCAGAGGGAGTAAAAGTTAAATAAAAATCTCAGAGGAAGCTTTTGCACAGATGTAGGTATAAACAGATGAATGCTTGTTCCTTCTTTAGAATAATGACTTTTATTGTTTGGTTAAAATGAAACATTGATTATTAAAAAAAAATATGCAATATTACCTAAGAAAATACAAAGAAGAAAGTTAAAAAGAAAAATGTTGCCCTGTGTCTCATTACTGTAAAATACAAACAGGTAAATTTTATTCCAAGATTTCTCTGTGCCAGGGCTACTTGCTGTGATATGTTGAATGACAGCATCAGCCTTAGCTGAGGGCTTTAGAAAAATACAGATTTTGGGGCTTCATCTCAGCTCTGTGGAATCAGAGTCTCCAAGGGTAGGACCCAGAAATCTGTTTCAATAGGCCCCCCATATGATTCTCACACATGCGTAAGTTTGGGAGAGCTTGCTCTGTGTGTAAATATGCTGAGGCAATTTTATAAAATAGGATCACATTCTGGGTGCTATTCTTAATAATTATTAATTAATTCACTTTCACTTGAACTTAGAAGAGAACTTGAAAGAAGTGAAAGAATTGCTGAATGTCAGATAAATACTTCTTCACTGCTAGAGATGTGAGTTAAAAAAATAAAAGATTATAAAGGACATAAATTGGACAAGTTATTTTTTTAACTACACATTTAAAGTTTCAGGTTAGTATCTATTGACTGTCTGGAATAAAGGATGAGAGAGTTAACACATTCCAGGTTCTCCTATCTGGTTTTGGTTCACTGTTTCCTTTGCTATGTTGTCAAGGTTTCTAACATTTATATTCTGTCATACTTTGTTTAGTTCTGTGTTTAAACCATTTCAATTGTCATTACCAGCACAGTAACTTCTGAGTTCCTGAGTTGATCGGGCTCTTGATTGACTGAACTTCATGATCATGGCTTCCCAGGTGGCACCAGTTTGTAAAGAACCCACCTGCCAATGCAGGTGATGTAAAAAACTGGAGTTCGATCCCTGGGTTGAGAAGATCCCCTGTGGGAGGGCTTGACGACCTACTCCAGTATTCATGCCTGGAAAATCCCATGCACAGAGGAGCCTGGCAGGGTACAGTGAGTCACAAAGAGTCAGACACAACTGAATCAACTTAGCACACATGTGTGCATGCACATTTGGTCTGGTAATCTTTTCAAGCTTTCAGTCTTGTATTCCTGGAGATCTTGCATACATCATTGCTTGAGAATGTTTTTCTTTCTTTCTTTCTTTCTTTTTTTTAATATTTGAGGGATGACTTGGCTAGGTATAAAATTTTTCTATCACAATTTCTTTCCCTCAGAACTTTGAAAATGTTGCTCTGTGATCTCTTAATATTTTGCTTGGCTGAATTTCCTTGTCCAGTATTTTCTTTTCATTTCATCTGGAAGGATTTGTGAGTTTCAATGTTGTTTCCTTTAATGTTTCAGAATGTCTGCCTGTTGTTTTCATTCTTGAACCACAAGCTAGCAGGAGGTAATATCATTAGAGAACACTTTTCTTCTAACTTTGTGGTCATTATTTTATTATATTGGAGCAATGAATTTTACTGTAGAAAAGTCTGATTTTTTTTTTCTTAACTGCCTCCCTGAAAGTGACTTGTTTTTTCATTTAAAATGCCTGAAAATTTTTTTCTTTATTTTTTAAATTCAGTAATACAGCCAAGATACATCTCGGTGTCATTCATAGTCATATTTTCCTGGAATTACAATATACTCTTTTGTCTGTAGGTTTAATGCTTCATTTAGGGACTTTTTCCTTTATTACCATGAAGAATTTTTCTGTCAAATTATTGAGTTCTCTTCTTTATGACACCAATCTTTCTTACATTGAATTTTCATTTGTTCTCCGTATTTATTACCTTCTAATTGTTTTGGTTTGCCTTTTGCCTCTGCATTTACTGTAATCATCTCAAATCTTCCTTTTTGTCAGTAGTTCTGCTTCCATTAATGTCTGTTGATGTTTTAAATTAATTAATTCATTAAACAATGGTATATTGGCCTTGAGTTTATTTCTTTAGCATTCCAAACTACTTTTTCATATTATTCTGGTTTATTTTGCTTTAGAGCTTGTTTTTTTTTAACTCTTGCCTTAAAAAAAAAAATTAGTTTTACTTGTTTCATTTTGCCCTTAAAAAAAAACTTTTTTATTGGCCATGCCATTCAGCTTGTGGGATCTCAGTTCCCTGACCAGGGATTGAACCTAGGTTAATGGCCAGCAGTGAAAGTGCTAAGTCTTAACCATTGGGCTGCCAGGCAATTCCTTAGTGCTTGTTTTTAATTAAGATTATATTGTTTTTTATCTTCCTTATTATTAAAAAAAGATCTCTTGGAAATTTTCTTTTGTTTCTTCAATTATGTTTCCATTCAGAACAGGTTCTTTGCCATTGGTATTCCCCATTTATTTGTTCATTTTTTCCCTCTCCTCCTCTCATCTTCTTTTTGCTTCTCCTAAGCTGTAATACATATGCATAGTTTTTTCACTGTGTTTATGCTTAATGTGGGAGACTCAGAGAACTTCTCTTTACTTAGATGTGGTGGTCGTGAATTTTTAAAATACCCTACCCATGTCACCTAAACTTGCCGGTCTCTTGGGCCTCGGTTTGAAAGCTGGGTATTGCTGAGGGATGGGGAAACAGAGAAAAAAGAAGTGGTTGAGAGAGACAGATGGGTGGTGTGATATTTTAGGCTCTGTTCTCTCACAATACCAAGTGTTCCGCTCTTGTATTAGCTCAAGCTACTTGTGGATAGATTTCTTTTGTAGGGGCATCCTTAAGCTTCAGACCTCTCTCTCCATTTTGCTCTGAGCCCTGGAAAGTGACCTTCTCCCCTGAAAATGTGGAGGCAGAAAATTTTACTCTTGAAATTTCTTTGTTGACCTTTTCCTGTATTGCTTATTTCTCCCTTGGTTCTACTTCTCATGATTTTGGAATAAAATGATAAATATAGGATTTTGTATAACTCTTGTTGAGGTTTGGGGTAGATATAAGAACTATCATAAATCACGTAGAACTTTCTATTTCTTATTTTTACTATCATCCACAAATTTTGGCAGGGGATTGTTTATTTGGTTGCTGCTGATAAAATTTGACTTTCAAATTTTTATTTAGTTCATTTTTATGTTTTATGAGATTTTGAAAAATGGAGATTCTGTAATTAGCTCAGAGTTTCTTAACTTGGTATAAATGACATTTTGGGTTGGATAATTCTTTATTAGAGGGGACTGTCTTGTGCATTGTATGATGTTTAATAGAGTCCCTTCTACCTACTACATGCTAGCAGCATTCCCATGGTTGAGATGACCAAAAATTTCCCCAGGCATTGACATATAATAGTCTCTAAAGGAGAAAAATCACCCTGGATTTAGAATCACTGATTAACTGCATTCTCTCATCTTTATTTCTCCTGGTAAACGCCTGCATCCAAATTTTAAGTAGTTCTTTCATGTGTAGTCTGGTAAGTATTAAACCAAAGATACACATTAGGTTTAGAATAAAAGCTCTAATACAGTCTTACAGCTCAAATTAATACTATGCAAATGTGAACTGTTGGACTTATAAGCTATCTGAATAGAAATCAGTGAATTAAAAAATATTTGTGTACAATGTTAGGAATTTTACTGAGTGGAAAAATGAATACTTTTTAAAATAACTTATTATTTGAAGTAGTGATATTCACAATAGATTTACTTTTTCTCCTTCATTAATTAAAATCATGTTGTTAGTCAAGTAAGTGAAGAAAATTTTTATTGGCAATTCAGTTGTTTCCTGTTGAGAAGACTGACACCCTCCGGTTCTAAGCTAAATAATTGTCATGGTAAAGTAATTTCCTTGAAAAGGACAGGCATTGATTCAGCCCCTGTTACTCACAAATCCTATTTCAGTCAAATTGGAAAACTATTAAGTTTTTGGGAAAAAATCAATAGGTATCAGGAAACCATTAGATCTTGTGGCCCTTGCTATATCCTGCATGAGTAATCACTGTAAACAGTTGACAGGTATTTCATTGTTGACACAGAGTGATGCTTGGGAGACCACATTTTGTCAGGGTAGGTGGACAGCTTTAGACATTGGAATGAGTTCAGTTATCCTTGTTTTTCCCCATACTCATTCTTTTCGACAGCTCTGTCACTAATAGGGCTCTGATGCTTTGAAAAATCAAATTCTTTCTTTGCTGTCAGTTTTCTTTTTTGTGTGTTGTGGCATACTAATCAGGGTGTGTGGTTTGGTGCTGAACCAGTTTCTTTCAAAAACAAGTTTTAATTTCTTATTTAGAAATTATTTTTCCTCAAAACAATCTCTAAATTTTATATACCATACTAATAAATAGTGTAAGGATTTATTAGTCAGGCCTTAATTAATTTTGTCATACTTTTTATTCTGTAAAACTTAAGTTTTTGAAAATTTACAAAAAATTTTGAACAACTAATTTTGGATTTATCTGCATTTGCTTTGTTTTCCTTTAGGGAGATAATTATTTGTGAGCTGTATGATTATTTTATTCAGGAGAGAGAAAATAAAAATTAGACCTATGTACATACAGCCATTCTGCTCAAATTATTTGATAATATTTATTAGTAAATTATTATGGCATTGGTAAAAGCTTGATATTGTATTTGTATGTAATAATACCTGTTCTTCTTTTTAAAATTGAAGTAAAAGAGAGGGCAAGAAATAGATATAAAATAATAAATGATTCTATGTTCCCTTAAGAAGATTGAAAACCCATATTTTATTCATATATGTATTTGCCTGCTAATTCCACTGGGGCAGATTAAATCATTATGGATAGAATTTTGTTTCCTAGTTTGAAGAAATGTTTTTTATTTGATGAGTATTATATATTTTCAGGTGCTGTAGCTTCTATGTTTTGGGTTGATGCTGAATTAGGCGTTGATATTTATCTTGATGGTAAGTTTAGAAATGAATTTTTCTTTAAATTTTCAAGTAAAACGTAATATTAAGATCATTTTTGTTTATTCACATTATATTTCTAATTCCTTGTATTGATACTCTTTTTAAGCTTGTTCAGTTTGATGATGATGTCTTTGAACAGATTCTAAAGTCCCAAACAGTATTAGAACTAGATGTCCATTATAATCTCAACTCCCAGTTGAGTGTTTCCATTAAGGTTTTTCTTTAAAAATATTACGTGGATTTTCTATATTCTCTGATGTGAGGAAAAGGGGACGACAGGGGATGAGATGGCTGGATGGCATCACCGACTCGATGGACGTGAGTTTGAGTGAACTCTGGGAGTTGGTGATGCACAGGGAGGCCTAGCCTGCTGCGATTCATGGGGTCGCAGAGTCAGACGTGACTGAACTGATATAACTTTTTATTTTAAAAAACATATATAGTATGAGGATCAAATTTCTACTTTCCTCTTCCCTTGAAGGTAACAGTTAAACAAAGTTCCCTATCCGTTACCCACTAACACTTTTGGGCAGTCTTATTCGTAAACTTTATTTTAGGCATATTAGAAACTTTCTGAATTAGGCACATATATCCCCTGAAACATCCCTCACCTTTCTAGAAACCATATTTTCCTAGACTAAGGGGTGAACTTTAAGAATTACTGAAACCAGGCCTCATCATTTGGCCCTAATATATATGAAATGTAGCTGGTTAAATTCCTTAGGCATCATCAAACTCATTCTGTTGTTATCCTTCTGAAGATTATTTAGCATATAAATTCAGAGATTGCCCAACTAATTGATCATTTGGAAATTTAGGTACATATTAGATAAAAGAACTGTGTGAGTTAGATTGGTAAGAGATGTTAAGAATAAGATATTCTAAGATGCCTCAGATTTGTTAAGCAATATTTTAAATAAGAAAAGTTTCATTTTTGATTATGTGAAAGTAAACTGAAGATAAGCTATCTTGTGTGATTTATCACTTTCCGCTTTACATTATGAAATTCATCTCATCATATTTTGGATTGTAAGCTTTTTAAAGGCCAGAAAAATCTTATTTTCTTTTAATTTAATTTTAAGCATTTGTTTTTATTATATCCTATCTTGTGCCTTAGAATAGTGCTAAGGACATGTTTGAAGTGCATCTACTTACTAATGGGATGAAGGTAAATTGCAGTGCTGTCAAGAGAAAAATACATTAATTTATTGAGTGACATTTGTGAACTGAAATGCATTAGTTTTAATTTTCATTCTTAAGAGTAAAAATGATTAAAAGATTTATTCCTTTGTAGGTATCATAACTGTTGTGGATTCAAAATATGGATTAAAAGTAAGTTGAAAAATTTCTGTGAGTTACTCATTATTTGTTAAGAGCTAGGTATATGGGGATTGATTATATGGTTTTTTCTATGTTTGTGTCTGTTTGAAATATCCTTAACAAAAATAATTTTCCACTGTAAAT
Source organism: Neotragus pygmaeus (assembly GCA_006410875.1). Classification (NCBI taxonomy): domain Eukaryota; kingdom Metazoa; phylum Chordata; class Mammalia; order Artiodactyla; family Bovidae; genus Neotragus; species Neotragus pygmaeus. The sequence goes on from SJYV01022488.1 coordinate 397,922, forward strand.
AAGAAAGATACTGCTTTTTAAAATGGCAGTAATATTATCAGAGAACTGTATATTAAGCCAGTGATTTACATTTTTAATTTAATATATCATGTTTTGGGAACTTAGCATGAAGAAGAATAAAGCAAATATGGTAAAAAAAAAATAGTTCTCTTACATATCCTGAACAATAGATGAAATTTATGTTTCATTTAATTATTATTTTGTATTTTTAAGTTGACTGTTTATTTTCTCCTTCTCTGACTTGATGTGATAAAAGTTGAAAGTGTAATATTTATAATAAGAAAAATTTATAGGACCTCTGGAGAAGGTGATGGTACACCACTCCAGTATTCATTCTTGCTTGGAAAATCTCGTGGCCAGAGAAGCCTGGCGGGCTACAGTCTATAGGGTCGCGAAGAGTACGACATGACTGAGCGACTTCTCTTTTACTTTCTTTACAGCACAAAGTTTGGGTATATGTAACCCCTCCCTAGGATTCAGCCTGAATATTGTTAAGTCTTTCTGTTTGATAGAGGAAATTGAGCTTCATATGAGCATATGAGAGCTTATTTTTCTTGTTAAACTGCTGTCAGACACAAGCTGGAGATGATTGTTTTTAAAAAATATAGTGCTTTGCCATATTTTGAAGAAATCAGGATTTATGCCTAGGTTTGGGAAGAGAAACCCCCTTTAAAAGGCATCTTGCTGTGAATTTTTTGCAGCTTACCAAGGTGCTCAAATGCATTTAAATGAACTTCAGTTTACAAAATGAAAAATAGTCAGATTTTAAAATGCATATTGCTGAATAAAGTAGTGTTTCTCAATTTTCCAAGTGAGTTATTACTAAAGGCAGAAGAGGATGAAATTATCCTCCATCTCTTGATCTGGTCTGGGAATGTGGATAATGCTCAGAGTAATAATTTCTTAGAAGTTTAAATGTAATGTTTTAAAATTCACGTCCATTTTGTATTCTTTCCCACATTATAACTGAATTTCTTTATTTGAACAAGTTTGTTTTTCTCTCAAACCTTCAATAACATTATGATGGCAGACTTGTTAAAAGGGTTAACAATACCCCTTCATCAGCCCTTCAGTTCCCTCAGGAATAGAGAGACCCGAGTTTGCGAAGTTTGGGAAATAAATCCTTTTTAGATGTTAAGTTAAATTTTATTAATAGTCTTAAGAACCAAAGAAAGATCCCAAATATTATAGTTTTACTCTGAAATATTCCAGCTATCCTGAAATCATGATATTTCTAGTAAAATGTTTACAGAAGAAGCAAAACAAAATGAAAAAAGTCAAAATTCATCACTGAATGTTTATTAAAGAGCATGTTTGACTTCATCCCCTATATAAGTTTATTACCAAATTTGGAATATTTACAGGATAGATAGCAGGATTTTTGTTTGTTTGTTTTGATAGACTTAAAAGTGCTTTGTGCCAAATCAAACTCTTTATGTATTTATGTATATTTGGGTGTGAAAAAGAGTTAAATAGAATCTATTATGAGTGTGATAGAAGCCAAAAAAAGCAAAGCAACATTCTGAATAATGCAAACACAGTAAACGTTTAACCCCCTGCCACCTTGATAAAACCCCTTAAATTATTAAATCAATATACCTACACAAAACTGACATACTGTCAGGATAATGGAAACTTCAGATTTTCTAAGTCAGGTGCCAAATAAATAACTTTTCCTTTATATAAAGAATTTGCCAACTTGTCCAATTCCTTTGGTTGCAAAGCTTGACCTCAGGAGCTGCTTGTGATTCAGAGAATTCTGAGGCAGTACAAGGAATGACACTTGGATAATGGGCAGCAATTTAAGGGTGTCATGCTTCACAGAGCCAGCCCATCACAAGTAAACCTGAGAAATGGTACCCTGTGGCCAGCCAGCCAAATTGAAACTGAAGTGGTAATTGATATCATGGGCTATCACTCTAATGGGATTGTCACCCATTGATCTGAAATATTCATTTTTTAATCATGGGCAAAGAATTGGACAACTTCAAATGACAGCTCTCTATTCTTAGGACTTGACACCCAGGCTACGGACATTGTCCTTTCAGTTCTACGAATGTGACAGCATTTAATGCAATAGAATCAAAGAATGAAGTTACACAGAAAAGGTCAAGTCAGAGGTTTCTTTTTGGTTCTTCTGCTATATTGCACAAGCTGTTGAAACAATTCAGTCAGTAAACAGTTTGGCTTAGAAAAGACCAGAAAAATAAATAGACTGACATTATGCAATAATCTTTTTTTTAAAGCTAAAATAGCATTAGCTATAACCANCTTCTGCTATATTGCACAAGCTGTTGAAACAATTCAGTCAGTAAACAGTTTGGCTTAGAAAAGACCAGAAAAATAAATAGACTGACATTATGCAATAATCTTTTTTTTTAAAGCTAAAATAGCATTAGCTATAACCAGTCCATTGGAAAGAAATAGCTGCTGCGGCCTTTTTTTTTTAAGTGTCATCTGACATCTTTGACACTAGATTTCTTTCTATTGGTCAAAACAGTGTTTTTCACTTTCTTTCCTACCAGCCTGTTTCTATTTCTGTAGAAAAGGGACACCCTCTAAACCCTTCCTGAAGTTGTATCATACAGTGGTGTTATTTCAAAGGATTTATTTTTATGCTATGCTAAGTTAGAGGGTGGAACCTTAACCTTTTTGATATGTTTGATTAAATACTCCCCAATTTTTTAAAATCTTTTCTTATATGTGAGCAAAAGCCAGTCTCTAAGCAGCAATGAGGCATCTGTTGGGGATACACACACATAAAATATTTTGAAAAAACATTGCAAAAATGTTTTCTTCCTTACCTATACAGATAGAGTAGAATGTCACAGTTTCTATTTTTTAACTTTGTAAATGGGAGTCATCTGACTTAATGATTAATGGTGTAAGTCACTGGAAAATGTCCTTTTGAATCGCAGACACTAGTTTTAGTCTTTTTGCAGAGTTTAACTTTCGAAAGTAAGTTGCATAAAGGAAATGTTGAGCTGATAGCCAGAGAAAATAAATGTTAATGTGCATTTATTATTTGTTTATGTTTGTATAGCCTTCATATTTACATAGAACAGGGACATTTATCTCTTCTGCTTTTTTATATGTTTATTACATATCATATTCTTAATAGAATTGTACTTATTGGTAGGTCTTTATTTGGGGCAATTTTAATATGTTTGTGTATTTGATGCTTCTTGACTTCCTAGAGATCATAAAATGTTACTCCAGTCCATGTTAGCTTTGAGTGAAAATTTCTGATCTTTTGAAGATAGATTACATGCCCCATTAGCTTCGAGTGAAAATTTCTGATCTTCTGGAGACTGGATGTATTAAAAACATGAGTTACTTTGTGAAAATACTATATTATTAGTTATGTTTAGGTATGGAAATTTAAAAAATCTCTGGTTTTCTTGCTATATCTTTTTCACACTCCTCCAGCTCACAGCTGAAGAGCCCCAATTCATATGTAAATAAATCTTTCAAAAGATCAAAATATAATATTTTGAAACTATTTCAAAATTTTAAAAGAATTCAATATTATAGGATCATTTGGAGACATTTGCCTTGCTAAAAATACATCTTTATTAAATAGATTTCCTGCTGACTAGAAGGGGGTTTGTTGCTGCACATTATGTAGTATTCTTCAGATAACAACATCCACTTATCTATTCAGCATGCATGCTCGGTTTCTTCAGTCATGTCTGACTCGCTGCGACCCTATGGACCATAGCCTACCAGTTGAATTTATAGGATTGCACCTAAAGTGGTATCATTTTGCACCTAAAGTGGAACCAGTGCGTCATTACTCTAGTTTTAGTTTAGACTGGTTTCCCCAAAAATAGAATTTGGCAAACTTTTAGGAGAAAAAAAGTTTTTCTCTATAGACTTTACCAAGACTAGTAAATAAAATGATTACCAGTTTGCTCTTAGGTTCCAAACTATCCAAATACCTTAATGATCTACCTCTTCATTTTCATGAGAATTGTAAAACTGATTTGATGAAATAATTTTGAATATAATTTTAGGTGATTATTATGCATATAATTTTATGCAGTTATTAATGACAGNGATTACCAGTTTGCTCTTAGGTTCCAAACTATCCAAATACCTTAATGATCTACCTCTTCATTTTCATGAGAATTGTAAAACTGATTTGATGAAATAATTTTGAATATAATTTTAGGTGATTATTATGCATATAATTTTATGCAGTTATTAATGACAGTGAGTTGGACATGACTAAGCGACTTTACTTTCACTTTTTACTTTCATGCATTGGAAAAGAAAATGGCAACTCATTCCAGTGTTCTTGCCTGGAGAATCCTGGGTACAGAGGAGCCGGGTGGGCTGCCGTCTGTGGGGTTGCACAGAGTCGGATATGACTGAAGCGTCTTAGCAGCAGCATACAAGAATGATTTTATATGACATAAAAAGCTTTCAGAAAGGTTTTTAAATTATGTTCATTTTACTTCTATTGAGCCCTCTTGCAATTTTTGAAAAATCACCCTATGAAAAGGTATCCTGTGATGGTGACAGTGTTAGATTTAGTTTTCTCTTTTATGAAATAAGAATAGTCATTCCCCATAATTGTTATTAGGGATTAATGAGACCATGTTTATAAAAGGACTTAATAACTTGTGTGGTTCAGTTCAAATACAAAAAATGTTATATAATCAAATTGCCTCTGACATTAGTAGGCAACTTTTTCTTGTGACAGAGAACATCTATTGAAGGTTAAGGTAATGAAAGTGAAACATTTTTTAGAGAAGAACTTTATGGCACTGGTGACTTTAGGGATATAAATAGGATTTTGGAAAAATAATATGTACTCCCAGAGAGATGAAAACTATCCTGTGGACTTCTCTGTCAAAGTATTTTTGGTGCTATCATGACTCTGGCAAGGTGCAAAATAAAGTTAACTGGAGAGGCCAGATCATTCAAGTGTAGGTTTCAAAACATTAACCAACTTTTTGCTAAATATAAGACTGTCCTTCCAACAGATCATTTGTTTCTAGGGAATTGCAAGGGCCCAGTATGAGTTGATAATGTGCCTGGTTCTGGGGTAGGGCTAGGAATGGAGGGAAGTTTATTAAAGTACAATTTCGATGGTTATTATCTCTTAAAAAAATAAGTAATAATGAATATTTAGAGCAAGGACAGTTTTGTAAAAAGGAAAATGCCTAATTTCTGAACTATAATGTTCTGTGTTTTTATGACATTATTTAAATCTGGAGGTTTTCCATTTAAGAAAAAGAAGAGGTCAGAGGACAAAATTTAAGCCCTTATACCTCACCTTCCCCTCAAAAAACCCCACAGGTTTACTGTAGGAAAAAATTTACAAGTGAGGAAGAAAATAGTTTCAGATAGAAAGTTAGTCCTGAATTTGGATATTTAATAATAGAACTTAATGGACCCTCCTGGTAGCTCAGTTGGTAAAGAATCCACCTGCAGTACAAGAGACCTGGGTTTGATCCCTGGATTGGGAAGATCCCTTGGAGAAGAATATGGCAACCCACTCCAGTATTCTTGCCTGGAAAATTCTATGGACAGAGGAGTCTGGTGGGGTATAGTGCATGAGGTCGAAAGAGTCAGACCCAACTTAGCAACTGTTAAACCACCAATAGAACTTGAAGTTTTTATTAGAGGTAAGAAGTAAAAATCCTTTGTGTTGACTTTAGGTTGTGTGTTACACCACAGTAACTTTTGTTCAAATTTTGTTTTTGTTTAGCATTTAGCAGAAGAAAAACCTGATGGACTTATCAATGAAGCTTCTAGGTATTCATTTGTTTAAAGTATTTACTGATTACTGGCTAAATGGAAAAAGGAAATTACTGATAGGAAAAACAAAACAAACAGAAACAAAAACATAATCAAGGAAAATCTTCCTGTGTTTGAATTATTGCTATTTATAATGGTCTGATAACTAAAATTTTATTTAAAACTATATTACAGCATAAACTGAGTGCTGAGCCCATTTGTTCTTTGTGAGGAACTTTTAATATGTTAACATTTAAAAATATTTTGTTGTTCTCATACAGTTTCTTCGGGATTGAAAATGATTGTTAAATGAGTTGATACACTTCCTGCCTTCTTTCATAGTAATTCATTTGACTCAAATGTTCACTGTTATTCAACGCAACAGAGGAACAATACAGAAATAGTTGCAGTTTGACATTTAGAACATTTTTTGTTTAAATACCTTTATGCTTCTAATTGGGTTCTCTTTAGACTTAGTCTACAAGTGCTTCCTCAGTCGTGTCCTATTCTTTCTGACCCCACGGACTGTAGCCTTCCTGGCTCCTCTATCCATGAGATTGTCCTCCTCCAGGGGATCTTCCTGACCCTGGAATGGAACCCATTGGCAGGCTGGTTCTTAACCACTAACACCACCTGAGAAGCCCTCTCTTTAGACTTATGAATATTTAAATTATTTTGCTGACCCTAAGCATATTCTTGTTAATGGGGAAAGAGTTTGGGAATAGGCAATAGTCCTAGGGAAGATACCCTAGAGAAGGGAAAGGCTACCCACTTGAGTATTCTGGCCTAGAGAATTTCATGAACTATACAGTCCATGGGATTGCAAAGAGTTGAACAGGACTGAGCGACTTTCACTTTCACTTTCAATAGTCCCCGAATATGCTGTTTGATTTGAAAGGGAGGTCTCCCTTCCCTGAACCAAGATTTGTTGCAGATGATACAAGCAGGTGATTGATTCCCTGTCATTTTGGAATATGGTACTCTGTTGTTTTATAATCCTGGCTAAACATGTCATTTGGTATTTAGCTATGATTCACATTAGACTAAATTTAAATATTTTTGTGATGTTTTTGTTGTTAAAATGCATTCGTTACAGAAAATATAAGTAAACCAAATAGAAAGTAGCAAAATGGGAATGGCAACCCACTCCAATATCCTTGCCTGGAGAATTCATGGACAGAGGAGCCTGGCAGCCTACACAGTCTGTTGGGTCTCAAAGAGTTGGACACAACTGAGCAACACACACATAGAAACCAAAATAAAGTTAAATACAGAAGCCCTTCAATTTGAAGATGGCAGTTGTCTGTATTTTGAGATGTACACATTCAGTCTTTATTCATATGAAATTTACTTAAATAAAAATGGGATTGTGTTGTACCTACTGTTGAAACCTGCTTTTCAGTGAATTAAAGTTGATTTATTTTCGAGAATATGATTGTTCTTTAAAAATAATCAGCAATACATTCACTTTAGTTCAGTTCAATCGCTCAGCCATGTCCAACTCTTTGCAACCCCCTGAATTGCAGCACACTAGGCCTCCCTGTCCATCACCAACTCCCGGAGTTCCTCAAACTCACATACATGAGTTGGTGATGCCATCCAGCCACCTCATCCTCTGTCGTCCCCTTTTCCTCCTGCCCCAGTCCCTCCCAGCATCAGACTCTTTTCCAATGAGTCAACTTTTCACATGAGGTGGCAAAAGTACTGGAGTCTCAGCTTTAGCATCATTCCTTCCAAAGAACACCCAGGACTGATCTCCTTTAGGAGGAACTGGTTGGATCTCCTTGCAGTCCAAGGCACTCTCAAGAGTCTTCTCCAACACCACAGTTCAAACGCATCAATTCTTTGGCGCTCAGCTTTCTTCACAATCCAACTCTCACATGACTACTGGAAAAACCATAGCCTTGACTAGATGG
>SJYV01022488.1:406510-486142 GCA_006410875.1 Neotragus pygmaeus
CCTCTTCTTAACATCTTCTGCTTCTGTTAGGTGCATACCATTTCTGTCCTTTATCGAGCTATATTCGCATGAAATGTTCCCTTGGTATCTCTGATTTTCTTGAAGAGGTCTCTTGTCTTTCCCATTCTGTTGTTTTCCTCTATTTCTTTGCATTGATCGCTGAGGAAGACTTTCTTATCTCTTCTTGCTGTTCTTTGGAACTCTGCATTCAGATGCTTATATCTTTCCTTTTCTCCTTTGCTTTTTGCCTCTCTTCTTTTCACAGCTATTTGTAAAGCCCCCCCAGACAGTCATTTTGCTTTTTTGCATTTCTTTTCCACGGGGACAGTCTTGATCCCTGTCTCCTGTGCAGTGTCACGAACCTCCGTCCATAGTTCATCAGGCACTCTATCTATCAGATCTAGTCCGTTAAATCTATTTCTCACTTCCACTGTATAATCATAAGGGATTTGATTTAGGTCATACCTGAATGGTCTAGTGGTTTTCCCTACTGTCTTCAGTAAATCTGAATTTGGCAATAAGGAGTTCATGATCTGAGCCACAGTCAGCTCCTGGTCTTGTTTTTGCTGACTGTATAGAGCTTCTCCATCTTTGGCTGTAAAGAATATAATCAATCTGATTTTGATGTTGACCATCTGGTGATGTCCATGTGTAGAGTCTTCTCTTGTGTTGTTGGAAGAGGGTATTTGCTATGACCAGTGGGTTCTTTTGGGAAAACTCTGTTAGGTATACCGTTAGGTAGTGTAAAACCAGTACTGGAAACAGTGTAGTGATTAAACTTCCCTGAAGAATTGAGGAAATTTTAAATAATTCTAGAAAATAGAATTTCTAATCATAGTGAGCTATTTTGTTATCCAGCATCCTGTCAACTGGATTCTTTAACTTGAATTTCTGTAGTGTATCTATCTTATAGAGAAAATACATATTTGTAATGATGAAGATAATTGTTCAAGATCCTTACATATCTTCTTTAATGTAGATTTAAAAAAAACGTCAATAAAGAGTCGGACATGACTGAGCAACTGAACTGAATGTTAAGTGAACTTGTTCTTTGTAATTTCTTTGAAAATTATGGTAACTATTACATGGAATACTTTAATAAGTAGACTGTCCTGTTCCTACCATATTGGATATCATAATTATGCATTTCTTTACAGAGAAAATCATGGGTTGAAAATCATCCTAATTATAAACCATCCTTGATTGTAAACTTTTTGAGGCTTATCTTTGTAGTTTTAGAGTAGCCAGTAAGAACACTTGAATGAATGATGTGAAATCTTAATTTATATAGTGATGAATGCAATACATCCTTACTATTTGAAGAATGATAAATAGTTTAGGGGTAAATCAAATTATTGCATAGAGTACTGTATACTTTTAAATTGCTAATTGGTCTGGAGGAGGCGTTTTCTATTTTTCATTTCTTAGCTTTTCTCTTGACATCTGTTCTTTGTTTGCTAATTTAGGCAAGTTGCTTTGGCAGATATCATCATCCTCAATAAAACAGACTTGGTTTCAGAAGAGGATTTAAGCAAGTTAAGAACAACTATTAGGTACAGAATTAGAAATGTGTGTTAAGTACCTGCATACTAAAAATGTACAGAATATTTTTACTGTGACTGTTGTCTTGTAGAAATTTAAGGTTTAAGATTGACTTGCTTCAGTTATCACTGAATCACATTTTCAGGGAATCACATATTTTGTTGTTGAGTAATAGACTTATGTAAATAGTAATAAGTAAAATTGTTTTCCATTGCTTGTAGAATATGCAGTTGAACGTTGTTCCCAGCCTGTACTATATAGCAATACCAGAAAAGACTTCGACAAAGCACTGTGATAAATTATAGACTCTTTGGGCTTCTTACCCTCCATTGTACCTCAGACTTGTGACTGACTCAGAATTAGGTTTGAAGAGTTGGAAGAAGGTAAACATACTTGAGAGGTAATAGCCGTCAGGTTATAGAGTATATTCAAAAGGGAATATTAAGAGTTTTGTGAATTAGTAGAGAGTCTTGCCTCACTATCATTGTTTGGAAATTTTTACCCACAAGAACAATAGCAGATGTTGTCAGCAAATAACCTAAAGGTAGTGAAATTGATTATATAAATAGATATTATACTGTATACTAAAAAGGATTTAACAAGTATTTTTGGCACCATACAAAGGGAAACATATTTCGTTATCTTTGTACCAGAAAGGGGAGGACTGGCAGAGTAGATAGAGATCCTAGCTAGGGAACTGAAGAGATTATTCTATTTAAAAAAACAGATGTGTGACTGAAACTGAGGACAGGCTGGGGTCAAAGCCACTTGTAACTAGGTTTTTATTTCTAGCGTATGTACAACCATGTCCACCAAAGTGTGTTGAGGAAAATTAGGTGTTACTTTAAAAGTTTGATGTGTTTACTCATTTCAAGAACATTAGAATTACTGGCTATTTATGAATCATTTTTTCTAAAGTGAAGGGTCTTTATATAAACACAAAGTAGTCCCTAGTCTGTCAGTTGTGAGGTAGATTTTTACATGTCATGTTTGATTGTCTAAGTGGAATATACCTGATTTATGATTAGAAGGGAAAAACTAAACTATAAAAAATGTAAGTTTTCTTATTGTTTATGTTTCTCTAGCTGTATGATATACTTGTGTATGCTCACTTCATGTTTCAGAAATAATGTGGAGTGGTCTTTAAAAAAATTAACATTTACTTTTTTACCCTCCTCATTTTTATATTTATTTCAGATCAATAAATGGACTGGGAAAAATTTTAGAAACACAGAGATCAAGGTACTTTTAAAACCTATTACTAATATTAACAATAAATAATTTTTTAAAGTAATTGATAACTATGTTTGATTCTAATATAAGAAAGACATGTACATTAAAAAAAATGAGACCCAAAATTTTGTTTTAAATGCTCTTTATATATTACTTCCGCATATTTAGTTAATATGTTCACTTCTCATTGTAACTAAGACCTCAGAGCCATGATTATAGTCTGTAACTGTGCCTTTCCTTTAACAAGGAAGAAAGCATAGGATTTTGAACCACTCAGGGAAGTAATTAGTAACAGAAATCTGAAAAACTATACTATTAAGAATCTTATCTTAATTTGAGATGTTTAGATGGCTTCTTAATATTTTAAAAACTTTCTTAGTGTTTCATAGTTGCAAAGTAAAACTGTCATGTAAAAATACGAGGAAGCTTTAAGTTCCTGATGCATTCTTTGTAAATATTTTGATTTTGATTTACTATAGGTTCTTCTCTCTTTTTAATTCATTTCATACAGATGTGCTTTACTTTATAAAAAAGATGTGTTCTTAAAACATCTGTGAAATGGATTTCTGTAGACTGAACTCTTATTTTGCACTGAGTGCTATCATGATTTCAGAAAATTTCTATTCAGGAGTAGTTTTGTTANATACAGAAGTTACTGCATGTTACTACATGTTAGATATTGTTTGCAAAAGAGTGGGAAACTGAGGGAGATAACCTGGTAGGTTAAAGAACAAACAGACCAAAATCCTAATATTTAAGAGTTATTCCTAAATTTTATTTTAGGGGCAGTACCTTATTTTGGTTTAGTCTTCTGAATTACTGCTTTAGTTTTCTGCTTCTTTCTCTGTACAGGAAAAGGAGAGTTAATTTTAGATTCAAAATAAACTGGAAAAAGTCTGAAATGGGTAATACCTAGAACATATTATGTATATCATTAAAGTTTCATCCCTGAATGATGTTTAATGCATTTGTTTGTTTTTCATGGATTTCTTGTTCATTCTGGTAAAGAGGAACTGGGGTTGAACGGGGAAAGGTAGATGAGAAAACCCAGGTGTCAATCTATGTATACTTATTAATAGAGCCAGGGGTGAACCCTTGAGTTGTGACCCTCATCTTCTGCATTGCACATTTATGGGTTTCATCTTCTTTATTGTTGTTTAATCGCTATGTCTGTCCTACTCTTTTGCGACCCATGAACTGTAGCCCACCAGGCTCCTCTGTCCAGTATTCTTCCAAGGCAAGAATACTGGAGTGAATTGCCATTTCCTTCTCCAGGGAATTTTCCTGAGCCAAGGATTGAACCTGCATTGGCAGGGGGATTCTGAGCCACCTCATCTTCTTTAGGATTTGTCTAATATGAGAAGAGTTTATTGGTACAGAAAAACATCTGGTTCTAAAATGTCTGTCTCTCTCGAGTCCCATGATGCATTGTCTTAGTTTTTAAAACCTTTTTTTAAAATTTCACATTGGAGTTAATTGACTCTTTAGAAATACCATCATATCTCTAACTTGCCAAAAGCAAAAATCATTCCTGATACAGTATTGAGTCCTATATCGAGACATTCCCAACATGAAAAGCCAAGTTATCCAACTTGAATAAGACACATATTAAGCATTTATAAAGGTTGAATTACTGCTGTCTTTTGAAATTAACAAATTATGTTTCATTTGGCAATCTTTTGCTATGTATTTTGATATGCTTTATGATTTGCTATACATTTTTGTATGGATTTTTAGGTGTGATTTGTAATGTTAAGATATGTGTTTCTAGACAATTATACAATGCTATATATAAGTGTATTCTTTATGTCTGTTTTAAAACTTGACTTGAGCATCTTATTCTTCAAGATGGGGTTTGTGCTTTTGTTGTGTTATGCTTAGCTCTTGTGTATTTTTATCATTAATTTAAAAATTTGGGGTTACTATGGCAAATGGAGGTTTGGATTTTAATTATGTGCTCAGCTAGAGGAAGTCTTAAGCTTCTGATTCCTTAGAGTGGTCAGTGAGAGATTTATCAAGATTAGGAGAAAAAATAAATCTCAGAGTTAACATTCTATAAATGTTAATGTCAGCCTTCTAAAACTCATTCTCATCTCTAGGAACTCTTCTTCTCTTGGAACATGTTCAGTCAGAGATAAACTGAATCTTTGAATTTGTATTTATATTTCCCAGAGAACCTTTGCATTTGAGTTTTATTTCTGGCTCTGGGGCTCTGGGTAGTTTATTTTTTCTGAGCCTCATCCTTCCCAATTTATAAAATGGAAATCATTCTCTTTAATCCACAGTTTGTTGTCATGAGTAAATGATGAGATGAAATAAATTGACCCAGGCAAAAGTACCTCATATAGTGCATAGCTGATACACTCTTTATATTAACCTTCCCTGTAGTGCTGAGAATCTTGTAAAGAATGCATTAAACAGTGAGTATCTTTTCATAAGAGTTTCTTTGTGTAAATACTAAACCATGGGCTAGCTACAGAATATAGCATGTGGAGTTGCTAATATAAAGAATCAACAAATATGGGAAAAAGTTATACTTAATACAATTGTTAAGGCAACACAAATGTCCGTGAATGTTTCCTTACTTTTCATCTTGAAACTTGTGATTAAAAAAAAATAGATTGACATTATTATTAAAAAATCATTATTGACTGTCTCTTGATTTACAGAGTATTATTACAGTCACATTTGAAGTACCAGGAAATGCAGAGGAAGAAAGTCTAAATGTGTATATTCAGGTGAATGTACTTTTAACTTATTAATGGTTTATCAATTGTTTTGCCATGTAGCTGTTCCTCTGAGCAGTGGTTGATCTTATTAAAATATGTCACTTGATACAGAATCTTCTGTGGGAAAGGAATGTGAGGAACAGGGATGACAACTGCATGGAGGTCATACGACTGAAGGTGTGGTACACAGTTTATGGTTTTATACTTTTGGACAAAGTCCCTTTCTTGGCTATTACAAAAAAGCCCCCATAGTTAGGCAAAAACACAAGCACTAAGTTTAGTTCAAATGACCTTTATGTGTTTTCGTTTTTCCTTATTTCCGTTTCTGAAAAGAAGCTTTGAAAGTCATTGCATAGTTGTGTAAAAGCATGGTTTGTTTGCACAGCCTCACCAGGTGCTGCAGCTAAACAGCCTGCATGCCTTGGAACATCCCCCCTTGCTCTCAACTCCCAGGCACTCTGAGCAGTTATCTGGCTAATGAGCTTGACTTGTTGAAATTTCTCTCCTCTTGGCATACAGCTTGTGGTCAGTCAGAGAAAATGGAATGTTTTCTTGTGTTACTGTTTCTAAGAGAGCTTCATTAACAGAGGAAAGCTTGCCACAGCCGAACCTTATGCTTCTTGGTGCATTTAGCAGACACTAAACATCTGATGTACTGTGCAACAAAGTTATGAAGGACTAAAAGAATTCTTGCTCTATGTTTGGAAATCCATTCATGTTTTTCTGACTTTATTATGTCACACAAGGTGTTTTTTCCAGGGAGCAGTGGGTTCTAGGCTGTGTGCTTAACCAATGAGCAGTCTTATGTTTTCAGAAATGTGCTTAGGGTTTTATTAATGCCACTTATTATCATTACTGTTAGTAATTAGATTCTCTGGTTAGCAGCCAACTTCCTGGGGTCACTAGAGTGACAGGGAAAGTATTTAGATTTCTTTACCTCCTTTGCGGGCTCTACCTGGGTTTGGCGCTACAAAGGAACACAGGTGAATTCCAGTGTACTCCTAAATCATTCCCACCCAGAGGAACTAAGCTAGGTCTGCTGCTTCTCCGTGATTCTGTCTCCATCTGCATTCTATGATCCTAATTGAAAGATCATATTTCATTCTGTAACTGCTTTTATCCCTAGTGAGTGTAGGATGGTTGCCTAGAATTAAGCAGTCATATATACCACTCTGTAGAGAGTTAAGTGGCTCATTCTGTACCATCCCAGTTTGGATTTTGTTCTTAGATATGTGACATTTTCTCTGGTTCTTCCTTTCTTTGGTTCTTTTGGCCTTCGTCTCATCACAGCAACACTGGGGCATCTGAGACAACACGGCCTTTCTCTTCATAGAGTTCCTTCTCTTTGCTCTTACAAATTATTGGTCTGGTAATATTCAGTATGTTTAAAATGTAACAGCTGATACTTCAAAGACTTTATATAAATATAAAATTAATGTTTAGGTAATTATTTTCAAAATGTTTGTCCTGACATATTAAAACTCAACTTGAAAAAGCAGAAAATGAAACTGTACAAGAAAAGGAAACTGGAAGAACATACACCCAAAATACATGAATATTACCAAAAATACATAGAAATTGTGAGGTGGTAATGACAGTGGTTTGTCTCTTATTATTTTTCAATATTGTATTATTTTATAGCAAATAAGTATAACTAATAAATATTATTTCAGAGAAATTATATCATTCCCATAGGAGCCAGTTTATTAAATAATTTGTTCTTTATTTCTACAAATCAATATAAAGTGGATTTTATCCAGATAAATACAGTAGTTTTCTTTTATTTCATCATTATCTACTTCATTTAATGCAACTCATTCAAAAACATATTATCGTCAAAATCCTTTAACATCTCAAATTTTCCTACTAAAATGGAAATAAGTATAAAGTCCTTAAAAGTAGAATAATCAGTAGAATTTGATACCTAACATGTTTTACCATTTAATTGTTTTGGTTTTTCATTGTGATAACACTGAATACACATCATAATACATATATTAACTCTATCAGTAGAAATAAGGGTTTTTTTAAAAATTAATGTATGCGGAAACATTTTAAAAATTGGAGGCTTTAGGAAACTTTAATGCACAAATAACTGGAACTAAGGGATTTTAACAGTATGTTCTTTATGATTCTGTATTTTAAAAAGAAATAGGGATAATTAATGCATTAATATTGGCGCTCAATTTCTGCTTTTAAATTCAAACTGTGGCTGATTTGTTATTCTCCTCTGAGAAGGGGCTAGTGTCAATCAAAGACAAACCGAAACAAGTGATTGTCCAGGGTGTCCATGAACTATATGATCTGGAGGAGACACCAGTGAACTGGGAAGATGACAGTGAGAGAACAAATCGATTGGTCCTTATTGGTAAGTAACAAACAGTGAACTTTTTTTTAAATTGAAATATAGTTGTTTTACAATGTGTTATTTTTAGGCATCAGTTCAGTTCAGTTTAGTCACTCAGTTGTATCCGACTCTTTGCAATCCCATGAATTGCAGCATGCCAGACCTCCCTGTCCATCACCAACTCCCAGAGTTCACTCAGACTCATGTCCATTGAGTCAGTGATGCCATCCAGCCATCTCATCCTCTGTTGTCCCCTTCTTCTCCTGCCCCCAATCCCTCCCAGCATCAGAGTCTTTTCCAGTGAGTCAACTCTTTGCANGTATGAGATGGGTATGGGATGGGATTGGAGTTGTAAGCCAGGGCCAGGCCTTTTGCTTCTGAGGAAAACATTTGATGTAAAGAGGAAAACATTTGGATTCTTCTGAAAGCCCTGGGAAGTGGCTGATGGGTTTTGAGCTGGACAAGTGATGTGGTTGATTGCTGTGGCAAATGAACTGATTGTTTCCTGTTTTTGACTTTGAAAACAGTGCCACAGTGAACATTATGTGTGCCTCTTTGTTTTTATATGACAGTGTTTCTCTAGAAGAGATATGTAAGAGTAGAATCACTTGCTTCTAGGATATGCACATTTAAAGTTTTTAATAGATACTGATAGGTAAATTCCCTTCCCAAATGGCTATACCTTTCTGTTGTGATACAGGTGTATATGAA
Organism: Neotragus pygmaeus; assembly: GCA_006410875.1. Lineage (NCBI taxonomy): Eukaryota > Metazoa > Chordata > Mammalia > Artiodactyla > Bovidae > Neotragus > Neotragus pygmaeus. The sequence continues at coordinate 415,073 of SJYV01022488.1, forward strand.
AGTACCCATTTTTCCAAACCTACCTAACACATTTTAACCTTTGCCCTTCTGGATGGACTGACATCTTACTGTTTTAATTTTTTTTTTTTTACTGTATTTTTATGTTATTTATATGTTCTTTTAAATACATTGTTCTGTTCTTTGTTTTTGTTTTTCCCAAAGTGAAATTTTTCGTTCACCAGAGACATTACCAATTTAACCTGTGCTTCAGAGGGCTTTGGAGCCATCAGTCTATATCCTCAAGAGATTTTATTTTTATAATGGAAATCTAACTAACTAACAAATTAATAACATGGGCCATTATTCTGCTACTCATAGAAAATATTCAGGGTATTATGATTTCAGGGTAGTGATGATAATCATGGTTTAGGCATAGTTTATTTGTAACTTTATAGTTTACTGAGTAATATAGGATAAATTACCAAATCTCTTGGAGCCCTTGCTCCCTTATTCATAAAATGGAAATAAAATGCAAATCTCGCTGAATTGTTCCAGGGATTATATTTAAAGCACCCCAAGAAAATAAAATCTGTCACCATTTCCACTTGTTCCCCTTCTGTGTAGTTGAGGTCTATGAAACCAAAGTGCCTGACTGAAGTCCTTCTCTTTGATGATGGCATCATCTGCAGCACTTGATGATGGTTCACAAATTCAGTATTCCCCAAGCCCTTNTAGAGTTTTAGTAAATGTGAATTCTCCTTTTCCAGCAAGATTTGGTAAATATTCAAGGTTTTGCACAACTTCTTAAAACAAATGGTTCTTTCCTAGGCCTTTCCAGCTTTTTGTGAAAGGGCAAGAACACGGGTACTGAATTTAAGATAGCTGGAGGAAGAGTCATCCCAGAGGTGAGGGAAGACCAGGGATTGAAAGGGCCTCTAATTCCTAGATTATGAAGTTTGAAGGGAATTACCAGCAAAATAAAGCTAAAAGGCTTTTAAACATCTGTGGGCTTGGTTGCTGGCTACAAATTGAATAAATGTCTCCTTTGGATTAGTAGTGTAGGTGGAAACCTGTACTTTTAGATTTCTTTGAAAGGCCTTTCCCAGTTCTAGGAATGCCATAAATGTGGAGGTGATGTTGAAAGAAGTGAATTCTATCTTTGAGTGTCTAGCAGCTTGGCCTACTGTGATGAGAAAGGAGAACAAGATTTGTTTTTTCTCATAATGTCCTAATATTAGAATCAACCTTAACATTCAATAACCAAATTGCCTTTAATTTTCATAGTGAAATGGAGAGAAATAAGATATCTGTCTTTTCTGTATAGTAGTTTAGAAAGGTTGGTTTTTCAAAGTAGGATGGATGGTGTTTGTGAAGCCCTGATAGATTTGTTCAGGAAAAAAAGGCCTATCAGTGTTAGGAAAGAAGTAATTTCCCACTATGCACTGGGTCCCATGTTAAATGTTTCAGTGTTTCATGAGCACAAAGTAAGGCAACACTAAAGAATCAGATGGGACAAAGAGTCACCTCCCCCATGTTTTTTTTTTTTCCTTAAAGAATTACTTGCCATAATAAACTTGATTTCTGTTTCCAAGAACTCAGTTAATTTCCTTTCATTGATACAGCTCTTTATTTTTTACATTGATGTATTTTGTATAGGCTTCCTAGGTGGTTCAGTGGTAAAGAATCCACCTGTGGAGGAGACATGGAGGTGATATTGAAAGAAGTGAATCCACAGTGAAGGAGACATGGGTTCAGTCTCTGGGTTAAGAAAATCCCCAGAGGAGGAAATGGCTTCCCCACTCTAGTGGGATTGCCTGAGAAATCCCGTAAACAGAGAAATCTGGCCGGCTACAATCCATGGGGTCACAAAGAGCCACTGACACAACTGAACAACTAAACAACATTATTTTGTACCTCAATTTTCTTTAGATATAATTCTCAGAAAACTAACCCTTTGAAGTATATAATTCTTGGCTTTAGTATATCCCCAGGTAAAGGAGAAACCATTACAACTATCTAATTCCAGAACATTTTCATAGCTCTCAGACTCTGTATCTGTTAGCAGTTACTCTCCATTTCCCCTGCCCCTATTTCCCAGCAACCATTCATCGACTTTCTGTCCCAATAGGTTTGCCCATTCAGACTCCTTTCACTTACCATAATGTTTTCAAGGCTCATCCATGTTGTAGCATGGATCAACATTTTGTTTCTTTTTATTGCTGAATAAAATTCTATAGACCACATTTTGTTCTACTCATCAGTTGACGGACATTTGAGTTTCTACTTTTTGGCCACTAGTCCCCTTTCCTCATGTTTACTTTTTAAAAAAACTATAATTTTCTGAACAGTTTTAGATTTACAGAAAAATTGAGCAGAGCAAAGAGTAGAAGGGAATGCCCATATCCACCCCCCCACCCATTATACTCACACAGTTAACTGCTGGCAGTAGTACCTTTCTTACATTTGGTGAACCAATATTGATACATTATTATTAACCAAGGTCCAAAAAAAATGACAGAATGATCTCTGTTCATTTCCAAGGCTAACCATTCAGTATCACAGTAATCCAAGTCTATGCTCCAACCAGTAATGCTGAAGAAGCTGAATTTGAACAGTTCTGTGAAGACCTACCAGACCTTCTAAAACTAACACCCCCAAAAGATGTCCTTTTCATCATAGGGGACTGGAATGCAAAAGTAGGAAGTCCAGAGATACCTGGAGTAATAGGCAAATTTGGCCTTGGAGTACAAAATGAAGCAGGGCAAAGGTAAACAGAGTTTTGCCAAGAAAACGCATTGGTCATAGCAAACTCTCAACAACACAAGAGAAAACTGTACACATGGAGATCACCAGATGGTTAGTACCAAAATCAGATTGATTATATTCTTTGCAGCCAAAGATGGAGAAGCTGTTTACAGTCAGCAAAAATAAGACCAGGAGCTGACTAAGGCTCAGATCATGAACTCCTTATTGCCAAGTTCAGACTTAAATTGAAGAAAGTAGGAAAAACCACTAGACCATTTAGGTATGACCTAAATCAAGTCCTTTATGTCTATACAGTGGAAGTGACAAATAGACTCAAGGAATAAGATCTGATAGGGTATCTGAAGAACTATGGACAGAAGTTCGTGACATTGTACAGGAAGCAGTGATCAAGACCAACACCATGAAAAAAAATGCAAAAAGGAGAAATGATTGTCTGAAGAAGACTTAGAAATAGCTGAGAAAAGAAGAGAAGCTAAAGGCAAAGGAGAAAAGGAAAGACCCATTTGAATGCAGAAGGAGAGATGAGAAAGCCTTTCTCAGTGATCAAGGCAAAGAAATAGAGGAAAATAATAAATGGGTAAGACTAAAGATCTCTTCAAGAAGATTAGAGATACCAAGGGAATATTTCATGCAAAGATGGGCACACTAAAGCACACAAATTGTATGGACCTAACAGAAGCAGAAGATAGTAAGAAGAAGTGGCAAGAATACACACAGAAGAACTACACAAAAATGATCTTCATGACCCAGATAACCAGGATGGTGTGATCACTCACCTAGAGCCAGACATCCTGGAATGTGAAGTCAAGTGGGCCTTAGGAAGCATCACTATGAACAAAGCTAGTGGAGGTAATGGAATTCCAGCCGACCTATTTCAAATCTTAGTGAAAGATGATGCTGTGAAAGTGCTGCACTCAATATGCCAGCAAATTTGGAAAACTCAGCAGTGGCCACAGGACTGGAAAAGGTCAGTTTTCATTCCAATCCCAAAGAAAGGCAATGCCAAAGAATGTTCAAACTACCACACAATTAACATTCATCTCACATGCTAGCAAAGTAATGCTCACAATTCTCCAAGCCAGGCCTCAGCAGTATGTGAGCTATGAACTTCCAGGTGTTCAAGTTGGATTTAGAAAAGGCAGAGGAATCAGAGATCAGATTGACAACGTCTGTTGGGTCATAGAAAAAGCAAGAGAATTCCAGAAAAAAGCATCTACTTCTGCTTTATTGATTATACCAAAGCCTTTGACTGTGTGGATCACACGAAACTGTGGAGAATTCTTAAAGAGAAGGGAATACCAGACCACCTGACCTGCCTCCTGAGAAATCTGTATGTAGGGCAACAAGCAACAGTTAGAACTGGACATGGAACAACAGATTGGTTCCAAATTGGGAAAGGAGTAAGTCAAGGCTGTATATTGTCACCCTGCTAATTTAACTTATATGCAGAGTACATCATGTGAAATGCCAGGCTGGATGAAGCACAAGCTGTAATAAAGATTGCCGAGAGATGTGCAGATGACACCACCGTGTGTCAGAAAGTGAAGAGTAACTAAAGAGCCTCTTGATGTAAGTGGAAGAGGAGAGTGAAAAAGCTGGCTTAAAACTCAACATTCAAAAAACTAAGATCATGGCACCTGCTCCCATCACTTCATGGCAAATAGATGGGGGAACAGTGGAAACAGTGAGAGACTTTATTTTGGGGGGCTCCAAAATCACTGCTGATGGTGACTGCAGCCATGAAACTAAAATTCGCTTGCTTCTAGGAAGAAAAGTTATGACCAACCTAGACAGCATTTAAAAAGCGGAAACATTACTTTACCGGCAAAAGTTGGTCTAGTCAAACCCATGGTTTTTCCAGTAGTCATGTATGGATATGAGAGTTGAACTATAAAGAAAGCTGAGCAACAAAGAATTGATGCTTTTGAACTGTGGTGCTGGGGAAGATTCTTAAGAGTCCCTTGAACTGCAAGGAGATCCAATCAGTCCATCCTAAAAGAAATCAGTCCTGAATGTTCATTGGAAGGACTGATGCTGAAGCTTACACTCCAATACTTTGGTCACCTGATGTGAAGAACTGACTCATTGGAAAAGACCCTGAGGAATAGAAAAGAATGACACAGGATGAGATGGTTGGATGGCATCACTGACTTGATAGACATGAGTTTGAGCAAGCTGCAGGAGTTGGTGATGGACAGGGAAGCCTGGCATGCTGCAGTCATGGGATTGCAAAGAGTCAGACACACCCGGACAACTGAACTGAAGTGGTAGTTTATTTGGATATCCTTAGTTTGTACTTAGGAGCTTCCTTGTGTGGCCTTGTGGATGTGGTGTGCCTGCCTTTCAGGAACACACCATATACAATAGCTAGGACATGGAAGGAACCTAGATATCCATCGATAGATTAATGGATAAAAAGTTGTGGTACAAGATATACAAGCTGGATTTAGAAAAGGCAGAGGAACCATAGGTCAAATTGCCAACATACACTGGATCCTAGAAAAGGCAAGAGAATTCCAAAAAAACTACTTTTACTTGGGCATGGCGCAATGGACTAGTTCAAAATTGGGAATGGAGTATTTCAATGCTGTATATTGTCACCCTACATATTTAACTTATATGCAGAGTAAATCATGCAAAATGCCAGGGTGGATGAATCACAAGCTGGAATCAAGATTGCCAGGAGAAATAGCAACAGCCTGAGATATACAGATGATAGCAATTTAATGCCAGAAAGTGAAGAGGAACTAAAGAGCCTTTTGATGAAGGTGAAAGAGGAGAGTGAAAAAGCTGGCTTAAAACTCAACTTTCAGAAAACGAGTATCATGGCATCTGGTCGCACCATTTCATGGCGAATAGATGGGGAAAATGTGGAAACAGTGACAGATTTCATTTTCTTGGTCTCCAAAATCAATGCAGATGTTGACTGCAGCCACAAAATTATAAGATTCTTGCTCTTGGAAGTATAGCTATGACATACCTAGATAGTGTATTCGGAGAAGGCAATGGCAGCCCACTCTAGTGTTCTTGCCTGGAGAATCCCAGGGATAGGGGAGCCTGGTGGGCTGCCATCTATGGGGTCGCACAGAGTCGAACATGACTGAAGCGACTTAGCAGCAGCAGTTTGTACTTAATGTCCTTTTTCTGTTCCAGGATCTCACACAGGATACCACATTACAGTTACTGTTACCTGATATCAAGGGTACATACTGTGATTTGTGATTGTTGATGTTGACATTTTTACCTAACACCTGGGTGAAACCTCTTTTAGTTTTCTTCAAGGTAACTTATTCTCTCTCCCCCTACTTCATGAGGTTCTGTTTGGAAGGAAGTCATTGTGCACTGCCTGTAGTAAAAGATAGGGGGGGTTATGCCCCATCTCCTAAAGGGTGAAATATCAGTTTATCTGGAATTTTTCTGCAAGGGAGATTTGCGTTTTTACCCCCATGTACTGGATAAAGAATCTGCCTGCAATGCAGGAGACACCGGGGACATAGGTTCAGTCCCTGGGTTCGGGAGATCCCCTGGAGGAGGAAATGGCAACCTACTCTAGTACTCTTACCTGGAAAATCCCATGGACAGAGGAGCCTGGCAGGCTACAGTCCATAGGGTTGCAAAGAGTCAGACAGTTGAACATGCACACATGCTTTCTTCCTTCTGCCCATGTATTACTTTACTCAATCTTCTATTTTTTATACTTTGGTTAACAAGCTTGTGCTACTTTTATTTTGTTGCTCAGATTGTCCTGGTTCTGGCCACTGGGAGCTCTTTCTTGTTTCCCAGTGCCCCCTTTAACATACTTTCATCAGTGGGGGCAGTTTCGTTTTGTTTTGTTTTTAAAGAGTGTCCTTACTTTTATCCTTTCATTTTTAAATATCCCCAATCCCCATAGAAGTTGACTCTAGGAAAATTAACAATGCTCCCTTTCCCAGGTAATCGGATTCCTGTGCTGATGGAGAAAAGTGCCTTACCTGCAGGGGGCTGAGGGGGAGGCATCAGGGAAGCAAAGGTTGAATGAGACACCTGTCCCAGCCCTCCTGAAGCTTAGCTGAGTAGGTCACACACATAGTAATCGGTTAATTTGGGATTCAAGCACAAATCTGTTAGGCTTGAAAACTTCTGTTATTTGTTCTGTTTTAGACTGCATACAACTGAGAAGACTTAGAGGGTAAACACCTCAGAAGTAGAGGATAAAACTTGAAAGCTGTTTTCAAAATTTTATCCTGAAGAAACTAAGCTATTTTGGTTATATTAGCCGATTTCTGATTTCTTGCTGAAAATTATCATTTTTCAAATTCTAATAGAAGATTTACTATCTATCAGTAACAATCAGTGGCATAGTACAGTATTTTCATTCTGCATTTTTACTAGATGCCACCTCAATTTTTGAAGGTTAGGGGGTATTAAATTATTAATACATACTATTGCTTGGTATTTTACCATAATGCACATTAAATTATGTTGCACTGAGCACTGCTGCTTTATTCTCTGGGCTGATTTAAATGATGCCAATCTAAAAACCATGTTACTCCCAGGGATGGCAAGTGACTGAAACAGAGCATCTCTGCCATCTCGTTTCTCCAGTGTGAGTAGGGAATGATGATCTGGTGGTTTAGTTAAAGACACCAAAACTGCCGCCCTCTTTTGCCTCATTTAAGTTTCGAGATTATCATCTATTATTACAGTAAAAAGTGCTTAATGTTGGTTCTTGTTTTAAAGAAGAGAAAGACAGTCTCAGACTGGGTGTATCATTTGAAATTGTCAAGCCATTTTGGTAAAAGATATTTCAAACTGGGTTTGTACTAGTCAACTGGTACAATTTAGTTGGTCATGGCCATTAAAAAAACATCAATGATTACCTGTTTTATGAAACTTACCTCAGTTGTACAAGTCTGTATGCAAGATCATGGTATAAAATATATTTCATACTGAGGTTAAATGTTCAAAAAAGTTGAGAATCACTGCTGGAAGGGGACTTCTCTCTAGCCCTCCTGCTTTTCTCCACCCATAACTTCCACAACTTAATGACAGGATATTTCAGTCTTCTGAAAATTTGAGTCATGGAGAACATTTTGGGAAGCTGAGATAGGAGGTAGTAGGGACAAGGCAACACTCACACTTCACTCTTGAACTGGGGGGGTGTAGTTAGAACATTAAAAATATTTCAGCTCCTTATTTCAGCTCTTATCATGGAGGACGGAACCCATCAATGAAAATGGGTGACTAACGATGAAACAAAAACATTTATTGTTATACATTCTTTTACAGTTAAACACCATATACATTTCAGTGTCTTCTCAGGGTTATTTTTAATCCTTCAAGAGACAGGTTTGCATATGGATGTGGCCTTAGATTGTTGGGTACATATTTTCCTACACCCCCGCCCCCACTTTTCATTTGAGAGGTTTTCAAAGCGCGTTAACAGAGCCTATGCAACTCCCGGCCCGATTGGCCGGCTGATCTTGAGGAGTGAAGCACCTTCCATGCTGGCGGGTGGGTGCAAGGAGGAGGAGGCTGAAGGCTCTAGTGTCGGGTAATGCTCAAAGGACCCTCATCGCTGCACTGCGTTGAGAGGAAGGAAGGGCACTCTGAAGTAGGGCGAGAAAGGGTCTGAAGAGGGGCGGCAGAGTACATCACACAAGGACCCAGAAGGCAAAGTGCATCCTTGCCGGACGGTGTAGGAAAGGACAAATCGGCAGAAGTAAAAGACCACCATCTACAAGGGGGACCCCAAGCATCTCAGCTTCTTGGAACACTCAGCACTGGCTTCCAGCCCGGAGCCAGGTAGAGCGGCCGCTACCTCCCCGGCATCTGCAGAACCTGCTCCTCCATGAACTTGCCTAGAGCTGAGCGGCTTCGCCCCATACCTCCGCGCCGCCTCCGGGGCTCCGATGGGGAAGATGGTGAGATCGATATCCTGGGAGAGGGGGAAGATGAAGAGGAGGAGGAAGATGAGAGATCCGTGGGAAGTCAGCTGTTCCCAGAGCCTCTGCATCAGCCGCAGCCTCAGGAGGCGCGGAACGCGCTTCCCGGAGAGCGCACCGAGAGCAGGGGCGGCCCAAGCAACGCTTCCGAAATCTGCCCCAAGTTCGGGGTTTCGACCGGGTCTGCAGCGGTCTCTCGGGACGCCCCGCAGCCGGCGAAGCCCCCCTACTCTTACATCGCGCTCATCACCATGGCCATTCTGCAGAGCCCGCACAAGCGCCTCACGCTCAGCGGCATCTGTGCCTTCATCAGTGGCCGCTTCCCTTACTACCGCCGCAAGTTCCCCGCCTGGCAGAATAGCATCCGCCACAACCTCTCCCTCAATGACTGCTTCGTCAAGATCCCCCGCGAGCCAGGACACCCGGGCAAGGGCAACTACTGGAGCCTGGACCCCGCCTCCCAGGACATGTTCGACAACGGTAGCTTCCTTCGGCGCAGGAAGCGCTTCAAGCGCCACCACCCACCTCCCGGAGCCCACCTACACCACCCCTTCCCCCTGCCCGCTGCGCCCGCTGCTCTGCACGGCCCCTACCCGGGCATGCTGCTTGGGCCCCCGGCCCCGCCACAGCCTGTCCCTGGGCCCTATCCCGTCTCCACACCCGGGAGCCGCCAGTGCGCGCTGCTACATCCTCACCCCCTTCGCTACCTGCTGCTCTCCGCCCCGGCCTACGCTGAGGTTCCCAGGAAAGAGCAAGGCGCGGATCTGGGGACCCCTGGCGCCCTTCCGGCGCTGCAGCCCATGTTAGATTTCCAGCCTTGGGAAGAGAGCAAGGGGCCGGCGTCGCGGCTAGCTGGCGGATGCACCTCCTTCAGCATCGAGAGTATCATGCAAGGGGTCCAGGGAGCGGGTGCAGGCGCCGCGCAGAGTCCGCCCCCGACCCCGTGGGGTTACTGCCACCTGCTGCAGCGTTCGTCGTGCCTGTTGCATCCTCAGGCCGCTGCCCCCTTGCTCCATGTATCCGCTGCCGCCGCCGCATCCGCTGCCCGGACAATTTTGAAGCAACAGCAGCAGGATTGTACTAGCGGCTGCGCTCCCAGCAAGGGCGCTCTGCTGGGCCGTCAACCGTCCGCCACCGCGGCGCTGCTGGGGTGTCAGTCCGGAGCAGAGGGCTCTAGGCTGACGTCGCTGGTCGCCCTTTCGGGCGGAGAGGGGACCTCATCGGCCTTTTGAATAGCACCCACACCTGTCCTGGAGCTGACTAAGGCGGACGGGGAGCAAACCCGGAGGGCGGAGCCATCCGAGGTCGTCCTGTCCTCGCGGCGCACTTCATTTTGCACACTAGGCTTGTGTGTATCAGCATCCTGCAGCCGGGCAACCACAAATATCGGTTCGCATGGCGTCAGCGTCACCTCGCCATTTCTTCTGCTGCCTCCAGTCCTGACTTCCAAGGCTTTTCCGATTTGCACATGTCCCCAGGAACTATGAACGTGAACGGGGCGTTTTGTTCNAATGCTCAAAGGACCCTCATCGCTGCACTGCGTTGAGAGGAAGGAAGGGCACTCTGAAGTAGGGCGAGAAAGGGTCTGAAGAGGGGCGGCAGAGTACATCACACAAGGACCCAGAAGGCAAAGTGCATCCTTGCCGGACGGTGTAGGAAAGGACAAATCGGCAGAAGTAAAAGACCACCATCTACAAGGGGGACCCCAAGCATCTCAGCTTCTTGGAACACTCAGCACTGGCTTCCAGCCCGGAGCCAGGTAGAGCGGCCGCTACCTCCCCGGCATCTGCAGAACCTGCTCCTCCATGAACTTGCCTAGAGCTGAGCGGCTTCGCCCCATACCTCCGCGCCGCCTCCGGGGCTCCGATGGGGAAGATGGTGAGATCGATATCCTGGGAGAGGGGGAAGATGAAGAGGAGGAGGAAGATGAGAGATCCGTGGGAAGTCAGCTGTTCCCAGAGCCTCTGCATCAGCCGCAGCCTCAGGAGGCGCGGCACGCGCTTCCCGGAGAGCGCACCGAGAGCAGGGGCGGCCCAAGCAACGCTTCCGAAATCTGCCCCAAGTTCGGGGTTTCGACCGGGTCTGCAGCGGTCTCTCGGGACGCCCCGCAGCCGGCGAAGCCCCCCTACTCTTACATCGCGCTCATCACCATGGCCATTCTGCAGAGCCCGCACAAGCGCCTCACGCTCAGCGGCATCTGTGCCTTCATCAGTGGCCGCTTCCCTTACTACCGCCGCAAGTTCCCCGCCTGGCAGAATAGCATCCGCCACAACCTCTCCCTCAATGACTGCTTCGTCAAGATCCCCCGCGAGCCAGGACACCCGGGCAAGGGCAACTACTGGAGCCTGGACCCCGCCTCCCAGGACATGTTCGACAACGGTAGCTTCCTTCGGCGCAGGAAGCGCTTCAAGCGCCACCACCCACCTCCCGGAGCCCACCTACACCACCCCTTCCCCCTGCCCGCTGCGCCCGCTGCTCTGCACGGCCCCTACCCGGGCATGCTGCTTGGGCCCCCGGCCCCGCCACAGCCTGTCCCTGGGCCCTATCCCGTCTCCACACCCGGGAGCCGCCAGTGCGCGCTGCTACATCCTCACCCCCTTCGCTACCTGCTGCTCTCCGCCCCGGCCTACGCTGAGGTTCCCAGGAAAGAGCAAGGCGCGGATCTGGGGACCCCTGGCGCCCTTCCGGCGCTGCAGCCCATGTTAGATTTCCAGCCTTGGGAAGAGAGCAAGGGGCCGGCGTCGCGGCTAGCTGGCGGATGCACCTCCTTCAGCATCGAGAGTATCATGCAAGGGGTCCAGGGAGCGGGTGCAGGCGCCGCGCAGAGTCCGCCCCCGACCCCGTGGGGTTACTGCCACCTGCTGCAGCGTGCGTCGTGCCTGTTGCATCCTCAGGCCGCTGCCCCCTTGCTCCATGTATCCGCTGCCGCCGCCGCATCCGCTGCCCGGACAATTTTGAAGCAACAGCAGCAGGATTGTACTAGCGGCTACGCTCCCAGCAAGGGCGCTCTGCTGGGCCGTCAACCGTCCGCCACCGCGGCGCTGCTGGGGTGTCAGTCCGGAGCAGAGGGCTCTAGGCTGACGTCGCTGGTCGCCCTTTCGGGCGGAGACGGGACCTCATCGGCCTTTTGAATAGCACCCACACCTGTCCTGGAGCTGACTAAGGCGGACGGGGAGCAAACCCGGAGGGCGGAGCCATCCGAGGTCGTCCTGTCCTCGCGGCGCACTTCATTTTGCACACTAGGCTTGTGTGTATCAGCATCCTGCAGCCGGGCAACCACAAATATCGGTTCGCATGGCGTCAGCGTCACCTCGCCATTTCTTCTGCTGCCTCCAGTCCTGACTTCCAAGGCTTTTCCGATTTGCACATGTCCCCAGGAACTATGAACGTGAACGGGGCGTTTTGTTCTGGGGTTATAAGAAAAGCCGAAAGTAAATCGTCCAATGCACCACATGTTTCCTCCGTCTTCACTCCCTAGGAATTGCAAGTATTATTCCCAAGTCCAGTGCAGAATGCTTGTGCCCTTTATGTCTTCCTGAAATTGATGTGTAATGAGTAGAATTTTAATTGCAGAGGATTTATTTCCTGTGTGTCTGATGTGCCATCTTCCGTGGAACAGTGTTAAAATTAAACCTAACTGTACAGACTAAATAAAGTGCTAAACCACTACACGGTATGGTTTATTTTATTTCGCCTTCCAAGTGGAATTTAGAACTCCTTTAAAACTTAGTTCTTTCTTCTCAAACAATTTAGTTTTATAATCCCTATTCATTATGGACATAAGAAACAAATCTATTTTCAAAATGGTTTGTAAAACTTGCGAATATTTGAAGTTGAAATAATCCTGGTTTTTAAACTGTGGGATTTAGTATTTATGAAATCTATAAATAAAAAATAATTGGAAGTCATCTAACTATATAGTCTCCATTTATTTTCCGTCTTTCTAAAGCATTGATTTTTTTTTTCTCCCAACTAAACTGAAGGGTGATATGAGGTGAATCTTAAATGTAGTGGCCAAAGTTTATTCAGGAAAAATAAAAGGCAATTTAAAAATATAAATTTTAAAATTCCAGAGAAAAGGGAAATATCAAACGAAGCATTCGGATCCTGGATATTTGCAGTTTTGAAAACTCTTTCTCTGTACCTTCTATAAACTATTCCCTTTCTTTAGAATAGAAAGAAGTTTTAAAAAAAAATCTGAAAGGACTTTGCCACCGGGAAGATTTCACTGTATTTGGTTTCAGGGAGGGAGGAAAACAAAACGGAGATGTCCATCAAGAAATACTCCCGCCAGAAAAAGTGAATTTCTAGACACTCTGCAGCTCTTGCGGTCCTGCGCAGGTCTCAGGTTTCAAAAGAATCGTGTTCCTCGCGGGTTTGGGAGAAGTTCCTCCGTGAATGTAAGCTGGTTACCCCTCGTCTACTACCCTGCCCCAAGTGTGAATTTCTCTTTCCGGGAGGGAGGGATCACACAGAGAGACGTTTTTAGAGCTGTGTAATCGACCGTTTTTATCCCAGCTTCTCATTTCCGTCCCATCGCTCTACCTAAGATCTCCACTTCCTCCCGGCTTGCAACAGTTTGTTCAGAGGGTGTTCTGGAAAGTTCCCACGCTCAACCTGGGTAGCCGCCATAGGCGTTTCTGCCGATTCTGCCCTCCCCTCAACACCTGCAGCCTTCGCCCGCAAGGCAGACACCATCAGTTGACTACGTCTGCTCCTGTTCTCGGCCTTCAGGCGATCCTCCAACCCCCCTACTCCCTCTTCTCCCTCCGTAGACTTTGCCAAATCCTGAACTCAGTCTGCCTCGCCCTCATCACCTCAGCTTTAAAATCCTTTTCGCAAAATTTGCGGGTCCGGTGTCACCTAAATGCTTGGAAACTAGCGAGAATATAAAGGGAACCTATTTCATGCTAACGACTCACCCGTTCACATTCCAATTTCCCCCTGCCCCTTGTGCGAAAACTCTCCAGGCCTACATTCGTTCATTTGTACCAGCAACAAACGTCAGAACGCGGGGCACAGCCGCGGAAGAGCCCAGAGCCGACCGGAGTCTCTCCTGCGCGCCCCGCACGCAGCACATGAGGGCTTACGTCCTTCCCGCGGCCACAGGCCAGAACAGCGGAGCCCGGAGCCCGGCCCAAGCCGGCCCCTCATTGCCTAATTACTACGACGAATCTTCGATTCTGTGGAAGAGTGAGTTAAACGTTCTCCTATCGAACGTGGCGCTCGGGTCACCTGCACGAAGCGCCGCGATCGCGCGGAGAGATCGGGCCTTCTCTCGGGCTCGCCGACCAGACCGGCGCCTGTGCCGCTGCTACAGAGGGCCCACCCACAACACCGAGCCCTGGCCGAGCCCTCGGAGCTGGGCGGCCTGGCGCACCCGGGCCGGTCTCGTGGAGGCGCAGTTCCTGGGCTGGGGAGGCCTGCGGCGAGCACAGGCGGAGGGCGCGCCACGCTCTGCGCGGTGAGTCGGCCCGGCCGGGTTCTGGAAAGCGCTGAGCGCGAGGCCGCGCCTCTGGTTCCAGCTCCGGCCCCGGGGTCTCTGTACAGGCACCAGAGCTCCTCCCGGGCCCGGGGCTTCTGTCCACCCTGCGGCTGACCTGGCCCAAGGCTTGGGCAAGAACGCGGCCCCTTCTGACAGGACTGATTGGAAGCGTCCAGAGCTGCCGGGGTAGTGGAGCCTCAGTGCTGGAGCTCAGTGAGAAGGAGTTGGGAGTCACAGAGACCAGGGCGAGGGCAGAAGAAAAAAACAAGGAAAAGTCACTTTCCCCGGGGTGGTGGTGTAGTCACTAAGTCGTGTCGGTCTCTTTGCGACCCTATAGACTGTAGCCTGCCTGGCTCCTCTGTCTGTAGTCGGTTGACATTTCCTTCTCCAGGGGATCTTCCTGACCCAGGGATCGAACCCGAGTCTCCTGCATTACAGGCAGATTCTTTACTGACTGAGCCACCAGGCAAACCCTTGGGTCCAGCCCGCTAATAATAACACTAGTATTATTAACAATAGTGGGTAATCCTGATCTGCTCCCTGTCTGCGAAACAGTGGATTTCCCTTTAACCTTCCTAGCACCCAATGAAGAGGACACAATGAAATCTCCAACACATAAAGAAGAAATTTGGACTTAGAGAAATTAAGAAACTCGCCCGAGGACCTTAGGCGGTGGTAAGGGGCTCAACTACTAACCGCCATGGGCGTCTGTCACCTTATAATTCCTGGGCCTCGAGTAGGCCTCAGAGGCTAAGGCGACCCGGGTCCTAGAGCCTACATCCAGGCTCCTGGTCTCCGGCCCCTTGCGTCAGGAGGTGCCTTTCTCTCCTCAAGAGCCGGATGCCCCAAGGACACGCGCCGGGCCATCCCCAGCCCGGCGGCCGGGTTCTGCGTTTCCCTAGGAAGCGCCTGGGCGGAGCGGAGGGAAGATCTAGGCGCTGCCCGGCGCTGGCCGTGCCCGGCCCACGCCACACTAGAGGACTTAGTTTAACCCAAGGTCGTCAGTGAGGAGTCAGCCGAGAGTCCTTACAGTGAGTTTTTCCTCCTCAGCAGGATTTTCGCTCTTTCCCCTCGTGATCTCCAGGAACCCAGGCACCCTCCTTGTACGTAACGGGACCCCATCCGTCCGCCTGCAGTCCTGGAGTCGCTGCCTCCTCCCCACCCGCNTTCTCACTGAGCTCCAGCACTGAGGCTCCACTACCTGTCTCTTATACACATCTTGGGGACTCGGGGCTGAGGAAGGACTAGCCCTCAGTCCCCCCCAGCCGGCAGGAATAGGAGTGCCGGCGGGGCCCCCGCAGAGAAGGAAGGAGGGCGTCTGTGGATTGGGCGGACTGGACCCCGAGGTGGTCGAAGGCTGCTAGCCTGGGGGCCTGCCGGTGGCCTGCACGCCCCACCTAGGTGCGACGTGGCACCGCGATAACGTGAGTTTCGCCCGGTTCCTGCGTGCACTGGTTGTGCGGTACTTGCTTATTCAAGAGAATGTAGCTAATGATTCAGGAACCTCTCTCAGCTCCTAAACCAGGCATCTGCCTAAACCAGACACTCCCTCTCATTCATTTTGACATGGATGAAATAACGGACTGTAGTATATCTAGAGGTACAGCGGACGCCACAGTAATTAGAATCAAACGACAAGAATTAACAAAGGCTGGGGGAGGGAGATAGAGCAAATTTCGTTTTCTAATAATTTGCACCCTGCTTCACATTTTACTGGTAGTGATAGGAACTTTTAGTTATCATCCCTGCAACTCCCAGCATTTAGGAAGAATGTTCAGAAATGTCTTCCCACGTTAAGATATGATTCCAGTCTGAATGGTAAAATTACTCTAATTGCTAATGTCACCTCGTAATTTCTACAAAAATAGCTTAGTCTTAATGGCCATGTTTTCATATCAGCACTGATGTTATTTAAGTGGGTTTAAACATTAATTCGGGGAAGGCGATGGCATCCCACTCCAGTACTCTTGCCTGGAAAATCCCATGGACGAAGGAGCCTGATAGGCTCCAGTCCATGGGGTCGCTAAGAGTCGGATACTACTGAGCGACCTCACTTTCACTTTTCACTTTCATGCATTGGAGAAGGAAATGGCAACCCACTCCAGTGTTCTTGCCTGGAGAATCCCAGGGACGGAGGAGCCTTGTGGGCTGCCGTCTATGGGGTCGCACCGAGTCGGACACGACTGAAGCGACTTAGCAGCAGCAGACATAAATTGAGTTCGTATACACCACCAGGTGTAAAGAACTTAAANGGAGAAGGAAATGGCAACCCACTCCAGTGTTCTTGCCTGGAGAATCCCAGGGACGGAGGAGCCTTGTGGGCTGCCGTCTATGGGGTCGCACCGAGTCGGACACGACTGAAGCGACTTAGCAGCAGCAGACATAAATTGAGTTCGTATACACCACCAGGTGTAAAGAACTTAAATAAGTGATAGCTATTAATACCAAAATTTGCCCTCCCCTCAAAAAAAAAAAAAAAAAAAAGGCAAACAAAACCCACAGGAAAATTATCTGTAGGAAAAGGAAAACGATTTGAAGACCCAGTCTGAAATTCAGTAACACCAGCTTCCTACTACTCAGCTGTCTAAACATAATTAAGGTTTGTATGTTAAAATGAATGCTTATAAAAGAAGTACTTAGTTATAAACTTCCTTTTCTTATTTGTTCTTAGAATGCAGGGTATGCTTATTGAAATCAGTAGTTAAGTCTATTTGGGGATAGTTATGATTTATTCTAACAGTGAAGCAGTTTCTGTTCAGGCAAAGAGAACAATGAGATTGAATTAAGCATGATTAAAATTAATTCCTTTTCTTTAGATACTGTCATTTTGCTATCAGTAACTATGTCTACATTCAAAGCCATACTTATGACCAATAGTTCTTAAAATTAAGGTGACTGTATTATTATGTTATTCATGGTATCTGTTGTATAAGAGACATTGTGCCATATTTCAAGCTGTGTTTATTTTTTCATTTATTAAACTTTTTCTATAATGGAAGCTTCCAAACATATAAAGAGATTTACATAGTTAACCTCTATATATCTCTTTGTTAGGCCAGTTTTGTTTCATATTTACCCTCTGACAGTCCTATCCGACTGGATTATTTTGAATCAAACCGCAGATACCATATCATTCCATCTACAAATATTTTTGAAAATTTCTCTAAAAGATAAGAATTACATCGTTGTTACCACAGTGTCATTATCACCATATCTAAATAATTCATTAATAGTGTCAATTTATCCAGGCTATACTTAAATATCTTCTATTCTCTCAAAACAATTTTTGATTAGTTGGCTGGTCTGAATTTCGATGCAAATAAGGGCTACACATTGTATTTGTTTGATATAGTCTCTTCTGTCTCTTTTAGGTTTCATCAGTTCTTTTTCTTTAAATTGCATTTTTGTAGAAGAATCTGGACTATCTCCAAGAATTTTGCATTTGTGAACTTGTGGTTACAAGCAATGTTTTTATAATATTTAGAGATATTTCCAGGGATAAGATTATTTGGACTATTGAATATTAGCAAACATTGATAATAATACTGTTTGCAGAGGGGGCAGAACTTAGTTAAGAAACCTTAAAGAGCAGAGCTAACTGTTGAGAAAGTATTATGGTAAGCGTGAGTCTGGGAAATGTAACTTTTTCCTAAATGTAAATATAACATTTTCTTACAACTTTAAAAATTATTTCCCATGTATTTATAGAAATATAAAATTACCAATCAAATACTTCATCTAAAAATTTAAATCTAGTCTTATTTTAGCATGAATGAAGCTCTTTACACCTTTAAATTTTTAGTTTTAAATTTGAAGTTCCAAAGACATTTTATGTTTCAAAATTTTATGTTTTAGGGACTTCCCTGGCAGTCCAGTGGTTAAGACTCTGAGCTCCCAATGCAGGGGGCATAGGTTTGATCCCTGGTCTGAGAACTAAGACCCAACATGCTGCAGGCCCCATCCCACAAATTGTTTTATATTGTTTTGTATTTTAGAATGAAAACTGGTGACATTTCGTGAGATCAGGGATAGGGTAATTGCATAAATTCTGTGCTCATGAGAAGAAAATTCATTTTAGGATAAGTCTAGATTGAACAGACTTATGAAAGAAATTAGACTAAACAGAAAAAATTCACTTTAAGAAATATATTTACTAAAAATTATATGCCTACTAAATTCAATTTCCATTCTTCTGTTGTACATTGGGCTTTTATTATCTTTTGTCTCATTCTGCAGTTCTTTGTAGAAGTTTTGGTGTCCCTAGTCTCTGGAATTCCTATGTAGATAGAGACCAAATTTTATTCATCTTAGTATCTCTTGAAATTAATTTGATTCTGTTGTATCAGTAATACTGATGTTTGTAAAAATGTGCTACATATTTTGGGCTCTGATTTGTTTAGATGGATCTAAATATTATTCAAATTATTGTTGTTCAAAAAGTGTTATTCACCTAGAACAAATAGAGATTTTAGGTAAAACTAGATTTGAGTATTCTAATACATTAATTAGTAGATTACTTTGTTAATACCTATTAAGTAAGCAGGTAATGTTTTATATAATGTTGTTGGGTATTTTTTGTTTGTCTGAATTTCCTAACTACATTTAGCACTTAATCAGTATAATATTACATACCATATCAGATGGTATATACAAATATATGTATATATTTTATATTCAGTAGCTTTCAAACTTTAATCCTGGAATAGATTTTCAATGTTTTCTAAAACCATTTAAATACCGGCTATAGGAAACAGCTTCTGTTTGTTAAAATAAAACGTAGACTCCAGTTTTCTCACGACTAACCTAGTTTCCAAGAATAGATGGTAGTGAGGAATTGGGTCTCTGGATGAAAAGTGTGTTGGTTTGCATTTCATTTCTATCTCTTACTAGCTCTGCTGTCTTGGACAAACAGCCTCTCAATTTCCCCATCTATACAATGGTGATGATTATAGATTTCATTGTAAAGATCACCTGAAATAATGCATGTGAATGGTTAGTCTGGCAGGTTAAATACTCTAAACATCAGCTGTTATTTAGTGATGATAATAACCGTGATGTGTCCTTAAGAATTGGTGGCATCTTCCCTGATACCTTCTTTCTTGTGTCCTGCTCAGTCTTCGCATGGCGGACATTCTTTAGTTCCTTCCCTGTATGGTTGATGTATAAGGCATGCTGTTTCTTTCCTGCCAGACAGTTCCCAGTGCAGATTTCCTGCTAACTTAGCTTAGCCTTCTGGTGTGAGAGACAAGCACGTGCACCATCACTTCCCAAGGACTGGTGTAGTGAAGTACACACCCTTTGGGCGAACTCTTTCTGTTTACAAAGAGAATTGCTTTTGCCTGTCACCAAAGCCTCGCAAAATAACATGAAGTCACCACAACACCTCTAAAATTAGAATTCGCTCTTGTAAAATAAAGGAGCATCCTTTCTTTGAATGAACCACCTGCTTCATTTCTGCTCAGCTTGATTTTCACTTGATATGTTGGTTTATCTTTCATTCATTCATCTAGAAAGTATTCCTTGAGCAATTACTCTGTTAAGTACTGTGTTAGGAGCAAAGGATAATACAATGATGAAAATGACTGATGGAGTCCCTACCACCAGGGCTCAGAGTCCAGCAGAGGACACAGACAAGGAAGTAGGCAACTATAGGATTGTGTGATAGGGGCAATGCAGGGTAAACCCATGGTGTTGTAAGATCATGTAGGGGATGGCACATGTGTGCAGCTCAGTGGCAGAGGGCATCAGCTTCTTCAGGTCATGCTTTTCAATGATATTGAAGGTGGGGAGAAAGACATGGACTCTAATTTGTTTTCATGGGTTCCAGTTGGCTCTGGTGGGTTTCCATCTCTCCCTGCTTTTCCCAGCATCATGTGTATCTTCACTCGAGGTAGATGCATTGTCTACCTGCAGTGACCTTTGGCCCCCACCAGGCACAAAGGCATCAGTCTCCAATGGACTTCTTCACCAGCTCCTACAGTTACACATCATCTAATCCTTGTAGTAAGTCCCTTATTGCATATTACTTGTCATATTTCTGCTTCTTAGAATGAATCCTAATGTATAAATTCCCCATTAGGTTAAAAACACCTTGTGAAAATGGACCATGTGATATCCTTTTCCCTTTGAAGTCTAGACCAAGGATGAGCGAAATATTTTTGCTCTGCAGGCCACTTATAATCTGTCTCTTTCCCTTTATTTCGTCTCTTCCGTCTCTTTCTCCTACTATTTTTACTTGTCCTCCTCTTCCTTTTTCTTTTCTTCTCCTCTCTTCTCTTCTTCTTAACAATCTTTAAAAAATGTGAAACTATTTTTTGCTCACAGGCCATACAAATGGAGCCCGTAGTTTGCTGGCCCTGATCTGTTGTAGCTCAGTGGCTCTCAGAGAAGTGACACCACATTGTAGGGAGGGATTTTTGTGTTTTGTGTGCAGTGATTGGGAGGCATTACTGACATTTTTGGGGGTGAGATTTAGGGTTGATGAACATCCTGAAATATATCAGACAGTCCCACCCAAGAAAGAAAACCATTCATGGTATATGAATTTGAATCACCTTCTACAGTGGTCTGCATTTGCAGCTGTTGCTGTCATGGTAATCTACTTGTTTAAAAGTAAGCAGGTAACTAGTGACAGTCTTACTTAAGCATTTGGAAAAATTTTAATCTTTATTTCTGTAAGTACTTTTCTGTCCCTTCTCCCCCCAGGGATTCTAAACTCACATAATATTAGGACTTTCCAGGTGGCGCTAGTGGTGAAGAACCTGCCTGCCAATGCAGGAGGACGTAAGAGACACAGGTTCAATCCCTGGGTCGGGAAGATGCCCTGGAGGAGGGCATGGCAACCCACTCCAGTATTCTTGCCTGGAGAATCCCATGGACTGAAGAGCCTGGCAGGCTGCAGACCATAGGGACAGAGTCCAACACAACTGAAGTGACTTAGCACACACACACAAAGGTGTCCCATAGCCCACTGCTACTCTATTAATTTATTTTAGCCTTTTTTCTCTTTCATTTTGAGTAATTTGTATTGCTATGTTTTAAAATTTATTTGTCTTTTTTTCCTGTGATGTTTAATTGGTTATTAATCCTATCCAGTGTATTTTTTAATCTCACACTTTATAATGTTCACCTCTAGAAGTATAATTTGAGTCTTTTCCTAGATTTTTCATGTCTCTGATTTCAATCTTTTCTATAGCTTCTGGAACATGTGGAATACAGTTGCAATAACTGTTCAAATATTCGGTCATGTCTGTCATTTCTTGGATTGATTTTAATTAACTTTTGTGTCAGCCTTGACAGCCTTGATAATTTTTGATTGGATGACAGACATTGTGTGTTTTACATTTTTGAATATGTGATAGGTTATAATCTCTTTTTTTCCTATAAATATTAAGCTTTAGTTTCTCATGCTGTTAAGCTACTTGGAAAGAGTCTGATCTTTTCAGATCTTGTTTTATTAAATGATAAGAACAGCATTTAGTGTAGGACTGCTTTGCCCCCTTCGGAGACAACCCCCCCCCCCCCCCCCCCCCCCCNATATTCGGTCATGTCTGTCATTTCTTGGATTGATTTTAATTAACTTTTGTGTCAGCCTTGACAGCCTTGATAATTTTTGATTGGATGACAGACATTGTGTGTTTTACATTTTTGAATATGTGATAGGTTATAATCTCTTTTTTTCCTATAAATATTAAGCTTTAGTTTCTCATGCTGTTAAGCTACTTGGAAAGAGTCTGATCTTTTCAGATCTTGCTTTATTAAATGATAAGAACAGCATTTAGTGTAGGACTGCTTTGCCCCCTTCGGATACACCCCCCCCCCCTCCCCGCCCAGTCCTCTACGCCTGCCTCATGAATTGAGGTTTTCCATTTCCGGTGATGGCAGCAGGCACTATTTGTTGCCCCGTGTGAACACCCAGTGCTTTTCCCTAGTGGATAGTTCTTTCTCCAGTTTAAAGTAACTTTCTCACGTCGATTCTCTGGTCAGTACTGTGCTGGATACATAGGAGGATGAGTATTTGCTGCAGTTTTGTGTAGCGCTTTTCTCCCCAGTACCTTGCTGTGGAATTTCTAGCCACCTCAGCCTTCCCAGACCCCCAGCTCTGTCTTCTGCCCTCAGAGAAACCTCTGAGCCCTGTCTGCATCCCTCTTCCTGTGCTGTGGCCTGGGAGCCCTCACAATGCAGTAAACCGGAAACAAACCCCATTCGTTTCCCCAAACGGGAATTCAGACTTTTGTTGCTTGATTCCAATGTCTTTGAGACCATTGTTTCATGCCTTTTGTCCAGTTTTTTAGTTATTTCTGGTGAGAGTGTAATTTTGGTCTCTGTTACTGTCTTGGCCAAAAGTATAAGTCATTTCCCCAAGTATTTATACATCAAAATACTTAGAATTTTATTTTAAGCTACTTTCATTTTAAATCTTCTTTACCTTCTATCTAGGGCATTACATCAGTTATTTGGAAGTTTTATTCAGATTATCAGTTTTATTTAAGGAATGGTACACAGGGCATTCCAGAATAGTCATTAGACAAAGAAATCATTGTGTCAGGGTGAGAATCATGGCTCTAATACCTATGGTGATTTTATAATCTATTATGCATGTTCAGTTCAGTTCAGTCGTGTCTGACTCTTTGCGACCCCGTGAATTGCAGCACGCCAGGCCTCCCTGTCCGTCACCAACTCCTGGAGTTCACCCAGACTCACATCCATCGAGTCCGTGATGCCATCCAGCCATCTCATCCTCGGTCATCCCCTTCTTCTCCTGCCCCCAATCCCTCCTAGCATCAGAGTCTTTTCCAATGAGTCAACTCTTCGCATGAGGTGGCCAAAATACTGGAGTTTNGGAGCCTGGTGGGCTGCCATCTGTGGGGTCACACAGAGTTGGACACAACTGAAGCGACTTAGCAGCAGCAGTGCCTGTGATGAGCTGCTTTGTGTCAGGTGCTGGCGTTACTAGACTCAATAAGGCAAAGTCCTTGCCTGAGGAGCTGACTGAGAGGCAGGAGGCAGTTTGTTATGATCAAGTATGATCTGTGCTCTGACAGAGGAACTGATGAGAGCCTAATGAGGAACACGTCTGACCCCAGTGGAGAGGAGATGCATTTTGAAGCATGTTCCTTGTTCTTGGGCTGAGAAGGGAGAGGGTAAGGTATTCCAGGCAGTGTGTGTGGAGGCCAGAGGCCAGGGGAACACAAAGAATGATGAGAGAGTGATTCTGGTTGCTGGAGAGCAAGGTACATGGGGAGCTGGAAGTAAAGGAGGGAGAATGCAGTTTCCATAGCAACAGCAGTTACTCTTCAGTGCTCACTTCCCACCTGCTGGACACAGTTCCAGCACTTTAAACATATTAGCTCATTTAATCTTTATAACAACCCAGTGAGGTAGTACTGTTATTATCCCCATTTTACAGATGAGAAATCTAATCTGAGGTGCAGAGAGGTTAAGTACCTTGCCCAAGGCCACGTAACAAGCAGCCTTAAAGTGGGATTTGGTAAGGGTTTCCACTAGTCACAGAGATAGTGAGAGCCTGAGCTAGAGTTACAGCAGCAGCAGGTATGGAAAGAAGGGCATGGAGTCCCCAGACCCTCACAGGCAGCATTCTATGGCCTTGATCATCACTGTGAAGGGTGCAGTGGGGGACCAAGAGGAGGGCTAGTATTCGACCTGCACCCCTGAGTGGACATGCTGTCTAGAGGAGAAGCAGGTTTGTTTGAGAAGGAAGTTCTAGATGATGACTTCCATCTAAGCCATGTGGTATTTGAGGTGCTTGTATGAGTGCCAGGTGGAAATGGCCAGGAGGCAGTAGGAAATCCAAACTAGAACTCAGGAGAGTAGGTGGGGTGTGTGTGGGCCACAGCTTGGAGATGGTAGGAGAGGGGCTGTTTGGATGAGATCACAGCAGGGAGTGAATAGAAGAGACAGGGGATGAACCCAGGGACACTGCTCTTCAGTGGGGTCTGCGTGTGTAGGAGGCACGGAGGGTCTGAGACGGCTGTGGAGGAGAACATGGGCCAGCGATGTTACAGCCACAGAAGAGCAACAACAGGGAGTAAATGAGCAACATGAGTCTGAAAGGTTGTTGCTGAACCACGAAAGACACCGGGATTCTTGGCCTCCAGAGGAGAAGAATTCAATCTAGGGCCTGAGACAAGGCTTGATTACTCAGAGCTTTTGTGTAATAAAAGTATATAAGGCATAGAGAAAGCATGTATTATTAAAGTATAAAAGGCATAGAGAAAGCCTCTGACATAGACATGAGAAGAGGGCAGAAAGAGTACTCCCTTGCTAGTGTTAGCAATGGAGTTACATACTTTTTAACTACTTATTACAGTGAATCAAAAGAATGCCTGGAGGTTGTAAAGACTTTACTAGACTCACTCCATAATTTACATTTTAAGATAACAGGATTAGCCAGGTTTTTTCCAGAGACTGTCCTCAAGCAGGATACATTATTGATATATAATCCTAAGGAATGTAGAGGAAAAAAAAGTTTGTCCTTTCCTTCTCCTTGAAAATCCCAGACCCNTTACATTTTAAGATAACAGGATTAGCCAGGTTTTTTCCAGAGACTGTCCTCAAGCAGGATACATTATTGATATATAATCCTAAGGAATGTAGAGGAAAAAAAAGTTTGTCCTTTCCTTCTCCTTGAAAATCCCAGACCCCTCTCTCTTTTGGAATCCCCGGACTTCTTATTGACCTGCTTAGGAATTGACTCTCAAAGTCCAGGGAGTCAAAAAATAAAAATTGGATTTGGCTCTAGCAGGTCACATGCAGAGGAATCCTGAAGCCAGAAATAACACTACTGATTTAAGGGGTGTACTAGTTCCCTAGGGCTGCCATGACAAAGTGCCTCAAACTGAGTGGCTTAAAACAACAGAAATTTATTTTCTCATAGTTCTGGAGGCTAGAAGCCTGAAGTCAGATGTCAGAAGGGCCATGCTCTCTCTGAAGTCTCTAAGAAAGGATCTGTTCCAGGTCTTTTTGTTAGCTTCTGATGCTTCCAGCAATACTTGATATTTCTTGGCCTGTGGACACATTACCCAAATCTGTGCCTCCTCTCTCGTATAGCCTTCTCCCTGTGTGCTGTCTGTGTCTCTTCACCTCTTCTCATAAAGACACCAGTCATACTGGAGGCTTAATTGATTAAATCTGTAACAACCCTATTTCCAAATAAGATCACATTCTGAGGTTCCTGGGAAAGACATGAATTTTGTGGGGGACACTGACCCACTCAGTACAGGGGTTAATAAGTAGGAAAAAATATTGGTAGACTTTGCTTTCAGAAGAAGGAACTGTTTTACTGATTTTTAGCATAACTTAGACAAAGTCCTTTAAGGCTTTTTTATTCTATGGAAGTAATGGAATGGTTGTTTGTCCTATAAAAATGATGTAAGATAGCTAGGAACACCATGTCAAAGCATTCTTAATTAACTTTTTTTCTTTTATTTTGAGAATTTAAAATTCTTTCATTTACTATTTTATTGATAGTT
The DNA here is from genome assembly GCA_006410875.1 of Neotragus pygmaeus. Lineage (NCBI taxonomy): Eukaryota > Metazoa > Chordata > Mammalia > Artiodactyla > Bovidae > Neotragus > Neotragus pygmaeus. Next base: position 440,680 of record SJYV01022488.1, read on the forward strand.
AAATATTTGCTTTGATTGCTTCAATATTTCTTTAATAAAATGAATGAAGTAAAACAATTTTTAAAAATCTGGAGGACACAGGTATAAAGGAGGATTTTTTTTCCAAGGTGGGAGAGGCTTAAGCATGTTGCTCTGTTGAATAAATGAAGTAGCCCTGAGGATGGAAGGTTAGATTCCTGACTGAGTGCAAGGAATTGATGGTGCAAGCTCCCAAGGGTCTGGGATCTGGAGCACAGGTGGATGGACCAGTGGTGGGCAGCCTTGTGAAAGGGAGTGGGGTGAGAGGGTAGGTGTGTGCAGACACAGATGTGTTTGAGGATGAAGGGGGCAGAAAGCTGAGCAGGATGCAGTGTGAGCAGTGTGACAGTGCTGCGGCTCCATGCAGGCTGGAGGTGTTCAGCAAGCCAGGCAGGAGCAGATGTCGAGTGAGCAGCTGAAACAACAGCTTGTGAAACTAGCCCTACTTTGTGGGTAGAGAATTAGTTAAGGATTCTGGCCATGGGAACCAAGAAGGGGAGGGTAATCTGTTCATGCTTATTAGAGAGCTTTGGGGGAGCAGTTTCAGCTTGAACCTGGAAAGTGTCCGTGAAGGCCAGAGAGAGAGAAGCCCTGCCATGTAGGGTTCTGGCCCCTGACTTGAGATGAAGTCTTCCCCTGGCACTGTGGTTGCCCTCTATGTCATGGCCCTAGACTGGCAATGTGGAGAAGTCCTTATGGAAAAGATGGAGGAGTAAGGATGTAGCCCCAGTGCTGAGATACAAAGAGAATTCTCCAAGGTATTCAGGCAGGGTGGTGTGGTGCAGGTGAATGGAAGGAGCCCTCTGCTGTTTCAATGTCAGATGGAATTCAGTTCATGGAGAGCAGAGCCAATCGCCATTTGGACCCCTGTGTTGGCCATAATTTATTCTCAGATTTGAGGACTGCTCCTCAATGTGAACTCAAGAAGGGAAACCCAGGAGCACTTCTAAATGACAAAGTCACACACCTACTTGGTGACCGCACCCCCTGCCCCCCATTCCTTTGTTTCAAAATTCCTTTGCCTCTTAGAGTCTGTGAGGAACCAGTAACTTTTAGGAATATTTAGTCCACATAAAATCCCTGCTGCTGCTGCTGCTGCTAAGTCATTTCAGTTGTGTCCAACTCTGTGCAACCCCACAGACGGCAGCCCACCAGGCTCCCCCGTCCCTGGGATTCTCCAGGCAAGAACACTGGAGTGGGTTGCCATTTCCTTCTCCAATGCATGAAAGTGAAAAGTAAAAGTGAAGTCGCTCAGTCATGCCCGACTCTTAGCGACCCCATGGACTGGAGCCTATGAGGTTCCTCTGTCTATGGGATTTTTCAGGCAAGAGTACTGGAGTGGGGTGCCATTGCCTTCTCCGATAAAATCCCTAGGGTTTATCAAATGAACAGGAAGCTTAAACCAGTGTAAGAATCTCTACCAGGCTTATTTCTATCATGTCGGTTCTGGATCCACATGAAGGAGCCTTTTTTGGATCGTTGTGCAGATCCTGGCTGAAAATCAGAGCAGATAAAAACCGTTTGAGGAGAAATTCTAGCCCTTAGTGATGTAAAACAGAGCCCAGCCCTAGCCTTGTGTTTTTGCACATACATTTCAGTGAGGTGCCCCTCCAGCCAACAGTGGTTCTCAACCAGAGGTGATTCTGTCCTCCCAGGGACATGTGGCAACATCTGGAGACATTTTCCCCTCCATTAAAAAAAAAAAATTGTGGTAAAACATACACATAACATAGAATGTATCATTTGAACCATTTTTTAAGTGTACAGTTTAGTGGCTTAAAGTACATTCACACTGTTGTGCTCCCATCAGCATCATCCAGCTCCAGAACTATTTCCATCTTGTGAAACTGGAACTCTGCCTCGGTTAAACAGTGACTCCCCGTCCCTTCCCTCTTTCCATCCTCTGGAAACCACCATCTTACTTTCTGCCTCTGTGAGTCTGACCACTCGAGGTACTCATGTTAAATGGAATCATACCACCTAGAGGCATCTTGGATTGTCACATCTAGGGAAAGGGTGTCAGGGAAGCTGCTCAGCNTACACATCTTCTTTCCATCCTCTGGAAACCACCATCTTACTTTCTGCCTCTGTGAGTCTGACCACTCGAGGTACTCATGTTAAATGGAATCATACCACCTAGAGGCATCTTGGATTGTCACATCTAGGGAAAGGGTGTCAGGGAAGCTGCTCAGCACCCTCCACAATGCAGCTGTATCCAGTGCCAAGTGTCAGTTGTGCTGAGGTTTCTCAGTGATGAATCAATAGACACTAGTTATGCTGGGCTTTCCAAGTGGTGCAGTGATAAATAATCCACCTGCCAATGCAGGAGGCACAAAAGACCCAGGTTTGGTCCCTGGGTCGGGAACATCCCCTGGAGGAAGAAACGGCAACCTACTCTAGTATTCTTGTCTGGAAAATCCCATGGAGAGAGGAGCCTGGTGGGCTATAGTCCATGCGGTCGCAAAAGAGTCAGACACAACTGAGCAGCTAAACATCACATACACACACACACACACACACACACACACACACACACACATNGGTAGCCTTTCCCTTTTCAAGGGGATCTTACCAACCCAGGGATCGAACCCAGGTCTCCCGCACAGATTCCTTATCAGCTGAGCCAGCAGGGAAGCCCAAGAATATTGAAGTGGGTAAAGGCTATCCACTCCGGTACCCTGGCCTGGAGGACTCCATGGACAGTCCATGGAGTCACAAAGAGTTGGACACAACAGAGTGACTTTCACTTTTATGGGAAAATTTATTCTCCATGAACAAAGGGTAGATGATAGGTTTACTTATCATCTTCTATTTTTTGGTGAAGTTACTCTAGGTTCTGTTCTATGGACTTGGGCTATCCTTTGAAAATTGCAAATTGGTGCTGCACCTGACATTCCTGCATGCAAGATCAGGTGTCTTGATTCTCAATGGTTTTTTAATGTTCTAGACATATAAGACCATTTCTTAGGTCTGACACTTTCTGGTAGCATAAGTCAACTAGTTTGAGATTGACTTTATCACACCTATCAATTTTCCTCTCATTGTCTTTGAACTCTTTCAGATGCAGCTACTGTTGCTATTAGTGGTATGGAGCAGGACCCTGTGGGGTTCCTGGGGACAGAAACATTTCTGTTCCTTGCTTTCTGTAGGGAACAGAGTCCAGCCTCCCTAACTTCCAAATGGTTCTAAGCAAGGGAGGAACAGCCAAAAACCATCTGAGGCTCCATTAAAGGAAACAGGGAAGCTCATCAAGATTACCTGAGACCAGATTCAGTTCAGTTCAGTCGCTCAGTCGTGTCCAAGTGGATATCAAAACACAAATATTTTTCCTACTACCAGTAGCCACTCTGTGCCACCCTATGAATCACAGCACGCCAGGCCTCCCTATTCATCACCATCTCCTGGAGTTCACTCAGACACGTCCATCGAGTCCGTGATGCCATCAAGCCATCTCATCCTCTGTCGTCCCCTTCTCCTCCTGTCCCCAATCCCTCCCAGCATCTGAGTCTTTTCCAATGAGTCAATTCTTCGCATGAGGTGGCCAAAGTATTGGAGTTTCAGCTTCTGCATCATTCTTTCCAAAGAAATCCCAGGGTTGATCTCCTTCAGAATGGACTAGTTGCCTCTCTTTGCAGTCCAAGGGACTCTCAAGAGTCTACTTCAACACCACACTTCATAAGCATCAATTCTTTGGCACTCAGCCTTCTTCACAGACCAACTCTCACATCCATACATGCATGACCACAGGAAAAACCATAGCCTTGACTAGACGGACCTTAGTTGGCAAAGTAATGGCTCTGCTTTTGCAAATGCTATCTAGGTTGGTCATAACTTTTCTTCCAAGGAGTAAGCATCTTTTAATTTCATGGCTNAGACTGAGTGAACTCTGAGAGATGGTGATGAACAGGGAGGCCTGGCGTGCTGCAATTCATGGGGTCGCAAAGAGTCAGACGCGACTGAGTGACTGAACTGAACTGATGCTGAGACTCAGGTAATTTGGAAGACATTTTAAATATTTAAATGAGTCAATTCTTTCCCTCCTTCCAACAGATCTTTTTTTTTTTTTTAATGCCTGTGGTTGGTAGATTTTCATTCTGGCTCTATTCTAGAGTCACTGGAGGGCTCTTAAAAATACTCTGATGCTGGGATCCATTTCAAGGAATTATAAATTAATTGTTTGAATTGTTTTATGTGCAGCCAGGATTGAGAATGATTTGTCTTTTCTATTGGAGAACATTTTGCGTAGAACTCATCCTTGTTGGTACCATGAACACTTTATTTGCCTTAGAAATCTTTGCCTTAGATATTCTGCTCTGATAAGGCAGTTGATTTAGTAACTCTTGTTCTTATAATATTTTAATCTTTTCTCTGTGGTAACAATCAGAAATGTGAAAGTGAAAGTGAAGTTGCTCAGTCATGTCTGACTCTTTGCGACCCCATGGAGTGTAGCCTACCAAGCTCCTCTGTCCATGGGATTTTCCAGGCAATAGTACTGGAGTGGATTGCCATTTCCTTCTCCAGGAGATCTTCCCCACCCAGGGATCGAACCCAGGTCTCCTGCATTGTAGACAGACGCTTTACCATCTGAGCCACCAGGGAAGTCAACCAGAATTATGAGGACCTCAATTGAATCAAAATTTATTCAAGCATATGAGANAATAGTACTGGAGTGGATTGCCATTTCCTTCTCCAGGAGATCTTCCCGACCCAGGGATCGAACCCAGGTCTCCTGCATTGTAGACAGACGCTTTACCGTCTGAGCCACCAGGGAAGTCAACCAGAATTATGAGGACCTCAATTGAATCAAAAGTTATTCAAGCATATGAAACAATTTTAAGCTATTTTTTTGAGGAAAATCTTGTTGTTAGCAAAGGTATTTTTAAGACTCATGTCCATGTGGAAATAAAATAAGCCTTTGCCCTAGTGAGAATAAAAACATTACGCATCACTTACTGAGGGGCAACTGTATAATGAGCATCATATAAAACTCTATGACATATATATTTTAAAATTCTTTTCTTTAGAGCTGCAGTCTAAATCTATCATCAGTGTGAGTGTGAGAATTATTTTGAAGTGAAGGAGGGATTCTATTTTGAGGCAGAATAATGAGTAAGAATCAGTGGCTGAGGTCCCAGTAATCACATCAAAATTGTACAGAAGGGAGAAGGGTTTAGGATGGTGATTTTGTGTGAAGGGTTGGAGGGTTGGGAGTTGCCTTGGAGCAGTGCTTGCATAGCAACCACACCATTTTCATTTCCATCGTGTGTTCATTTGGGGTGACCTTGGCAGTGGGTCCCTGGAGTTTATAGGGGTTTAGAGCCCTTCAGGCACCCAAGACACCATCATTGTGAGAAACGGAGATAGAAGTAAAGTACATAGTCATTGATTATGACATGGAGACATTTTGGTAGAACAGGTCAAAAGGAAGGTTTTTTTTTTGATAACAAGTATCTGATCAAGGATTTAGTAACTTTTTAGAACATAGAGTTGAAGACATTTTTCCATAAAGTCCCTTGATACAGGGCCTATGTAATAAAGTTTTATTTTAGCTCATGTTCTTTGGCTGACTAGAACAGCTATTGTTCATTCATTTTTTGCTGACTTTTCTGCTGCTGATTCTTCTCCAGTTTTCTCTGTCCTTATGGGTTTGTGTCATTAAAAAACTTTCCTCAGTGGTTTTGGGGGGAAGTTGAGACAAAGAGGTGTGTTAGTCTTCCATGTTTCTCCATATGACTTTAGGGTCCTTCATGGTCCTGCACTGTATCTAGATAATTTGTGTATTTCTCTCTGTTAGCAGAAATGCCATTGTCATGGACATGAATGAGGCCAGGATGGATTGGCCTGAGCTTGTTACCTGGAGTGGCTGAAAGATGACATATTCTGAGAGGTGAATACACGTTGTAAGAAAGAGGAGCATCCAAGTCACATGAAAAGCAAGAAAACTTAAGGCACAGAAAGAGAGGCCAGGGACAGGTCAGGAATGGATGCCCTAGGAGGGGTCAGGCCAGAGGTTTCAGGGTCCAGTAGACCAGAACCAAATCAAGGACCTCAGCAACTCACTCTGATTGGCCAGAAGATCTAAAGTGATTTAAAAACTCAAAGACTGGCCATTCTGGTTGTCAGCCTTAGGGCTTGTGTATTTATAAATGAAATGTTTAATGAATCCCTAATGGGAAAGGATTTGAGGGGAACCACAATACTCAGCTTACTCAGAGGATCCACCCTAGCAGCCTTTAGGAGGTTATGAAAAAGTTAGCATTGCCTTAGTTTTTTGGTGAATAATATTTTGTTAGAATTAAAGCAAGCACTACCAGTCTTCTGCCTCTGCTTTAGAAGCACCTTGTTAGAGAGCCAGCAGGGCTCACCTGACCCTGAGCAGTGTGATTTGCTGGAGTATAGGACTGGTTTAGTTTGCAGTAATGTATGCCTCCGTGTGGCTAAAGAAAAGGACTTGCTTAGGTTTGAATCATAGGATGTTAAAGCTAAATGGAACCTTATGAGGGAGGGCAGATTGGGTTCATTGTAAAGATCATTTCTGACCAGTTGGCAGAGGCTGCTAAGAACATAGGGTTAGAAAATACTCCAAGGTCTTGTCTGGACTGAAAAAGAGCCGTGGTCCATTAGAGTGTCTGTTGGGCATGGGATGACACATGGATGGGCGTGGCCATATCTGCAGCAGGATTTTTCCAGGCCCAGTTCTCATCCAATACTTTAATATGTGTGGAAACTGAGGCTCAGAGATGTAGTGATATTTAGAGGTCATCTCCTTATTGCTTTGTGTCAAAATGTTGAGAACTTAAATCTCCTGCCTTCAAGAGGGTTAGCTGTCTCATTACCTTGTCACATGGCTAGGTTTTCCAGTTCATACATATAATAAATATTTATTGAGGGCCTACTTGGTTTCCAGCCCTGAAAAAGGAGCTGAATATACATCAGTGGGTAACACTAAGTCTGTGTCCTCACTAGCCTTACATTTTGGGAAGGAGCTAGATTACTAATTACTAGGAGAAAGCAGGAAATTTTTGCTTTCTGGGATGGGATACTTGAAGATAAGTCATGATGAAAGGAAATCTGGGGACAAATCCCTAGCATAGGTATATTTTAGGATGGCTAAGGCTGTCTGGTAAAGGGCATAGACTCTCTGGAACAGTTAAGTGAAGTGAAGTGAAGTGAAGTGAAAGTCGCTTAGTTGTGTCCGACTGTTTGCGACCACATGGACTATACAGTCCATGGAATTCTCCAGGCCAGAATACTGGAGTGGGTAGCCTTTCCCTTCTCCAGGGGATCTTCCCAACCTAGGGATCAAACCCAGGTCTCCGTCACTGCAGGCAGGTTCTTTACCAGCTGAGTCATAAAGGAAGCCCCTTGAGCAGTCGAAGGGTACCAGAAATCTCATCTCTTAAGACTCCAAGCTTCCCTTGCTGTCTGCATTCATGTCAAGCTCACTTCTTCCTCAGGACCCTTGCACTTGCTGATTCCCTTTGCCTGGATATTCAAATGGCATTCCTTTACTTTCTTCAAGTCTCTGTCAAAAATCCCCTTAGGAGACAGGCTTTCCCTGGCCTCCATGATACAGAGAAGCAGAAGGCAGCTGCAAGGGGAGCGCTTAGGGCACAGCTTTTATTGGGGTTTCCATTATGACTGGCTAGTTTGAGAAACCGGAACTTTGCAGGTAGAAGGTGGGGTCATGCATACTTTCACCAGGTTCTGTGTCTATGTAGACCATCTCAAGTGCTGTGATGAGCTCTCACGCTCTATGAGAGGGAAGTGGTTTTCAGTCAGGAAAACTGCTTAGAGGATTGAAGATTTTGGAGCTGACCTGGGACTTTGGCAGGAAAATAATGGAGATAAAGAAGGGAGATTCCTGGCAGAGAAGCACCTCTGGGTTTGTTTCAGGGAGAGGTTGAGAGAGAGACCTATAGAGTATTACAGGGGTGAGAGATGCCTGAGGGCAGAGTGGGGGGCATTGCATGCTAGGCTGAAATGTTTTGATTTTCTGTGTTTATGCAGAGGAACTATGCGAGAATGGCACAGCTAGGAAGGACTCTAGAGATTATTGAGTTCTTGTTCTTTGTGTTATACAGGAGGAAATTGAGGCCTCAGTTCACACAAGTACTAAATGGCCAACATCAGGCAATTGAGGGATTGGCAAGCTCTGTGATAAACACTGGTGGGTCAGGGCTAAGGGTCCCTGGGTGGGGAAGGGAGCTACCCTGGATACAGGCTCCAGTCTGGGGCAAGGGAGGTCCTGGGACGCCAGCAGGGACTAAGGAAACAGGCTGAGGCAGGAGCTGTGCTGTGCCCTGTTGCATGAGGTCAGCAAAGGAAGAATTAGCAAAATGGCTCAGGAGACCTGAAAAGAGGCAGGAGAGACTGAGACCATCTAGTGCAGAGAAATCAAGGCAGGAGAGGATTTACAGTAAGCAGGATTTACAAAGGGCAGTCAAGGGTTCAAAGAAATTCATAGTTTGGGTTAGTTGTGGAGCAAGGAAATGGCTTTCTGTATCACTGCTGTGAGAGACACCCAGACTGCAAGAGGGGACGGGCACCCTAGAGAATTCTAGATGTTGGCTGAAGTCAAGGAAGAGAGAGAGAGGATGGGCTCTTGTGGGAGGAACAAGTTAAAGAATATATCTTTAGGAGAAGAGAGATGTATTTTTGGCTTGAGGGAATAAACTAATCTTGCATAATGGGATTAAAGTTTTATTTTTCTTTTATCTCTGAGCGTTAGGTCTTTCATCTTGAAACCAGGGATTAAAAAGAGTCTATGACACAGGCTTATGAAGATTAAGTGGGAAAACACACAAAAATGTTTAGCACAGTGCCTGGCACATTATAAACATATAATACATGGTAGTTATTTTTTAATATTTATTTTTATTTACTTAATTTGGCTGCTTTGGGTCTTAGTTGTAGCCTGTAGGATCTTCAGTCTTTGTTGCGGCACGTGGGATCGTTAGCTGCAGCATATGGGATCTAGTTTCCTGACCAGGGATTGAACCCAGACCCTTGCACTGGGAGCTAGGAGTCTTAGCCACTGCACCACCAGGTAAGTCCCTATGGTAGTTATTTTTAATATTTTATTTCTACAAGCTTGTGAAGGGCTCATCTCAGAATCTTGAGGAAAGTATTACTTGCATTTTTAATCTTGATGTTGTATATTTATCATTTTATGGAGTCCAGTTGATAAAGAAGTACAGTTTCACATATTTTGAAGGACTGAGCTGGAAATAGGCCCAAAGATGATTTCTTTTTCTCTCTCATGTACCTGTGGAAGTTATAGATTTTAATTAAGTGCTATTGTGTGAGCCAAATTGCCTCCTCATGGGTGCTGGTGAGAGTTCATGTCTTGAGGGAGAATTTGGTTTTGGATTTATTACTACATCTGCAAGAGGAGTAAGTAAGAGTAAGAACAGAACACTCTGATAAGCAACTTGACTGTTTTTTCATTTTGATCTGAAACCTGTAATCCAAGATTGAGGCAACTTTTCTCATTTTTTTAAAAACTTTTCCAAGGCTGGAATGCTCTTATTTAAGCAAAGATAAATCATAGATGATAAAGAAAATTTTCTTTTGAAGAATTCCATCTCTATTCTTTTTGATACAAATTTTGTGAAAAAGAGCCCCCCAAAGTGGGGGACCGCCAGGAAACCAAGGCACCAAAAATCTTTTTAAAGAAGACACCTGTGATGCCAGCTAGAGACCAGGGCCACATGGAGCGGAAAGGAATTAGTTACAGCCCTAAAACAGGGATAAATGCATCTGGTGTCAGATTAACTTCAGCAAACAGTCTTGCTTAGCCTGAAGCACTCTGACTCAACAGCATGCTGATTTCAGTGTGAAAAACAGATGTGTAAAGGCGACTTCTCAATAAGCAAAATGTGGTTGGGTACATCTTACGTGGACATAAAGCAGTGTCTTAAAATCATGATGTTGAGTACAATGATACGAAAAGAGATTTCTAATACAGTTCCACTATGTAATTTACGCTAAAGCCTTTGACTGTGTGGATCACAACAAACTGTGGAAAATTCTTAAAGAGCTGGGAATACCAGACCACCTTACCTGCCTCCTGAGAAACCCGTATGCAGGGCAACAAGCAACAGTTAGAACTGGACATGGAACAACGGACTAGTTCAAAATTGGGAAAGGAGTATGTCAAGGCTGTATATTGTCAACTTGCTTATTTAACTTGTATGCAAAGTACATCTATGACATGCCAGGCTGGATGATGCACAAGCTGGAATCAAGATTGCCAGGAGACTATTATATCAATAACCTCAGATATTGATAACCACAGATGACACCACCCTGTGTCAGAAAGTGAAGAGGAACTATAAAGAGCCTCTTGATAACTGTATAAGAGGAGAGTGAAAAAGCTGGCTTAAAATTCAACATTCAAAAAATTAAGATGATGGCATACAGTCCCATCAGTTCGTGCTAAACAGATGGGGAAACAATAGAAACAGTGAGAGACTTTATTTTCTTGGGCTCCAAAATTACTGCAGATGGTGACTGCAGCCATGAAATTAAAAGATGCTTGCTCCTTGGAAGAAAAGCTATGACCAACCTAGACCACATATTAAAAAGCAGACATTACTTTACCAACAAAGGTTGGTCTAGTCAAACCTATGGTTTTTCCATAGTCATGTATGGATGTGAGTGAGAGTTGGGCCATAAAAAAGGCTGAGCACTGATGAACTGATGCTTTTACTGTGGTGTTGGAGAAGACTCTTGAAAGTCCGTTGGACTGCAAGGAGATCCAACCAGTCAACCCTAAAGGAAATCAATCCTGAATATTCATTGGAAGGACTGATGCTGAAGCTGACACTCCAATACTTTGGCCGCCTGGTGTGGAGAGGTGACCCATTAGAAAAGATCCTGATACTTGGAAAGATTGAAGGCAGGAGGAGAAGGGGATGACAGAAGACAAGATGGTTGGATGGCCTCACTGACTCAATGGACGTGAGCTTGAGCAAGCTCCAGGAGTTGGTGATCAGGGAGGCCTGGCATGCTGCAGTCCATGGGGTTGCAAATAGTCAGACATGACTGAGCAACTGAGCAAAACAAATGTAATTTAAAGCCACATATGCATACAAAAGGGCTTCCCAGGTAGTGCTAGTGGTAAAAGAACCCACCTGCCAATGCAAGAGATATGAAGATGCCGGTTCGATCCTTGGATCCAAAAAATCCCCTGGAGGAGGGCATGGCAACCCACTCCAGTATTTCTGTCTGGAGAATCCCATGCAGGAGGAGTCTGATGAACTGCAGTCCATAGAGGTGCAGAGTTGGACATGACTGAAGCGACCTAGGACTCAAACATGCACATGCATACAAAGCAGCCCTACTCATTTCTACAGGGATACATGTACATTTAAGGACATATCTCTAACAGAGAGGTTGCCTAAGGAATAATGCAGTTGAGTGTGGGGATCAGAAATGAGAGGACAAGAAAAAAAAGAGAAAACAAGAGGGGATTTGCACAAACTGATAATGACGATGTGCTATGAATTGAGTATGAATTTTAAAAGAGAGAGGTCTTTTAGTTGTTGGTCTTTTCTTTGTTGCTCTATATAAGTGGTGCAAAGGCAAGTGTGTTTGGGAAAACATGCTGTCCTAGAGGTAACATGGCTTTCAAGGGATTCTTCAGAGCAGTTTATGGTGGCTTTCTGAGGTGAAAACAAAGAGACTTTTGTTCAGTTGCTAAGTCTTGACTGACTCGCTGCGACACATGGAGTGTAGCCCTCCAGGCTCCGCAGTCCATGGAATTCTCCAGGTAAGAATACTGGAGTGGATTGCCATTGCCTTCTCAGAGAATCTTCCCAACCCAGGTCTCCTGCACTGCAGGCGGTTCTTTACTGTCTGAGCCACCAGGGAAGGTGTGATTTCCACCAAATGTCAGATGCAGGGCACCACCTGCAGCAGCACTCCAGGGGGCATTCTTCACACAAAGAGGAATGGCTCCAACCTGCCTACTTGAGCTGAAACCCAGAGCCAGACTCCTTCAAGGGTTTTTCAGGGGCTGTATCCCAAGATATTTTACAACTAATGTTTAGACCTTATTCTTGAGAAAAAGTTATTTTATGAGGATGAAAACAGGCTGAGAACTGGCATTTTTACATTTAGAGAAATATGAATATATGAGGGAACAGATGAGATACTTTAAGTAGTTCATAGTTAAACTTTTTTCATCCTTAAGATGCTTGCTTCAACTTCAGCTTATTTATGGGTCTAGAAGAGATCTTGGCATGAGTTTGAGCTTTGATCTGTATGGTATGGTCTGCCTAACTATCAGGGTCTCAAAATCTGATCCCTAGACCAGCAGCATCAGCATGGAACTTGTTGGAAATGCAGATATGCAAGCCTCACCAGAATCTCCTAAACCAGAAACTCTGGTGCTGGAGCCAAACCATCTGTGGTTTACCAAGCCCTTCATGTGGTTCTGGGGCAGTTAAAATTCTAGTACCACTGATCTGGACTCTTCTTTCTTAAACTTGGCTATACAAAGGCTTTAATTTCTTATAACCTGCCAGCCTTTTCTAAGTGGAGGAGTTTTGAAAAAACTGCCTAGGCCCAGATCAAACCCCAGACACTTAACATCAGAATATCTGGAAGGTAGAGCCCAGGCATCAGTATTTCTTAAGTCTCCCTAGATGGTTCTAATGTGCTGCCAAGTTAGAGAACCATTGATCTAGACTAGGGCTTCTCCAACTTTCACGTGTACCTGAAGCGACTGGGATCTTGTTAAAGTGCAGATTCCCATTGAGTAGGCCTGGGGTAGGGCCTAAGCTTCTGCATTTTTTATAAGCCTCCAGGGTATACTAATGTTTCTGGGTTGCCAGCCACATTTGGAGAAATAGGATCTGGGGATCAGAGGAAAGAGCATTAACCAAGGGGTCAGTGGACGTGGGTGCCATCTTGCTTGGACTGTCACCTTAATTCTTTGGGCCCAGCATTTGTTTCTACCTCCTCAGGATGTTGAGAAAACTTAATGAATAATACAATGTTGTTTTCTTGAAAATGTGCACATATCTCATGAATTTATAGTGTGTGTGGATAAACATGTAAATTTTTTAGTTAGTTGTGAATTTATTGTTATGAGTACTTTACTTAGATCAAATGTTACTGGCTTTCAGTATATAGTAGCTCTAAAGCTGCCCTTTAAAAGACATATATTTAAGTTTAGAAAGCAAGTCCATTTAAATAAATAACTAGAGATAGCTGACAGAGCAAAAATTATGAGGATAGGATGAGAGTGACTCACGTTTGAGAAGTGCTGAGAAAGCAGATGCAAAAGAGGCTGTGAGGGCTAAAAAGAAAAGCAGAGCTTGATTTTGATGAGTTAAATGAGTTGATATGTTAGATCATTGAGGGGGTATGCATTCTGTAGCACTCATGTACTTGGTTGCTAGAATCATTATTTATTCAGAAAATATTGATTGATTGCTGCTTTGCATTCGATATTCTTTTGGTCACTGGGGAGAGAGAGAGAAACAAATCATTTATGTCCCCAAGAAAATTAGAGGAGGATCAGATGAAATAAATAAGTCTACACTTTTAAATTTAATATTTTACTCTAAAATATGAAAAAATAAAGTCTTGCTCATGAACAGCAAGGAAAGCTGTCCTAACAACAATGACTCTTTTATACACAAATCAAAATCCAAGGGAGTTGAAAGTCTCATTTCTGACAGCTTCTAATGGATAGATTTTGTTTACTGGATGTGGGGAACAGAGCTGGGCTCCAGTGCCTGGGTTCATTTCTTGAACTTGCTGATTGTCTTTGTGTAGTATGATGCCAGAACATCTTGTGAGAGAGCATGGGGACAGCACTCAGTGAACCTGGAAAAGAAGTCACTGACTCTGACTCAAAATAAGGATTTTCTGAGATTTCTAAATGAGGAGGCAAGAATATAGTACAGTTCATCAATACCTTGCAATCCCAGGCCTCTGCCCCTGGATGTGAGTGGGAATTGTCTACTGATCATCTTCCGTTTCATTTACTTAGGGCTTTGGGAATATATAACTTAACTTTCTTAGGGCTTCAGTGTCCTCACCCATCAAATTATAATATTGGGCAGTCACTAGACTCCCTAAAGGCATAACAGTTTGGTATCTAGGACTTTAAATTTGAGAAGGAATATCTATTGGAGTATGCATAAAGAGTGGAGGGCTTATTAAAAGTGTAGTTACACACTGAATTATAAGAATTTTATTTTCTATTAATATCTTTGCTCAATCAGGGTTTGTAATCTTACCTGATTATGGCATCTGGAGGAATGAGCAATTAAAAATAAAAATGAGATAAAACAAGATGTTATTTGAACTTAGAACTTAATAATACTGCTGGTTCTTTGATTTGAGGAGGTTAAAGCTATTGAAAATGTGTCCTGAATTGGGTCTATCCAGACAAAGTAAAGATGGAGTCACTGTGTGATGAATTTAATCAATGTAGCCAATAAAAGGGGCTTCCCAGATGGCTCTAGTGGTTAAGAACCTGCCTGCCAATGCAGATAGATATAAGGGATGGGGTTCAATCCCTGGGTTGGGAAGATCCCCTGGAGGAGAGCACGGCCATCCACTCCAGTATTCTCGCCTGGAGAATCCCATGGACAGAGGAGCCTGGTGGGCTACAGTCCATAGGGTCACAAAGAGTCCAACTCCACTGAAGTGACTTAGCACGCACATGCATGCATACAGCCAATAAAAAGGAGAGTTTAAACTCCTTCTTTCATCAACACACATATATGAAGGGACAGACAACATTTTCCGATCCTAATTGTAGGGTTTGGGGAATTGAAATGCATCCACAATTGCTTGCACCTCTCCACGCCAGCTTACTTGCATACAGAAAGCGGAAAGGGCTTTTCCAAGGCAGATCTCCCTAGCCAAGCCTCCCTAGCCTGTAGCCTGCCATCTGCAGACAGCAGTCTAAGATTTATCTTACTTTAAACAAGAAAGAGCCAAGGGGAGTATGGAAGTCTGATGACTTTGTTGCTCTGTGTGGAAAGGAAACAGACTGAGTGAATTTGTATATGATCCCTAAGGAGAAAGCATCTTTGTGCTATATTTCTTTTTGTCCTGGAGATCCTGAAAGTGAGCTAGTTGGAAGAGGCAGTTCATAAAGTTCGGATTTGTTTGAGTTTGGGGGAGAGCCTTGATTACAAAGGAGGAGGTGCTTTATTTATATACACCAGATGTAGTACAGTATTCCCTAGTCTATTTTTCCAGAAACTGGGAGCCTCTGGTGAAAATCAGCTTGTCTCAAGTGGGAGTCATTCCTCATTGATCAGCAGAGCCTGATATGAACATTTCCTCCCCAGAATTTGCTGGAATCTGTGTATTAACTTCAAATGATGACAAACTAATTGCACTGGCTTCCTGTCCTGGGCACAGTCTTTCTGTGCCCAGATTTTCACAGATTTCTGGGGAAAATCAACCTTTCTGATGAGCCAGCTTGCTTTTCTTTGCTGACATGGACCAACAACCTTGCACTTAACAGCTCTTACTGTAAGTGGTGCTGTTGGACCATTTTCCCAAGTACACTTCTACTCAGTACCTAAGTGCATTTAGAGGATGATCAGAAAGATTGTTCCTTTTGACTAGCAGAATAAGCTTTCTTCGTTTAATAATTTCTCCCTCCTGAGATGATCGGAGGCCCCTCTGTCTCCTTCTAGTTTGCAATCCTGAGATTTCTCTAGGATGTCATAAAAAAATTAAATAAACCAGTAGGGATGAGTTAATGGTACCTACTGCATATACCTATCTGTTCTAACCTAAGAGAAGGTAAGGGATTTGAGGAAACCTAGGAGCTGGCAGACAATACTATAGATAGTGTGGGGGAATGGGGGAGGGCTACAGATTACAGAAAGTTAATTGATCATTTATATATAAAAGAAGTTTTATAAAAGGTGCTCAGAAAGGTGCAGGAAAAGGAGAAAAGATTTGCCTTGATGATTAGCCAGGAGAAGTCATTATGGGCTAATTACATGTATGTAAGTCATACTTTTGTATATATATGGCTGCATATATGTATATGTTATTTTTATAATTAGCAAGTGGATTTACTTCCCTTTTCCCTGGCAGGCTCCCTTGCATTTAACAGCTCATCCTTGAACACTGAAGGACAGCTGAGCCTCATAACCCCTGTTCCAGGAGGGTTTGCAATGTAAACATTGTATGTCTAGGTAGCTCACTGTTTAGACAAAATGTGTCACATTTTAAAACTGTGACTCTTTTTTTTTTTTTGCTGTGCTTATTTCATAAACTTAAGAGACATTTGACTTGTTGTTATTTTCATGGAGAAGTGAGTTTAGTGGCTGTTGTTATCGATAAACTTATTTTTCCTCCAGTGCCATCAGCTAAAGCACTGCAGCAAGAATGAGAGGATGACCAGTGCCCCTGCAGGGCATATTTGAACTGTTTTTACAGACTGAAAATGCAAGAACTTTAGTCTGGGGCAATCTGGCAGGAGAGGGCTGGTTTACTTGGTTTCCTTCTGTCACATTTTTGGTGGAATGAATTAGACTTTTAAATCAGGAAATTCAGCAAGATGAATTAAGTCTTTGCACAAAAGCAGTGGAAGATTTCCAGCTGGTTGGGGGTACAATATGGAAATGTCTTGCTAAATCAGGGTCTGGTGGAATGTTGCTCTCCTGGCAGTCAGGCTCTGTTTCTCAGCAAGCAATCTGTGGGTTGCATGTAGGATGGAGCACGCTGAGAGCATAAGCATCGCCTTGCTCGTGGAAGACTTGGTGGTTCAGATGTTTTCCATTAGAAACTGGGCGTGGGCTTTTTCAATTTAAACTAAAGCAGCAGTTCTAGTAGGAAGAAACTCCCTGATCTGTGTCTTCTGTTTCTGGATGCTGTTCCTCAGAGAGCCGGATTTCAGCAGAAAGAGTTGTTAATGGTGGACTTTGGGCAACCGAAACCCCATGGGAGGAACAAGAAAGATGGAGAAAGAGGGGGTACTGTCATGATCTTCAACACTTTATTAGAGGCTGTTGATGCTAGAATAATAAGTCAAGATGAACAAAGGCACTCACTTTGAATGAAAATGTTACCTTCTCTTACAATTTTAGGTAACTGAGTTCTAAGCCTTACAATAACCACACATTTTCCTAACTGATGGCTGATTTTTCTGGTTATGCAAGCAGTGTCCAAGTGATCAGGTAAATAGCTGGTTCCAGAATAAATATTTTATACTGTACTGAGACAATCACAAGGTAAGGCCTGATCTTTCCTTTCCTTCCGTCGTATAACTTCTGTGTGTTAGGTATGAACTTCCTCTTGGTTTGGCGGGTTGACTCTGATTTAACCTGAATGAAGCTCTTAATATCCTTTTACAGACAGGAACACAATTTGACTCATGGTTCCTGAGTTCATATTCATGTTTCTTGCTGCTGGATACATGGGACTTTTCTGCTGGAGGGCTAGATGTTGCTGTACTCAAGGCTATGCTGTATCCAGAATTGTGGCATGGCGGGAGGAGCTGCTGTTCAGAACTCAGCATACAAATGGGCGGATGTGGAGGTGGGTGATCCTGGGTAACTCAGAACCTGCAGATTCTTGTGTGGGAGAATTAACTGCCCACACTCTTCCTGGCAATGTGTGTGTCCTTGGTCAAAGAAGAGCTAGATGAGAATGTTTGATGAAGGGATGAAACTGATATTCATCATCATATTAAAAGCAACTCAGATAACTAGTTTTCAGACGGTGATCAGTCGCAGATTCCTTACTTAGGGCAGGTTGAAGGGAAAACCATGAGGTGAGTTTTCTTTGTCACATCCTGTCTTGCCCCTACTCCTCAAGGATGCCCTCTGCTCACCCAATCTGACCCTCCCCTTCAATACCTTGCCTTAAGAAGGGGAACCAACAAATTTCCCAGTGTTAGCATATATTTAGTCTTTCAAGATTTTTATTTCTGTTTTAATTAGGGAGCTCTAGGAGAAGAGCTGAACACTCTAAGCTCTTAAGTAAAAAATCTGAAATGGTGGACTTCTTTATAACAAGGGGAGATATTTGAGGGCAAGTTGAGCTTTCTGGATGAGTGGGGAATGTGGGTGCCAACTTCTTTGGTACCTGAAATATGCCTTCATTTTAATAGGGCAGTTCCACTTCCTCTTTTTCAAAATTTGGGACAATATTTGTAGTGGTTAGGTGATTGGAACCTGAATTTTGCTATTTACCAACTGTGTGACCTTAAATAAGTCACTTAATCACTTCAAGCTTCAACTTCATCATGTACAATGGTAGTAATAATGATACCTTTTCAATGAGTTTTTGTGAGCTTCAAATGGGTTAATACACACACATATATATATAATTTACATGGAATATTCTTTAAGGATAGTAAAAAATCTAGAAACATTTATTTCTAGATTAACAAGGAGATAAACAAGGGCAGTACTGGAAAACTTCATTGCCCTTTTGTATTTTTTGAATTTTGAACATTATGAATGTACAATTTGCATACAGTATTGAAATTAAAATGTCCCTAAATAACTTACCAGGAATTTGGTTAATATAAAGTAATGCCATCTAAATGGTGACTGTCTCTTATTCAGTGCAGGTTATTGATGAGTGCTTCATAGAGCTGGCCTCACTGAATCCTCACAAGTGTTGTGTGCGGGAGGTGTTCTGGAGGGACTCATAACTGGGACATCAAAGTAGGGACTTTGGCAGCTATATTCTGTAGGTGTAATAATTTAAAAATATGTTTGTCATAAAATACTTCAAACATATAGGAAAATATGCAGAAGTATCTTTCTATTATTATTTAAAGTGTTCTGAAAGGATGGTCATAGAACTTAGTATCCAAAGTGGAATACTCTTGAGAGAGAAGGGGCTGCTGTTGCTAATTATGGTGGGATAACAAATGTAAACTCAACAGCCCCAGGCAAACTGAGTCATATGGTCACCTGGAAATCAAGCATTACCATAACTGCTGAAGTTCCTCTTTAGGCCTCTTCCTGGCCCATGTCTCCCTTCCTCTCAAGGCAATCATGATCTTGACATAGATGTGCACACTGTTCACTGTTTGCTCATTCTACGTATGTGTGCATAATAAACTGCACAGAGTATTCCTTTGTGTGTTTCCAAATGTTAGATAAATGGTATCTTATGTTGTCACTTTTTCCTTTTTTTTCTGAAAAATTAGAGGAACTGGGCCAAGGAATAATGATGTATTAGCTAAGGTTCTTCTGACTGAAAGCAGCAGAAACTAATTTTGGCTAGCTTAAACTAGGGAGGGATTTCGTGAAGAACATGGGACGTCTTAAGTACCTCATGACTGGGAAAGAGCATTCAGGCCAGGTTCTGTGTTCTAAGCAGCAGGTAGACAGAGATCCTGTTGCTCCCACACCTGATCAGTATCAGTATGGCCACAGTGGCCCCCAGGTGCTGTTTGTCTGGGTGCCAGTATTCAAGTTCCAGAGACATAAAGAGAATCCAGTTGGGCCAGCTGTCCTTCCTAGTCAACATCCTGTATATGGTCAGGGATGCAGGGTGATACAGAAAGGAAATAACCACCAAGAACTTGTCCACGGAATTGGGGCTATTCCCAGAGGAGGAGAAATTATGAGCAAGCAGGGCATCTAAAGAGGTGACAACCATAGTGAGCAGAGAAAATTTGGAGATGAGAAGGAAACCTCTTATGTTTATGGCTTCTTCTGAAAAGGAATATAGGAAAAAACACTTGTCCATTTGGGGATTCCTTTCTGGCATTTCTGAGGGAAATTTAGATGGATTCCAAAATTCTAGATTCTGAGAAAAATCGGTTGAAAAAAAAATTGGAAGAAATTTTACAGTTCTCCTGTGAGAATTAAAGCTTAAAAATCCATTACTTATTTGAAGAAATTCACTGACTTCAAGTTGAAAGCAAGAGCAGGAAATATTGCTCTGCAAGATCAAAGGTCAAGGTCAGCATTTCTGGGAACAAGGACATGAGCAGTGGAAGGGAAGCTCAGTGAGACTTTACTGCATCTTCTGCTCTAAGTGTGTTCATGGCTCTGTCCACTGCCAACAGTGCATTATTCTTACAGATAAATATTAGTAAGTTTATAGGTCTAAGATACTTTTTACAAATCCTATAGTGTTTTAAGACATACCAGGTATTGGAAGCAAGATATAGCCTTAAATTGACTATTCTGACATTTGCTTCTCTTTAGTACTCTTGACCTTGCCTTCAAATATTACTTGAATTCTATTGGAAAGAACATTTGATGCTTTGTGGGGTTAAAAATTTCATTTAAAGAATAAGAGTCTTTGAATGTTTGTGGAATTATCTTCCAATTTAAAAATTATTTTTATTTAGCACCACTTTGTGTTAATATTCATTTCTTTTTAATGTTTTCTATTATTTTGTGTGTCTATCGGGTAGAGATCATTTTTACATAGTATTGGATTTTATAGTCTCATTGCAATTTGTTGGTTAATTACAATAATAATACTTTTTATTATTAAATACCAAAATCCATACTTTTAGTATTATATCTTTAAACAGAAGACCATGAAAACTTTTCATACAATCGTATCACAGAAAAATGATTCTCTGCTTATTATTATGATCACTTAATATTTTTAAGAAACATGTAAGTACAAGTGCTGTGAGAATTACAGAATACTCACATGAATTCTGGAATTTCTAAGAATTCTCAGAAAGTCTATCTCCTCATTTTTGAATCCCAGTGATTAATATCTGTCAGAAGTTTGGACACAGTGAATGGAAATAACACCCTCTGTTGATACCTGGCAGATCAGTGACGGAAGGTTACTGTTGAGCTCTGAGCTGCTGTTATGAGCAGTGTCCTTGGGTCAGTCATACTTGTTGGGGGATCTCAGATACACGAAGAGAACTGTTGTTGACTACAAACCTCTGGGTTGATCTTGGCTCCTACTGAAAGTTGGAAAAATCAGTTCCATGATAAATGAAAAGTGACTACATTCTGGCTTTCAAGGAAATACTAGAAACAGGGTGAAGAAAAATGCCAGAACAATGAAGATACCCTTGGAAAGTTGGGAACCATATTTTAGGCTATGAAATGCTAACCATTGAAAGCACTTTTGGGTTAAAACAGCATGTCCAGAAAACTCTAGGTTAAACTGCAATGATCATGGTCATGTGTATTGTTTCTCTATTTGGTTGAGTTACTTTTCAAATATGTGTCCTCTGTAGATGTGCTCTGAGGGAAAGAGAGAAAGGTTGAAAAAATCTCATGGAGAAAACTGACCTGTCAGAGTATATAGAATTATCAGGCACAGTGGTTCCTGGTTAAGAGTAAAACCTGAGTTGAACCTCGGCTGAGCTAGAGGGACTTGAGGATGGCATCAAACTGACGGGTCCTGATAACACAGTATTTCACTATCAGTCATGCAGACTCACCCGTACCTCATGGTTGAGAAAAATTCATTCATAAGGCTTATATGGCAAGCCATGTTATTTAGCTCCATGAAATAGATGGATACAAAATTGCTTTTTAAAAATGACTACATAGAAATATTAAAATATTTATTCAGAGATTAGCCATATATGGGAGGGGGGTCCCTTTCTAAAACCCAAACATAAAAACCACCAAAGGAATATTTGATATAGGCTGTGATTGCAAACGACTATTGCAATATAATTTAAGTAAAACTTGGAGTATACATTTTCTTTTTAATAAAGATCTAAATTGTGTTCCTTTTTGAAGACTTTAAAAACAAAATTCATCTGCTGAAAAGTATTGAGATTCCTCTAGAAAAGTAAGCTTTCTTTTTTTGCTTTTTATAGAATTAAGAACTTTGATTAAATTCTTTCTAAAGTTTTAAATAATCTGTTACTGTAATCATTGTCATTCCTAGATATTAAAGGGGGACACATGGAAATGGTATCTTTATTTTTGGCAGATCAGAGGCCCATTATTTTTAGGTAAAACTGAATTAAAATGAAAACTTTTGCTTTCCCAAAACCACCATTTTTACAAGTTAGTTAACATTAAGTGTTTTTCAAAGTTGAGGCCAGGGCATGCAGCAGTCAAGAGACCACATCTGCATTGGTTGACCCAATCACCTTCTTGTGCTGGTCTCAGGAGATTTATAAACAACATTTCAGTGTTCCTAAGCATGACTGAGTGACTGAACTGAACTGAAGCATCCTGTGGTTACCTCCAAAAACAAACTCCAGGGGAACTGGAGTTCCATGTGTGAGGCTGATGGCTCTTTTTGCACATTTAAGGGTCAATAAGAATAGTTTTTTTCATCCTTAACCCTAGTTTCCTGATTTGCATGTGATCTTGTACAGATACTGTCCTGTAAAGGTTATTCAGACATAGTATGTTGTTGCCTCAAAGATAACACTGATACAAAGATTAGAAAATTATTATAGTAATAATAATTGTAGTAGTAGTTATTATAGTAATGATTATAATATCAGTGATAATTACTTTATTGATAGTAATATTAATATAATAATCACAATAATTACATCAAGCACTTATTAAGCCCTTAAAATATTCTAGGCCCTGTGCTAAGCAGTTTTTACCTATTAGCTTTTTGAGTATGGTCATAAACCCTAGACGGTAGGTAGTATTGTGTCCATTTTACAGATTCAGAAACTGAGCTTTGGAGAGAGTAAACAACTTGTCCAAGGTCATGTGGGTGGTTGCTGATGAAGGTGGGAAACAGAGTTTTGAAGCCCAAATGTGAGAAATCAGAGACAAGTGCACAAACAAACATTTATAAGATACACATGTGACATGCGCCTTTCCATTACTTGAACGTTCACTTAGTAGCCTTATGCTGAAGGAAGAAGAGAAGCAGTAAGTTCTGTTGGAATTAGTATGTGTTATTTCATTTGTTGGGGGACAGAAGGCTTAGTGGAAGGTAGTGTTTTAGGAGAAATGTGTAACTAACTTTCCCCACTCACCAGAAGATGTTTAGGTAGATTTAAAAAGGAGCTAGCACTTCCTTAGAGGACTGCCTCATGACATTTTCCACCTGCTTTTTCTGCCTCTAGTCCTATACTTTTGGCATTTCTTCTGCTGTTGGAGTCAGTGAGTCTACTGCATGTTTTTAGCATGCCCTGTGTGCACAGAAGCAGACTCAGTAGGAATATAGAACTACCAAGGGCCAGACATGTATGCCTGCCTTTCCTGTCAGCCAGGAGATTAGGGGTGGGGCAGAAAATACAATTACATGTAAACGTATATGTGTATATATATGTATATATATATATATGTATGTATGTATGTAAAATTCATTTTAAGTCTCAAAACCGTTCAAGGATTTTTTTTTTTAAACTGCAATTTTACCTGCTCCTGTTTGCATATTCTGATAAGTTCCTAAATGGAAGCCTGATAGAAATTAATCTTTTAATGTCTCATAAGTAAAAAAGCAAATCATAGAATGATATGGCTGGAAGGGACCCCAGAGAGCTAAAGAGTTTCATGGAATATTGATGACCTTGATCTCTTAATAGATGATTTGGAAATGGACCCCAGGGTCAAATAAAATTTAGAAGTGCTGGGTTAAAGTTAAATAGGTTTTTTCCTATGGAACTTCATGGAGTCTTTCATATGCTAATATGCTTTGTGAATCTACAAGAGGGTGGAGAAAGTCTGAAATGTTTCAGGACTGATTTTACCCAAATTCCCTTTCAGGAAAGGCTGAGTAGCTGAGCCGCTAGCATAGTCTCTACAGGAAGATGGCAACTGACACCTTTTTGAGAACAAGGAAATCCCAAGGGGAAGGAAGGATATACCAGTTGCCTCTGTTTCAGGCCAAGAATTCTTAGTGAGAGGACTTTCCCTAGAGACTCAGAGGAGGCTAGAAGGCACCTGCAGGCAAACAGGACGCACTTCGTTGTGACACACGCTGTAGAGAAATTGTGAATTCAGCACAAAGGGGTGACCAGCCCCTTAGAATCAGGACAGAGTATTTATCCCTGACCTAGCCCACTGAGAACACAGGAAGGGGGAGGAGATTGTCACCAGCTGCAGTCTCAAAGTCTGAGTCTGAGTCCCTTTCCCCAAACAAACTAGTTGTGTGGGTTTAGGTTGCAAAGTGCAGGTTTTAAAAAAACCCAAAACGTCGTATCTCTTTTTGCAGAACCTTTCAGAGGTTTCAATATGAAAACACACATCAGGAAACTCCAAGAATGAGATACAACATGCAGGATTTTTAAAAGTTACTTCACTGTGAAATGCTTGTTTGTGCAGCATTTGGAAGGCACTCATCTTCTGAGGAAAACCCTTTGGGAAACACTGATCTAATCTGACCTCATTTTACCGGTGAGCAACTATAGGCAGGCATTTCTTACCTGTGAGGCCCTCTCAGATTCCTTTCTCCATCAGTGACACATTTATTGGAATTGGCTTGATCAAAATCGGGGGCAACTTTGAAGAGATTTCTTTAGTTCAAAAGCCCTTTTTTCTATGTTTCAAGGACAAATAGTCTGTATACCTTGAGTTTCCATTGTCAGAAACTACAGAGTAATTCAGCCAAACTTTATATAATATCACCTTTGCTCAATGATGTTTAAGTACAGTGGTGGTCTATAAAGATATAAACTGTTGTTCTTACTATATAGGACATTAATCGTAATGACAAATACATTGCTGACAATAATATGAATATCTAACATTTATTGAATGCCTTTCTATTTGTCAGGCACAGTACTAATATTTTCAAACTCCCAGCAATTTATGAGGTTGGGATTATGATAATCCCCATTTCACAGTAATGATTCTTAAGTGAGGAGAAGATAAGGAATTATTCCAAGCCACATATAGTTGGAGGAGAGAAAACCTGTTGCAAGATTTAGCAGGACATGGAACATTCCTTATGAATGATACCAAGTGCTATATGAATTCAGGGAAAAGAAAATTTTTGAAAGACTTGATCAGTGGAATTTTCAATTGTGTGGTGGACAATTATGGTTCGTTTGCCAATCTCTCCTCCTTTTAGAGACCAGCACCCCCTGACTTTGGAGGAATTTTTTCCCCTTTCACTGTGGGGTTCCTGCTATGTGGTTGGGTGCATTGTCTCAAACTGGACCAGTCAGAGTCTCTGGTCTTTGGGGATTAGACAAGGGAAGGGGCTTTCTTTTAGGCTGCTGCTGTTAAGTCACTTCAGTCGTGTCCGACTGTATGTGACCCCATAGATGGCAGCCCATCAGGCTCCCTTGTCCCTGGGATTCTCCTGGCAAGAACAGTGGAGTGGGTTGCCATTTCCTTCTCCAATGTATGAAAGTGAAAAGTGAAAGTGAAGTCGCTCAGTTGCGTCCGACCCTTAGCGACCCCATGGACTGCAGCCCACCAGGCTCCTCCGTCCATGGGATTTTCCGGGCAAGAGTACTGGAGTGGGGTGCCATTGCCTTCTCCGTTCTTTTAGGCTGCTAAAGCTCTAAAGTTCTGTCTGAGATGTACGTGACTTGTCCTCAGCCCTGGGGAAGGAGCTGGGCTGTCAGGAGAGAATGATGGTGATGTCAAAAGAGAAGCATGCCTTGGAAGTGGAGAGATGGAGTCTTGGAGACCTTCTGGTTATCTGTGAAGCTTGGGGGCTGAGTTGCCAAGTCTTCAAGTCTGAAGATTGTCTTTTCTGGGACTGAGCACTTAATGACTTTCTCTTGTTCTGGGAATGATGCTGTGCTTTCCTGCAAAATGAAGTGTTAGTGATTAAAAGAATCCCACACTGTAATAGAAAGGTTGACATTCTATTTGGTGCTAAGGTTCCCTCAACCATAAAGTCAGGAACTTTAATTTACAGGGGAATGGACTTTTGGGTGCCTGAGGATAGGGCAGACGCAAAAAAACAACAATAACCACATTCGCAAACACAAAAAATCTTTGCTGTCAATAGGATTCAGTTAATGACTTCCCACTTTAAAGATACTAATAAAAAGGGAAGGGGCCATATAAGAATTTGGACTGAATGTAGGCCATCTCCTCCATTTCCTTTAACCTCACAGAAAGCCTTCTTTCTTATCTGTAAAATGGGAATGATATGAATGCCATTACTACTTATTTTAGATGTTTTGAGTCTCTAAAGACTGATGCAAAGCCTTTTGTAAACTGCAAAAAGCACATAAGTGTGAACTGTTATTCACAGTCATTTTACTATGATCAAATACTTCATAATCCTGTAGCAAATTGAGCTTAGTCGCAGGAAGTGGATGATGTTTAGAGAAGAAGCAGCAGCAGGAGATTTTAGTGACTTTACTGGGTGCAAAAATGCTTTGAGGGTGAAAAGAGAAACAAAAATAAGAACTGTTTCTTGGAACTTGCCTGGTGGTCCAGCAGTTAAGACACTGTGCTTCCACTGCAGGGCCACAAATTTGATCCTTGGTCTGGGGAGATGCTGCATGGCTAAAAAGTTAAAAAAAAAAAAAAAATTGTGTCTTCTGTTTTGGGGCTTTATGCTTTTTACCTGTTTTCTCCTCACTGTGATTTTCTACAGGGAATTTCTTGAATTGGGATATTTTGGTGAGGTTTATGGAGAGAAGGCCCCCTTTTTTGAGCCCCCTTCTCACCAGAATGCCTGTGAAAGGAACAAGCCCAGTTCTTGGTACCCAGTCCTTGTTTAGTTTGGGTTTGTTCATTCATTCATCCCTAATAGGACCTTAGAAAGGGCTTTACCCTCCTTCCAGTGAAAGCAATGGATCCTGGTGAGAGCTCAGCAGTGTGGACAAGTACAGTGTGGGACAGCCTGTTTTCTAAGCAGGAGCGGGGCTAGGGAGGGTGAGACGGTGAGAGCATCAGTGTTGCTGCTGTTGCAACCACCACAAAAAACAAGCAAAAAACTTTTCCTTCCTGAGAAGTGTGCTGCCTTCAGACAGCCTGGGGAAAAGTGTGGATAGCTGGGTGGGTCCTGCTGGATTGAAGGGGCTGACAGTATGTGTGATTCCCTGAAACAAATGGTAGTGGTGGGGAGGTGTGTGTACACACACAGACACATTCGAAGCGCCCAGCCTCCAATTTCAGCGCTGGCAGAAGATAACAATTCTCAGCTCGCCTTTCCAGGGTTATTTTTGGCTGGGGCTGTTCTCTGATGGCAAAAGGTTTCAGCCCCCTCCCAACTCCACCCCTGCCCTTGTTCAAAAGAGAAACTGGTGCTTGCGAACCACTCATTCCCTGGGAAGCCGGAAGACAGGACTGCTAGGTGGAGGGGAGAGGGGCTGCGGGTGCAGGAGAGGACCCCCGATCCTGCTCAAACTCTCCCCACCCCGCTGCTGTTTTCTAAAGGAGGGTGTGCGGGAGAGACGCGATCACCCGGGGAAGGCTCAGGTTAAGCCAGCCAGGAGGCGTCCTAGAGTCAGTGGGGGTAGTTGGCACTGGGAAGGGACTTTTGGGACACCCTGAAAGTGAGTCCAGCAGAAAGAAGCAGCTTCGGACACATCGAGCTCTCTGGCCAGAGAGGAAGTTGGGCGGGAGCAAACTTTCTTGGAAGGTAGAGGCCAAACTCTGCCGGGGCAGCTAGGGGCCGAGCGCAGAGGGAGGAGCGGTCTGCACGGCGGGAGGGCGCCGGGCGCGGACCGGCAGCGGAGGGGGCCGCAGCGCGAGGCGGAGCTCGGGCGCGCCGCCAGGCTGGTGGGGGCCCCGTCGGGCTGCAGATTCCCTCCGGCTCCGGGAGCCGCGGCAGGACTGGCCAGGAGGCGCCATGGAGGGGAGCCCCATCCCGGTGCTAACGGTGCCCACGGCCCCCTACGAGGACCAGCGGCCGGCCGGGGGTGGGGGGCTGCGGCGGCCCACCGGGCTGTTTGAGGGCCAGCGCAACTACCTGCCCNGGCCAGGAGGCGCCATGGAGGGGAGCCCCATCCCGGTGCTAACGGTGCCCACGGCCCCCTACGAGGACCAGCGGCCGGCCGGGGGTGGGGGGCTGCGGCGGCCCACCGGGCTGTTTGAGGGCCAGCGCAACTACCTGCCCAACTTCATCCAGAGCGTGCTGTCGTCCATTGACCTGCGCGACCGCCAGGGCTGCACCATGGTGGTGGGCAGCGACGGCAGGTACTTCAGCAGGACGGCCACGGAGATCGTGGTGCAGATGGCTGCGGCCAACGGGGTGAGTGACCCGCTGTCCGTGGAGTCCGCCACCCCTCCTCCAGCCAGCCCCGACCCCCATCCTGCTGCTCAGCTCCGCTGCTCTCCCAGGCCCTTTACCCTTGCCCCACCGCTGTCTCCCCCTCAGCGTCCCCAGCGCACAGGGGACGCCTGGGCTACGTTGTGTTAGCCACTCCGAAAGGCCTTAAGAGTTCCTAGCCTTTCTTTGAGCCCCGCAGGGCATCCCAATGGATGCCACATCGCCCTCACATCTCCCTGGACTCTGACCATATTCTGCACCTGCTCGCTGTTGTTTTCAACTTTCTCTTCCTCGGCCCTTTAAACATATTTGCTCTGATTGCTTTCACTACCCTCCAGATACCAATATAGTTCTACCCCCACCACTCTCTGTATTCTGTTTGCAGTCTTCCACTTTAAATCTTGGCTCTGCCAAAAGCGTGAAGGTTTTTTAATATCATTGGTTTGTGGAGTTATTTCATAATTGATTTGACTAGGAAAGAGATGGGGACGGGGGTCAATTTGAGATTATACAGACTGGGATCTCAGTTCCCTAGAGGAAAATCTAAATGGTCGGAAATGAGATTTGCCATGCTTTTCTTAAAGCTATTCCCAATTTCTCTCCTAGATGCCCTTTGACAGTTGACAACATTTCAGGCCCTTTCTCCCTTGCAGTTTTCATTCTGTCCCTTTCCCTACAACCTATGTAGTCTCCTTTTGCTATCTGAATTCTCAGACCTTGAGTTTTTTTCTTTCTCCCCTCTTTCTTCCTGTCCTACAATTTGATGCACCTTTTGGCATATCCTCATACCCTGATTTCCTCCTTTCCAAAGCCAGCAGCATCTCAAGGGGAATACCTAACTTCAAGAGTCCCTGAGTTTTCTGTGGGAAACATTGTCTAAATGAGGAATTTCAGCTTTTTTAATACAGTCAGATCCACACCTATAGAACTTTTCTTTAAGGGAAGCCTCTGCAGAGGTTTAAATAAATGAGTATAAATGAATATGAACATTTAAAAACGTGAAACTAAACAATTACCTAGCATTTGAATTTTTCCCCCCTCCTTTCCAACTCATTTTTAATTTTCTCATGTCTTGCTTAAAAAAAAAAAAGCTCTAAGATTGTTTATTCTTTACATTTATCTACTATAATTCCCACTTCTCAGTGTTTCCGGGATAGGGAGAGAGGATTTTTTTTTTTTTTTTAATAACCAAAAAGCAGTTGGGAAAATGGCCTGGTTTGGGTGGAAGTGGGGGTGAGAGGACTAGGAGGCCCTTGGGTTGTGGAGTTGTGATCTCTAACCCCAGCGGATGCTGCTGCTGAAGATACAAGACTTTCTCTCTGGCTCCTCACTTGGGATTGATGAAAGTTGGCTTGAATCAGACAGTTTGAGAGAGGTTGACAAATAGTCTTTTACTCTTGTCTGACAAAGCTGTTCTCATGGAATGATGGAGAATAATGAGCCTTGGAAGAGCTGTGGCAGCTTTCATACTCCTTCCTGGGCCAGTTTTCCTAAGGAGAGAAACATAGCCTGTCCAGTATTTATCATGGGTCTGGATATTTTTGAAGCTACGGTTGGTGATTTGCATGGGCAAATTATTATTATGCTGTATTATTTATGGCACACTTTGCCCTAAGGACACTTCAGTCTCTTACTTCAGTGCATCTTCTCTGATAAATACACATTAAAAATGGAGTTAATTTTAGGAGATAGCATATGTTAATATATATGCCTAGAATAGAGTCAAGTTTAATCTAGCAGTTATGAAGAAAAGAATGACAAACTAAAGTCCACACAGAAGCACCATCTCTTAAATAATCTGGAAGTATTACTTCTAGGATGGATGGGCATGGGGGAAAGGGATGGTTGACTTTATCAAGATTTCAAACAACCAATTTTTTCCAATCTTTTCCTCATTTTGTTCACCTGCTTTGGAGCTTTTGATAAAGCAAAGTGGAAAATCAGAAGGTTGACTTCAGGAGAAAGGTTGTTTAAAGGGACCACTGTAAGCAAAATTGGTCTTGCGTGATTGCAAATTGGTGGGGATACACTTACCTCCTGACTTGACTTGCTGACTATACTCAGGAATAGGGAACTTAATGATTCCAAATACTTTGGCCATTTTTAATTTCCCATTGGATATTCATAAACTACCTAGAAAAATAGTAGAATGTAGAATTTATTCTCTTTGAACTGACTTGAATCTGACCAGGTGGGCTGCGTTCTCTCTGTCTGGAAAATCTTGATTTTGATAGAAAAGGTTAATTTTACAAAGCACATTTTCTATAAAAAATGATACTTGCTCTTTGATCATATAGTTGCTGAATGAAAACAGAAGTTTTCAGAATTTCTAAAATGATAAATGCACTTCTTGTTGTTCAGCTGTTAAGTCATATCTGGCTCTTTGCAACTCCATGAACTGCAGCATGCCAGGCTCCCCTGTCCCTCACTGTCTCCTGGAATTTGCTCAAATTCATGTTCATTGAGTCAGTGATGCCATCCAGCCATCTCATCCTCTGCCATTCCCTTCTCCTTTTGCCTTCAGTCTTTCGAAGGTAAAACTACACTGTTAATGTTTTAATATCTCATAGAGTTTGAAATAGATTGGACAAATACCGGTACAATTTGAGATTTAAGGAATTTTTGTAATAAAGCTATTAAAACTTATAAGCTTTCAGCAAAGTGGAGAGAATAGATTACGACATCCACATACTCCTGTCCTGGATTGTTCACGTTTTTCTATATTTGATTCATCTTTTTGAGAGGCTAAAGTATATTTAAAAAAATGAAAAATTTCCCACAAGTTCTTCAATATGAATCTCTAAAAAAGAACATTTTACTTGATAGTTATAATATCGTTAGGGCTTCCCTTGTGGCTCACCTGGTAAAGAATCCCACTGCAATGCAGGAGACCTGATTTCAATCCCTGGGTTGGAAAGATCCCCCGGAGAAGGGANTCCAGCCCAGAGTTTCTCATGATGTACTCTGCATATAAGTTAAATAAGCAGGGTGACAATATACAGCCTGAACGTACTCCTTTTCCTATTTACATATAAAAACTTAGCTAAAAGAGCACATTTATATTGGTCAGTAAACCATGGTACCTTTAAATAATGGAAGACTATACAGCACTAAAATGTTGTGGAAAAATATTCAGTGACAGAGAGATAGGCTCCATGGAAGGAGTAGATACATTAAGTGAAAGATGTTGGCTACATCTTTCCCTTTTGTAAAAATATGTAACTATGTAAATGAAAGAGAGAAGGGGATACACAAAGACACATGGACAAAAGGTAGACACTGAAATGTTTACTGTAATCACTTTTAGATTTACAGATGATTTTTATTTTCTTCTTATGAATAATTCCTCAATGTCTTATATTCCACATATGTATTTGTCATATATGTATAAATGTCACATAAAATATATAAAAGTCATATAGGGCTTCCCTTGTGGCTCAGCTGGCAAAGAATATGCCTACAATGTGAGAGACCTGGATTCAATCCCTGGGTTGGGAAGATCCCCTGGAGAAGGGAATGGCTACCCACTCCCGTATTCTGGCCTGGAGAATTCCATGACTGTATAGCCCGTGGAGTAGCAAAGAGTTAGACATGACTGAGTGACTTTTCACTTCACTTCACTTTACTTCTTTAAATGGCATATATATATATATATATATATATATGATTAAAAAATGACTGCAGGTTAGTAAAACATTAAATGTGCTCAATTACTGTGAATTAGAAATTCATAATTAAGAATTAAGAAATGATACCAGCAAGGAAAACAAAGGAAATACATCAAGGATTTTTTTGGTGCCAGACACTGAAGCCACAGAATTTGGCTTTGTTGCTATCTTTCACCCTACATCTTTTAGATAACAAAACTGAAATACAGAGATTTCAGAATCTTTTCTAAAGTCATATAGTCAGTAGGTGGCAAATCTGTTTTTACATCATTTCCCGTTGAATACCAAAATCTCAGTTTGTCTCAGGGCACTCAACCCTGCCTTCTTGACCTGGATAGATCCAATAGTTCTTATCCAGGTATCCAGTTGGCTTGATCACTTTGAAAAGCGGCAGCAGATAGGCCCTTTTTGATTTCAGTGAGCCATGTCCTCCATCTTAAGGTAGAGTTCATTATCTTCCAAGCACCTAATTACCAGTAGGAGCATAAGCTCCAGTTTCATCGCCCCCATTTTGTACTTAAGGAAAGCTTGATATCTGCTCAGCGATACCTTGAGAATTGGTGGACTAATTGAGGAGCAGAACTTGGGCCAAACTTGCAGATACCTGTGACTTTTGTACACCTGTTGAGAGGTTGGGAATTGAATGTGAAACCCATCTTGGTTTGGATCTAATGAGAGCTCTTCTCTCCTTCTGGCCCCTAGGTGTGTGTCAAGACTTCCAGGGCAACAGGCAGCTGAGGATGAGCTCTGTTGCTCCCATATGGTCTCCCTGTAACAAAGTGTATAACTGCACAATTATCCATGTGCAAATGGAGAAGTCCCCTGATGTTTGGATAACCACATCCATGTCTTGAGTTTGTTATTTCTCAAAATTCCACTTCACCATCTCCTACTTACTCATGTGCAGCACTGGTCAGGGGCTGGCACTCATCTCTGACAGCTGAGACAAGAGCCTGAAGCCCTGCCATCCGTGGCAGTTTGACGCTGGGTTTCCTTCATGGCTTTTGTTTTTTGTTTAACCAAGAAGATGAGAAACAGGCATCTTTGTGTTTATGACTTTCCATGCACTTCGTAGGTGGATGTGGTGGTGGCTGTGTGGTCCTGAACAGCACTCTCTGTGAGCCATCAAGGAAGTTTCTGTTTAGTGTGCTCTTTAACTCTCTCTGATTCACTTTGAGAATTATAGGGATGTGACATAGTGAACAGAGGATACTGAAGAATGTCATGCTTACTTTTTCTTTTCTCTCTCTGGGACTCTCTTTTTTTATGACTCATTTAAAGTTAAAAGGAAATCATAAAGGAGAAGTCTTATTTACGGGAGTTTACACATGAAAACAATCCTGCTTTCATTAGTGTTATGTTGCTGGGGAATAATCATTTGGAATCAAAATTCTGCATCTACCCTGATATTTTAGCCTCCGGGTTTAAATTATATATTGCTGCTCTGTAGGGCCTTAATCTGAGTTAATTAGAAGCTGAACTCATACTAAATCTAATTTAGAAGAGTAGTTGTTGGTATTCTGAAAAGAGGGAGCCATCAGAAATAAAAAGTTAAATAATTCATTGTATATAACACATAGTGTAAAGTGTGGACACGCTGGGAGAAAGCTTGATATAATAAAATTTTCTCTTTCTCAGGACACTGGTCTTTGGTATGTGGAGGGGCATATTGATTCCTGAGGTACTTGCTGTGCCCATTCATGGGTGGAGTAAACAGTGATGCAATCTAGGTGAGGTTTAAGAGTTGGTGGAAGACATTGGCATCTAGAAGAATAGACTCAGAGGGATTATAGGTAACTGCGTCATGGAATATGATTGATGATAATTGTACATGGCTGCTGCCTACACCCTCTCTTTCCCAAGCATTTAGAAGATGGGGTGACAACAAGTTCGTGCTGGCTCTATGTATCTATGTGGGGAAGTGTGTACCTCATGTGTGTGTGCAGGCGCCTGTGTGACAGTGTTCTCGTGGCTACCTGTGGATCCTGGGACCTGTGTCTGTGTGCCTTTATGTGCATGTACAAGTGACAGTGACTCGGGTCTACTTTGCCCCCTTTCCTAGTGGAACTGAAAGATGTGTTTCTCAGGGGCAGTAAGGCCCACCCAGGTTGGTGCAGGGCTGGGTGGGATTTCTCTTCTTCCATCCAAACACAGACATTATCATATACAGTTCAGAGAATCCTCAGTTTACAATAAACTCTGAAATGTGTTTGATTTCTGAAGAAAAGGCCTCCAAAATTCTTACTAAGATTTATTAATCCATTAAGTGAGGCCTAGAATATCACTTTAACAATAGGATTTTGCAAGTTGAAAGACAAGCCAACCATGTTATTGAAATGCCCCTTCACTTATAGGAACTTGTCAAACGTGTTACAAAAAGAAATAATGAAAAATGTATCCTGTTAAGTGTCAAGGCTATTCTCAAAATAAAATAAAGCAATATCACTTAACAGGAAAACAAATTCTAGTTGAAGTATATAATTGTTAAGATAGTTGTTATGGCTATTTTTTGAGATGGATTTCATCCCTTAAAGAGTTCAGTTCTTGTGCAAAGATTTTAGTAAATAAACTTGTCCAGCATGGGAACATGAAATCATCACATGGAGCACTGAAGAAGAATGGAATAAAATTGATAACAAAACAAACAAAGAAAAGATAGACCATATGGTGTGGGCATGCCTGTTCCTCCAGTGCCCCTTTGGGAGGGTCAGTGAGGGAACAGCAGAGTGACACAGCTCAGACCTCCCCAGGCTGTGACTGGATTTCACATGTGAGTAAAAGTCAGATGTTGCCTACTTCAGTGCTGTAAACAAAACCAAAACCAGTATTGGAAGTAGACCATCTTTTCCTTGCAAGGTAGCAGTCTGCAACATTGGCAGAGGATGGTACTTATAAGACTTTCAGAAAGGGAAGTGGTAGTTTAAAGGATTATCAGCGGCTGCGCTTTGTTGGAACAGCCGTGAAGAGATACCCCACGTCCAAGGTAAGAGAAACCCAAGTAAGACGGTAAGTGTTGCTAGAGGGCATCAGAGGGCAGACACACTGAAACCATAATCCCAGAAAACTAGTCGATCTAATCACATGGGCCACAGCCTGTTCTAACTCAATGAAACTAAGCCATGCTCTGTGGTGCCACTCAAGACAGGCGGGTCATGGTGGAGAGGCCTGACAGAATGTGGTCCACTGGAGAAGGGAATGGCAAACCACTTCAGTATTCTTGCCTTGAGAACACCATGAACAGTATGAAAAGGCAAAATGATAGGATACTGAAAGAGGAACTCCCCAGGTCGTGAGTGAACTCTGGGAGTTGGTGATGGACAGGGAGGCCTGGCGTGCTGCAATTCATGGGGTCGCAAAGAGTTGGACATGACTGAGCGACTGAACTGAACTGAACTGAAGGTCTAAAATTAAATTTTAAATGGTGAGAGGAGACAATTTGGGTAAGGCAATAGCATGATTTGTGTCATGTTGAAGCTCATAAAGGGGTTGTATAATCCCATCGTAAGTAACTTTTCATGACTCTGAACCTTCTTGACTTTGCAGATGAAGACCCCAAGCCTCAGAGAAATTACTTGATTTGCCTTAGATCGGGGTAGAGCCAAGACTTAAATCTAGATCTTTTAACATTTTGGGTGCTTTTCTTTATACAACAGGGCTTCCAAAGGTTATATTTCTTTAACCAGTTATTAGATCTTGAAAACCATAGCTTTTCTGATGACATTTGCCTTGGTTCCATATTGGGAAAGGAGTACATCAAGGCTGTATATTGTCACCTTGCTTATTTAACTTATATGCAGAGTACATCATGCAAAATGCTGGACTGGATGAAACACAAGCTGGAATCAAGGAGAAATATCAACAACCTCAGATATGAAAATGACACACCCTTATAACAGAAAGCAAAGAGTAACTAAAGAGCCTCTGATGAAAGTGAAAGAGGAGAGTGAAAAAGCTGGCTTAAAACTCAACTTTCAAAAAACTAAGATCATGGCATCCAATTCTGTCACCTCGTGGCAAGTATATGGGGACATGATGGAAACAGTGGCAGACTATTTTCTTGGGCTCCAATATCACTGCAGATAGTGACTGTAGCCATGAAATTAAAAGATGCTTGCTCCTTGGAAGAAAAGCTATGACAAGCCTAGACAGCTTATTAAAAAGCCAAGACAGTACCTTACCCACAAAGATCCATCTAGTCAAAGCTATGGTTTTTCCATAGTCATGTATGGATGTGAGATTTGGACTATAAAGAAAGCTGATTGCCAAAGAATTGATGCTTTGAAACTGTGGTATTGGAGAAGACTTTCGAGAGTCCCTTGGACTGCAAGGAGATCCAATCGGTCAATCCTAAAGGAAATCAGTCCTGAATATTTATTGGAAGGACTGATGTTGAAACTGAAACTCCAATACTTTGGCCACCTGATGAGAAGAACTGACTCCTTTGAAAAGACCCCGATGATGGGAAAGATTGAAGGCAGGAGGAGAAGAGGATGACAGAAGATGATATTGTTGGATGGCATCACCAACGCAGTGGAAATGAGTTTAAGCAAGCTCCAGGAGTTGGTGATGGACAGGGAAACCTGGTGTACTACAGTCCATGTGGTTGCCAAGAGTTGGACATGACTGAGTGACTGAACTGAATTGGGAGAGGGAGAATTCACAGAAGAGGAGAACACAGACACACAGAGAAGGTGATATTAACACAGGTGGAGACTGGACTGAGGGTTGGTCTCTGCTGGGGGCAGATGGAGTCCTCAGTGGTAGATGCAGCCATGTTGGCCTCAGTGTGTAGAGGTCCATGTGGTGAGC
Source organism: Neotragus pygmaeus (assembly GCA_006410875.1). Lineage (NCBI taxonomy): Eukaryota > Metazoa > Chordata > Mammalia > Artiodactyla > Bovidae > Neotragus > Neotragus pygmaeus. Next base: position 477,228 of record SJYV01022488.1, read on the forward strand.
CCACGCTTGACCTCTGTCCCTGCCATCATTGGCCACTGTGTTCACGAGCCCATTGGACAATGACAGGGGTGGCTGGGGAAAGAGGCTGACTGGTACTGACGGAGTAGGTCATCTTAGCTCCTTGATTATTTAAATCCTCTTCTGTTGAGGTCACCTTTTGGTGAGCACTCCTGTGGTACACAAATATCTTTCATGATTTTCTTTTTCTTATCTTAGAAGTCTCATCACTCGTTCTTCTCCATCTCCTCCAGCACTTGTTTCCTTTTAGAATTCTCTCAACTAGAGTTATCTACAGTGTCCAGCATTACTGCATTTTTGAGGGCATATTGGTGGGTTAATGAGTAGATCTACACAGGTAAAATTTCCAGTGATAACTAAAATGTTTTAGGTTGAAATTTTATTCAAGTGTATTTTTTCACTTTAAACAGATTAGATGTTATCTTTAAAAAATTCACATTTAATAAGATAAAGATATGTTTATAATCTTTCTTATTTAACAAACTATACATTTTTATTTCTGTGCATATTTATTATTTTTCTAAGTGCTAGCCCCAAAGTGTACATAATTGTACATTTTTGTAATAGCTTAAAAGTTATTTAGATTTCTGCATTTTTGACTTAGCATTAAATTATCATCTATGTTCCTCCTCTACTGCTTAAGAAAATGTAAGTTGTTACAGCAAATAAACTTGAAATTTAGGCAATTTTTATTGCCTTAAAACAATAGAAATTTTTATCTCACTCACATAATAGTCCAATGTGGATGTTGCTGGTGGGCAAAGACTCTTGTCCATCCAATGAGGAGGTAGGGACTCAGGTACTTTCCATCTTCTAGTGCTGGCATCTCCTAGAGCTGCATGGTCACCTGTGTTGAGCTTTTGAAAGGGGAAATAAACAGTGAGGAGAAAGGTATATTAATGTCTCTTAACGTGTTAGCCAGAACAAACATCTCTAGCCAGAACAAACACGCATTACTTCTGTTCTTTCTCACACTAGTTTTTCCCTCATTTTGAGAATTGGTCACATGGCCGCATGTAGCTACAAGGGTGGGTCTGGAGAATGTGGCCCCTGGCTGGGCATCTGTTGCCCAGCAACAGCTCTGCCCTGTGGAAGAGGAGCGTGACTCTGTGGACTGTTCACCCAGTCTGCCCAACTGGTCGATCTTCATGATTACCTTTTTAGATGGCTGAAGAATATTCCGTAAGTTCAGATATCACACTTTATTTGACAGGTTCTTCATTATTAGACATTTATAGGAATTGTTTAAAAATTTTCACCTCTAATATCTAGATCCCACTGTAGGAAATGTGTACACACACATAATTTTCTGCCCTTTGAGAATTATTTCTATAAGAATAATTCTGAAGAAATGGGAGAGAGAGAAAATAATGAATTTAAGTCACAAGTATTTTTCAGGCTTTGGAATATATAGGTTTAGTCCTTGAGAACAGTGTTTAGTTTGTCTTCCTTGCTGCATATGCAAGGTCTTCACCATTGCTTGTTTCATGGTAATACTCAAAATGAGTTGAATGGCGAAATAAAATAACACAAGCACATGGAACATGATTCATCACGGCTTGGATAAAATGAATGTAATTTTTGTCCTATATCTTTCCCATCTTAACAAATGGTGCCATCGTTCATCAGATTATTCAAGGTAGAAGCTGGGAGTTGACTCCTTTGCTCACTGTCCCTGTTTTATTTATTTCTGTGTAAGAAATTATGACAAAACTTAGAGGCTTAAAATAGCAACGGATATTTATTATTGCTCACAGTTTCTGTGGCTGAGGAGGCAGGTTGTTTTGACTCAGTCGCAGCTGCATGTCAGTGGGGTCTAGACGGGCCAGTGCAAGATGGCTCACCTACACACTTACACACAGGTGGAGAGTGATGCTGGCTGTTGGTGGGAGAACTCAGGTGCTCTCGGTCCAGGTGGCTGCACAGGGCCTCCTTGAATGTCCCAGTGACATGGTGGCCGCTATTTCCCAGAGTGAGCAATCCAAGACAGCAAGGCAGAAGTGGCAGTGTCGTTTATTGAGAAGTCACACACCTTCACTTTTGCAGTGTTCTACTAACCACCCAGACCTTCCTTATTCACTGTGGAAGGGGACTGCACCAAGGCATGAATGCCAGAGGCATGGATTGTTGGGGGCCATCTTGAAGGCTGGCTACCATAGTGTCTCCATTCCATATTTCATTCTACCCACATGTTCTGTTCATTCTCCTTCCAAAGATACATTCAGATATAATCACTTCTCTTCATTTCTACTGTTTCTAGTCTAGTCTAAGACAGGGTCCACACTCAGCTCTGCTGTGATAGCCTTCCATCTGATCTTTCTTTTTTTTTCTTCTACTTTTCACTCTTTAATGCATTTTTTCACATTGCACTCACTCATTCATTCATTTTTTCTATTCATTTATTCTATTAATTTTTATTAATGAATAGAATTAATATAAAATCTATTCATCATTCATTTTTTCTATTAAATATATTTATTGTGTACTTACTATATGCTAGGTTTGTTCTAGATAAGAGTGTAGCAGTGAAACTTCTATATAGTGAGGAAAAAAATAAGATGGAAAATATTAAAGGGTAATATGTGTGATCCAAAGGACTAAACAAGGTAGGGAAAATAGAGGATAACAAGGAAATTAGGGACTTATGGGTGCTGTACTATATAGGACTGTCATGGGTTGTCTTTGATTAGTTGACATTGAATAGTAACCGAAAGACAGGAGGAGGCAGGCATATGGATGCTTGGGTAAGGGTGTTCTAAGCAGAGGAAAGAGCAAGCACAAAGCATGCTTGATGTGTGTGAGGAACAGGAGACCAGCCAGTGTCGTTGAAGCAGAGAGAGGAAGGGGGGTGGAGAGTGGCAGGTGATGGGGGCAGATCATGGACAGCCTGGTGGACTGAAGACTTTGACTTTACCTTGGGTTGGTGGGACATGAGGACAGTCGTTGGAATGTTTTGCTAATATGATATGACTTGCTTTTTAATAAGATCTTTTGGATTGCTCAGCCTGTGATCTTTATAACTGATAAGGTCACTTCTAAGGCTTAAAACCCTACCATGGATTCCTGTAATACCTAGAGTAAAATCTAAGCTCTGTTAGCTATTATTACTATAATTGTTATTGCTATTACTAAAATTAACACCCCATTATTATCACAGATCCTGCCGATTCTTTTCTGGTATCTATCCAACTAGTAATTACTATTAATACTACTATTACGATTACCACTACTACTAGGTTTATTTGTTTATAATCTACCTCAGCCACTTGAGAATATATACTATGGAGATGTTGTAGCTGAGTGTCTTTCCATACTAAATTATCCCCAAACTGTTTTATTTTTTGGAGCCCTTGTGTTTGATCTTTCCCTATGTCTTTCCTCATTGTCGTCTTTGGTCAGTGACCTGCTTCCAGCAGTGCTTTTATTGGTGCCAGGGTAACTTTGCAATTGTGCTGGACATAAGAGCTGGTCTTGGCTTCAAGGCTATGCCAGTACTTCTCAGACTTTAAAGGACAAGTGAATTATGTGGAAAGGTAGGGATCTTGCTAAGTGTGGGGTGGGCCTTGAGGTTTGGCATTTCTCCCAAGTGATGCCCATGCCACTGTTTTTTTGAGTTAGAAGAGGGTTTAATCACCAAACTTGACTGGATGTTGGAAACGCCTGTGGAGCTCAGGCTCCTCCCCTGCCATGCCTGACCCTGAGGCACTCTTAGTCCTAAGAATCTTCCAGTTCTCATTAATGATTCTAATTGGTAGCAACATTTGAGAACCACTGCACTGGATGACACTGGGTCCTATTTGAAAACAAAGCGCGCACAGTAATGCTCTACAGGGCTGTGCTGCTTGCTTTCTTTTTTAAAACTCAATTTCATGGCTATAGGGAGTCTGGCCACACAGATGGGTGACCTCCAGATCGCTGCCTAGCATGGCTGGATTTCTCCAGTGTCCCCAGCACATGCTATCACTTAGTGGCCAGAATAGGACTTCTGCCCTCAGGAAACTGGGGCTTCCAAGTGCAGTTAAAATACACTTGCTGACAACAAGGCTATAGCAAGTCAGGTCCTGTGTGAGCTTGTGCTGAGACAGGGAAGGAAGGTGAGGCAGAGAGGTGCTCTGTTTTTCTTTCTTATAATTTCCAGAATGTACAGGTGTAGTTTCTGAGCCAATAACAAACTAAGAACTTCTTGTATGTGTCAAGCTAACCCTTTGGTCATCAGAAGCAGGTGTTTTAAACTGATGAAAAGCAATGAGGCTTATCTCACTTACAGGTTAATAACTGACTACGAGACACGGGTCCCAAATGGTCTTGGAGATACTGGGCCGGAGAGCTGCCTCCCCATGCCCCCACACATCTTTCCCCAGCTGAAGCCCGCTCAGTTCTTTTTGCCAAGTGACCAGTATGTGCTAACAAAGCCTGGGACACTTTCTCATAGAAATGTATTTCAGTCCCATGTAACCAGATTGATTTTTTTTTTCTGGCTAATCTAGATTGGTCGACTGATTATTGGACAGAATGGCATCTTGTCGACGCCTGCTGTGTCCTGCATTATCAGAAAGATCAAGGCAGCTGGTGGAATCATCCTGACAGCCAGCCACTGCCCTGGAGGACCAGGGGGAGAGTTTGGAGTGAAGTTTAATGTTGCCAATGGAGGTATGTGGTTCAGAATATGCCTTAATTGTCATGGTTTCTTTACTCTTATATCATGGTCTTACAATGACCCCATGATGTCAGATAAGCAAGGCAGAGAGGGAATGGCTCAGAAAAGTCTAGTGAGGTGCCTATAGTAGTCAGGGTTTTCCAGAGAAGCAGAACCAATAGGACACAGAGATTGTCTCCAACTTAATGATGGTTTGATTTAAAGATTTTTTTGACTTTACACTTTATAGTGTAAAAGCAATATGCTTTCAGTAGAAACCTTGTTTCACTGGAATTTCAAATTTTGATCTTTTCCTCGGCTAGCAATGCTGTATAATTCTCTCTCGTGATGCTGGGCAGGAAGTGCAGCTCCTACCCGATCACAAGGGTAAACAACCAGTACATTTACAACTGCTCTGTACCCATTCAGCTCAGTTGGTAAAGAATCTGCCTGCAATGTAGGAGACCATTGTTTGATTCCTGGGTTGGGAAGATCTGCTGGAGAAGGGATAGGCTACCCACTCTAGTATTCTTGGGCTTCCCTTGTGGCTCAGCTGGTAAAGTATCTACATGCAGTTTGGGAGACCTGGGTTTGATCCCTGGGTTGGGAAGATCCTCTGGAGAAGGGAAAGGCTACCCACTCCAATATTCTGGCCTGGAGAATTCTATACAGTCCATGGGGTGACAAAGAGTCAGACACGACTGAGTGAGCTTCACTTTTACTTTGCATCCATTCTGTTGTTCTCTTTCAGTACAGTATTTGATACATTAAATGAGATATTCAGCACTTTATTATAAAACATGCTTCAGGATAGATGATTTTGTACAACTGTAGACTACCAAGGTATTCTTAGCATTCTGATGATAGGTTAGGCTAAGCTAGGATGATAGGTGTATTAAATGCATTTTTGACTTATGATATTTTCAGTTTACAATGGGTTAGTCAGAAAGTAACTTGTAAGTCCAGGAAGATTTAGAAAGAGATTTATTTTAATGAATTGGCTTATGTGATTATGGAGGCTATGAAGCACCAAGATCTTTCCAGGAGAGTGGATGATATAGGTCTGATCTGAGTCTGAAGGCCTGAGAAGCAACAGAGCTGACGGTGTAAGTTCCAGTCTGAGTCCATGTCTGAAAGCAGAGTGGCACCAGTGTGTCAGGTGGAAAGTGAATTCTCCCTTCCTCAGGCTTTTTGTTTTGTCCATGCCTTTGATGGGTTGGGTGAGGCCCAGCCATGCTGGGGAGGGCAGTCTGCTTCACTCAATCTGTTAATCTCATCCAGAAACACCCTCACAGACATACTCAGGGTAACATTTAACTGAACATCTGGGTTCTCTGTGATACAAGCAAGCTGACACGTAAAATTAAGCGTCATGTTGCCTCAGGTGGTGTGACAAGGAAGGGGCACAATAGGGCCTTATACCCATTTGGTCCCTTGGTCCCCTGCACTCCTCAGCACAGTGAAATGGTTGAATATTGATGCTTATCTGACATAGAAGGACCTTGGATTTTAAAGTTGAAGCAGAACCTCAAAGTCATTTTGATCATTCCCATCATTTTACAAATAGACAAATCAAATCCTTGAGAGGCTGTTTGCTCAAGGTCACATTGTCAGACAGAGGACTTCTTAGCATAAGTCCTACATTCTCCCTTTCCTATAGTATTGACTTTCTCTTACTAACATGCTTAGAATTATTTCACTTTTTCTTGTATTTATAGAAATTTATAGTTTAGAAGGGCTTCCCTGGTGGGCCAGTGGTAAAGAATCTGTCTGCAGTGCAGGAGACTCAGGAGACGCTGGTTTGATCCCTGGGTTGGAAGATCCCCTGAAGGAGGGCATGGCAACCCAATCTAGTATTCTTGCCTGGAGAATCCCATGGACAGAGGAGCCTGGCAGGCTACAGTCCATGGGACCGCAAGAGTCAGACACAACTGTAGTGAATGAGCATGGACAGTTTAGAAGTCCTAGTGGGGTGGGATATGTGTATAAGGGTGAACTAAAACATTTTTGAACATGTATAAAATGTAGGGTAGGAAGGATAATAATAAATGGATACCATATATTCCTTACTCTGTTTTTCCATTTTGCTTTTTTCCCCTAAAGACTTTTAAGGTAAATTACAGCATGAAGGCTTAAATATTTCTGACTACATCTCTTTAAAATAAAAATGTATTCCTGTATAACTACATGATCATACTTAACAAAAATCATAGTAATTCTCTAACGTCATCTAAAATCTCATCTATATTTAAAATTTTCTGAGTGTCCCCAAAATGTTGTTTACATCTACTTTGTTAAAACCAAGTTTTGTCCCAGAACCATGTGTTGCATTTGGTTTTTAAGTCTCCTCTTTTAATCTAGAACACTAAGTCTTCATGTATATGTGGGTGGGAGCTGAATTTTAACCAACTGTTGCCGTTATGAAGCATTCCTGGCCGAGGCACAGTAGCACATCTTGAAAGGGAAGTACATGGTTGCCCCCTCCTTGCAGCCATTTTGGATATTATTCAAAGAAAGAATGTTGCTCAAGTCAAGTGTTAAAAAAAAAACCAAAACACAACCTTATGAAGAGCCTTATTTTTGAAGGTATGATTCAAGAAACCCTGCTTCACCAAAAAGCACACCTTGGGCCAACATTTAGTCTTGCAGAAGCTACTGAATATTTTAGGAAAAAATATGTAAAGCGCAGGTATTCTATATACTTATAATATAGGATATTTCATGTACTTAGAATATGGCAATGAAATATAATATATAAGTAATATAAAAGTTGCCAAACTAAATAATATATTTAAACATTTGAATTAATATCTGACTGAATATCTTATAAGAGAATCTCAGTCATCTCTGTGATAATTTGTGAGGTATAAAAGGAAAAGATACTATTTAAATAACCATTTTTTAGACTGAATTGCAGGAGGTTATGAGACTTGCTTAGTCATATCCTGAATAGGTGAAGGGGGTTGAATTTATCATTTAGCCTTTAACTATGTTGAAAGTCCTTCCTTTTACATTTATTTCTTCATGTTTACATGTCTTGGTGTCATTAATGAGACTAACATTCCTGCTTGCGTGGAGAGATTGAGTTGGCTTCTTCCTGCTTAGAGTGAGTTTTATCATGACATTTTCCATCCGAAGTTGCAAGTAGCACACAGTCATCTCTTCCACTGAGTGTCATACAGATACATCTCATGGAATAAGTTAAAAGGCAAAAAGTCTATAGAATTGGTAGGTGCATCCAAGAAATAGGACGCATCTAAAGCTATGTTGCTTTTAAATTATTTATAATAATATATATTATTTATATATAATTAATTAATTTATATAATTAATTAATTAATATATTTATTTATTCTTTTCTGAGCATGTTTGTAAATAGGGGAGAAGATGCTAGAGGACAAAAGGAATCAATAATAAAAATACTTTTCAAAATACTTAGAGTGTGCCAAGTACTTAGAGTGTGCCAAGTACTCAGAACTTTACATACATGTTCTCATTTAATGCTCATAACAGCCTGATGAAGTCACTGAGGAATAAAAGTGGCTTAAAAAACTTGACCAGTATCACAGAAGTCATGAGTCGTGGAGCTCATTTGGAGCCTAGATTCCAAGAAGTGGGCAGAACTTCTGAGTGAATAGGCAGAGCTGGGGGAAAGAAGCATCTAGAGGGGTGTAGAATGGAAACTTTGGGAAATAGTTGCTTATACCTCTTGTGAAGGAAGAGGAGGAAATGTTGCCTGTCAAATTGGTCAATCCTAAGGAAAAGGAAATCATTCCTGAATATTCATTGGAAGAACTGATGCTAAAGCTGAAATTCCAATACTTTGGCCATCTGATGCAAAAAAGTGACTCCTTGGAAAAGACCCTGATGCTGGGAAAGATTGAGGGCAGGAAGAGAAGGAGATAACAGAGAATAAGATGGTTGGATGGCATCACCGACTCAATGGGCATATGAGTTTGAGCAAGCTCCGGGAGTTGGTGATGGACAGGGAAGCCTGGTGTGCTGCAGTCCACGGGGTTGCAAAGAGCCAGACATGACTGAGCAACTGAGCTGAACTGAAGATAATGGAGCAAGGATAGCTAAGGGACTTGGGATAAATGGAGACGTTTTCTTTTTTTAATGTATATTTTTCATTTATTATTATTATTTTTTTTTACTTTATAATATTGTATTGGTTTTGCCACACATCAACATGAATCTGCCACAGGTGTACATGTGTTCCCAATCCCGAACCCCCCCGCCCACCTCCCCACCAACGCCA
>SJYV01022488.1:486801-590386 GCA_006410875.1 Neotragus pygmaeus
TATATGTACCACAGCAATCCATTCATCTGCTGATGGACATCTAGGTTGCTTCCATGTCCTGGCTGTTATAAACAGTGCTGCAATGAACATTGGGGTACCTGTTGGAGACGTTTTCTAAAAGGTCCTCTGGGGAATTTGTTAAGGATACCTGAGGAATTGTGGGGATCAAGGTGAACTTAAGCAGCCTCATTCTTTGGGGTAACCAATTTGGATTATTTCATGACTGCCTTAGCAGCGCGTGGGAGTCTGGTAATGGCAGCAGTGGTGTAGATGATGGCGATGGGGAATGACAGTGTGGGCACGGCAGAGCAGCAGGAGAGCTGGTAGTTGTTAAGAATGTCTGAGTTGACATTAGACTCTTAGGATTCAAACCCACTCTCTGTTACACCAGTGATGTGACCTTGCTTAAAGTCATCTCTTCCAAGTTCAATTTCCTTATTTGGAAAATGAAGATATTAATAGTTCTTACTTCATATACTTTTTGTGTGTGCTAAATTCCACATAAGGCATGAAATGTGTTATGGTAAATTTCAACAAATGTTGGCTTGTCTTATTATGCTAACAATGAACAGCAAGGCTCAAATGCTAGACCATAGCATCCTTCTGGGGTAAGAAACCAGTGAAATGAGAATGGACCAATAGTCTGGGAGTAATCAAGTGATGATGGACTTCTGTATAGGAATGAAGAACAGGTTCAGCATGAGTATGGAGTAGAAGTAGGGTAGATGGAAGATTAGGAATTTGTGGATTGAAGATACTCAAATTTGATATTTTTGAAATAAGAATTTCAAGAGACAATTCCTGGCATGACTGTACTAGGAACTGACCTAAATGAAGTCATTGGAGCGGAAGATGTTAAGAACTGGGAGGATGTAAAGAGATACAATGGAGAAGGAAATGGCAACCCACTCCAGTATTCTTGCCTGGAGAATCCCATGGATGGAAGGGCCTGGTAGGTTACCATCCATGGGGTCTCAAAGAGTCAGACACGACTGAGTGACTTCACTCACTCACTCAAAGAGATACAAAGGATTTTGATGACCTCAGAGGTTATCAGCATGGCTGACTGAGCAGCATCTAGCTGGTTACAACTTGTTTTACTTTTGGAAATCAGTGTGCTTTGGCATAACAAACTCAGAGACTTTTAAAATGTGATGGAAGTATCCCAAGAACATAACATGGTACCTGGGAGCCAGAGGGATATTCACATATCATCTGGCAAGCATAAAAAAAAAAAATGCAAAGCTAAGTAACTCTATTTACTTTTTTAAGTTTTGCAAAAGAATGAAAAATGTAAGGAGTGAAGTTGAGAAGGACTATGTTTATTTCTTTGTGGTTTTCACTCTTCTGTAGAAGAACATGAGGGTATTAAAATATATGAGGCTTTTTTCCATCCACTGAAATGGTGTTATTGCTATTCCTTTCCCCTCTCTCCCTGCTTCACTGAAGTGTAATTGATATATTAAAAACCTGTACATATTTAATGTATGCAGCTTGATGAGTTTGGTAATTATTCTTTTTTATATGTTCAAGAAACCTTTTCTGGGAGGTGATAACAGTAATATGGGCTTCCCTGGTGGCTCAGTGGTAAAGAATTCTCCTGCCAATGCAGGAGACTCACGTTTGATCTCTGGGTCAGGAAGATCCTCTTGAGAAGGAAATGGCAACACAGTCCAGTATTCTTGCCTGGAAAATCCCACGGGCAGAGGAGCCTGGAGGGCTACAACCCATGGGGTCATGAAGAGTTGGACATAACTTAGTGACTAAAACAGCAACTACAGTGCTATATTCTAAGGCAGCACTGTCTAATAGAAATATATTGTAAGCCATACATGTAATTAAATATTCTAGTAGCCACATAAAATAGTAAAAAGAAGCAGGTGAAATGAATAAAATATTTTAGTTCACTTGATATATCCAAAATATTATCACTTCAGCATGTTACTATAAAATTATGAATATAATCCATTCTGGTTTTATACTAACTCTTCAAAATTTGGTGTGTATTTTATAATTATAGCACATGTCAATATAACTAGTCATATTTTAAGTGTTCAAGAGCCACATGTGGCTAGAGGCTATTGAATTGAATAGCATAGTTCTAAGGGCTGGGATAGAAGAGAAATCAAGAAACAGTTGCAGTTCAATAGAAAATTATAATGTAACTAGTGAGTGAGATCAATACACAAAGCTATCTGTCAGTCATTTATATCTTAGATCTTCAACCTACTTATTTACTTGATTCCTAAACTTACTGCAAAAATCCAAAGTAGTTTGCAGTAAGATATAAAATTAAAAAGAAAAAGCAGGAGAGCTGTTGATTTTATATTCAGTTCATTTAAAGCCTATCACTTGACCTTAATTGTCATCTTGACCTTGTGAAGATGTGCGTCAGGTATTTTAAACTTCACTTTGAAAACTTGGGAGTCACTAGAGAGTATGAGTTGGGAAAATTAACGTACCCTGGTCAACATATACACCAAATAGGCAGCAGATCTGGGAGTAGAAGTCATACTTTCTTTCTCTAGGTGCACTTGGGAGGCTGCAGTTTAACTCTGGAGTCCCTCACTTCTGTCAAATGCATATCCTGTTTGTGTCTCATATCCTGAATAAAGCTGATGACATAACCGGGTCTCCCTGGCAGGTGTACAACTATTTTTAGGGAAGACGTCTCACTGCTTAGAAGTGGATTAAAACAAAGCAACATGTGGGTTATTGGCCTGCATGGAACAGGTGAGGCTGGCCCCGTTTCCTCCAGAGTGGATGGATAAGAAATACTGAAGCCACTTAAACTGTGAACTGTTGACTGTTGTCTAGAACACAAAAACATCTTCCTCCTGCTTGGTGGAGGACGAGCTAACATTTCTCTGATTTATTTTTTATGCAGATTTATTTTTGGTGGTGCATTATTTTCCAATTTTAGGTCCTGCTCCAGATGTCGTCTCAGACAAAATCTACCAGATCAGCAAAACAATCGAGGAATATGCTATATGCCCTGATTTGCGAATTGACCTGTCTCGACTAGGAAGACAAGAATTTGACCTGGAGAACAAATTCAAACCATTTAGAGGTAATTGGGAAATTGTATTTTGAAGAAAATTAGAACTCTGTGGATGGAGGTTACATTTTTTCTTCAGGGGAGAGCACATACAAAAGTGATGGAATTATCAATTTTAGGAGTGGCACTTGATAAATAGATATAAACTGAGTGTGGTGTGGAGGGAAATGAGAGCAGCCAAGATATTTGGAACTGGCAACTTTCAACAACTGCTTTCCAAACTATCGTTTTTGACATAGGGAACATTTCACGGCTGACTCTTTCACAGTGTTCCAAGAATAGACTGTGAATTGCCAACACATGTCTTTACTTTTCTAAGCAATTAAGGTGAAGATGCTGAAATGCTTTAGATAATTAAAAAGAGACCTAACAAGGTAAAGGAGTTATTAAAAATTTCCATGGAAGATAGGTGTTTCTTTTCCAAGCTAGGATCATGCAGTTTATCTTGATTCAATTTACAGTTGACCACCTGCTCTATACCACGCTCCATGATAGAAGATTTTACAAAGGAATTCACTAAGTACCAAATGGATTTAGGAAAATGGTTCAAAAATTAAAAACCAGGATGAAATTGCCAAAAATATTATCATGTATGGTAGAGTGAATAAAACTTCTAAGTCCTCAGATTATAACCTTTCAATTTGTAGATTAAAATTGAACCATATAATAACATTAATACCAAGTAAATGAATATTATTTTTCACCCTCTATTTTATCCTGTTGCTTTCTCCTAGAAGGCATACAAGTAGCAATAAAACAAACTTTTTTTTTTTTAACTCCTTCAGTGCCCCTATCAGCTTAAATCCAGTTTGTATTAAGATGATATCCTTATTTTACAAGTAATTTATTTAGTTCAAAAGGTAAAATACCTAGTTCATGGCCACATGGTATTTTAGGGACAGAGAGGAGCTTGAAATGTACTATTTGGAGACACAGTGTTGGGCCAACTCTACCAGTTTTCTTGGAAGATTTTGAGTCAATTGCTTGCTTAGCTAATGAGCAGAAGTTAATTGAAAGCCATGTGATATGGGATGCAATGATTCCTGATTTTATTAATCTAGTTGGAAGTATTCATACACACAATAGCTTGACAGCTAAAAGCAAGGGATATTTTATGTTAACTAAGTGATTTAAGTATACTTGATTACATATGTTTGGATGTACTGGAAAATAAGATGACAGAAAAAGCAGGTATTATTATATTATCAGGGAGAAATTTTGTTGGTTGATTGAATCTTCACAGTTGTATTTGTTGTCCAAGAGACCCAGATCTTTGGTGGCTCAGATTCAGGCCCACTGTTTCAGCTACATTGCTCGCTTGGTGAGTTTTTTACAGGGCTGCAGACACCACGAGGTAGAGGGAGACATTCCCTGGTCTCAAGAATTTGAAAATGATTGTTTGGGATAATTTATGTGCTGTGTTCTTGCTGTTTAAATGTTGAGCAAGACTTGAGTTAATTGGAAACAATGTAGTCTTTGGCATTTCATCTTAAAGGATGAAGAGCAAGAACTATGTGATGTGAGCTTTCAGTTTTTCATGGAAATCTACTTGCTTCCTTGTTTTTTATGTTTTTGTTTGGTATTAATGCTATTTACCTGCTATAAATACCAAATGTATTTAAGCAAGTAGTTCGAGAGTTAGACCCAGAATGAAATTGCCAAAAATAATTATGTTATATTGTAGGGAGAGTAAAATTTCAAACATATTCAAACCATAACCTTTCATTTTATAGATGAATTTTTTATTGTGATAAAATATATGTAATGTATACTATGTTAATAATTTTTAGGTGTATTTTGTATAAACTTTTAATTAATTTATTTTATAGATTAGTATGGGCTTCCCTGGTGGCTCAGTGGTAAAGAATCCACTTGCAATACAGGAGACGCAAGAGATGCAGGTTTGATCCCTGAGTCAGGAAGATCCCCTGGAGAAGGAAATGGCCACCCACTCCAGTATTTTTTCCTGGAGAATCCCATGGACAGAGGAGCCTGGTGGGCTACAGTGTATAGGGTTGCAGAGTCAGACATGACTGAGCATAGATTAATATCCTCCTATTAAAGATTATTAAAAATTATCTGTGTTCTTGAAAAAGTTATTATATTTGAACTTGATTTAAGTGCAATGAAAGTATTTTTAGTGTGTATTTGACCAGATGAAGGGATAGTTTCATGTTACATATAAAATCTCACCCACTAAATATTGCACCTGGGTTTACTAAAAATTATTAAAGGTGGATTGGTAATATCTTTAGTGCAGGCTTAAATGTTTCAAGGTTCCTAAGTAGTATGTGTTTGAAAAATTTGAAAAACAGCATATATAAGTTTCAAAATTTAACTACAAATTTCAAAAGCAGAGCTCATGGACAAATTTTAGTGCCTAAAATAAAATATTTATTATTTCTGGGAAAAGTATTTCTGGGTACTAATTATGTACCGAACACCAAGTTTGAAAAGTGTGATGTATTCTGGGTTTAATGAATCTGTGAAATAAATGAAAAAGACTTGATTTGGTTGTCTGGTCATTGGGTGGTGCAGGAGAGCATGTATGTTTAATGAAGATTTCTAAATATCTGGCACTCACCCTGAACCTGGTAATAGACTGGGCACATGGGAGACTTTACACAAACTCAGAAAAATGTCCTTTATCACCAATTCAGAACCTGAATCTGCTTGGTACCATGGCATTTAGAAAGTAGGGGTCACTGCTGAGGTTACTTCTTGATTTGTTTCAGGCCAGCTGAGTCATTTTTTGGCCAGTCCCCACAGGCGAGGCAGCTGATTTTGCCAAGATGCCTCTTAGCATTGAGGTGTTTGCAGTTTGTGGGAGGGAGGTGGTGGAATGAAGAGAGTGGGGACAATAGGCATAGTTTTATCTTAATTACTTGATTCTTATGGTTGATTTTTCACTTGCAAAGAAGAATTTGCAGCTTGATATTTTTTTATACCAGTTAATCACCTGCAAAGTTTGTAGTATCTTGATTGTGCTTTGTGATTTTCTCTGCAAATGGACACTTTGCTTCCCGTGAAAATGTGTGGGGTTATGATGGGATTGTGATCAGAATTTCATGCTTTTTTATGCTTCCAAGAATCCCTCATGGATAGTCATTGGTGTCTCCTTTGGCTTTCTATCCATAGTGGAGATAGTGGACCCAGTGGATATCTATCTCAACCTCCTTCGGACCATTTTTGACTTTAATGCCATTAAGAGTTTGCTGACCGGGCCTGGCCAACTGAAGATCCGAGTTGATGCCATGCATGGAGGTAAGTGTGTGGTCTTCTACCAAGTGGTGAACAAGAAATGGTGAAGGAGACCTCAGTGTGTGTTGGGTTTCTGGGATTATGAGGAAGGTTGGATTCATAGATATCCACATGACGTGTATATGTTCAGATAGATATGTGGGATACTCTGGAAGGCTTCAGGGCTCTGATCTCCCTTTTTTGATGCAACTGAAAAAAAAGCTTGAGCATATGATTTTCAGGCTATGCCTGTTAGAGTGTGGAGTGGAAATAGCAAAATTGTAAATTAAAAAAAAATTTTGATCACAGTACATAGTTTAAAAAGTCAGATAGTTCATAGCTTGCTATGAAAAAAATCCTTCACAACTTCTTCCCCCAATTTTCTACTTTCCAGGGGCAGTCTTTTTTTTGGGGGGGGGGTATTTATTTATCTCTCTATTACTAAATACTATGAATATACTGCTCCTTGTTGATTTTTCAGTTTGAGGTGTTACTGACTTCATACTATGGAAGATGAATCTGTAGTTCTTTTTCACTGTCTCCACTCACTAAATTCACACAGTTCCTTAAACAAGTTATATCATCATTTTGGTAAGATCAGTATGATGTCTAGATTGTAATAGCATGGTTGAGCCATGCAAAATACTGTAATTATATTTTCCTTTCAGCACAACTCTTTTACTTCTTTGGAATTAGTAATCATCTTGTTTTCTCATTATTTAGTTTTTGTGAAGTGTATTTACCACTGTTAACCCTCATACTCTTTTAGTGTCAAAATCTTCTCTTCATTTTTCTGGAGACCTGGAATCTCCTCTGTCTGCACTGGTAGCTCTGTGAGCTGCTGTTGTCCTGAAATCTCCACTTAGCATCATCCTATAATTCCCTTTACCCCTTTCTTATGTTGACTCTCCTATTTCTGGATCCTTTAGCTTTCTTGATTTACTCCTACATTTTGGAGGAGCACATTCTCCAGTTACTCTGTGAGAAAGAGCTCATGGGAGGTAAATGTTTTGAGTCATTGCATGGCTGAAAATGCCTGTTGTCTATGCTCATTCTGAATTGGTATTTATCTGAATATAGACATCTAGGTTGGATATTATTTTCCTTCAAAAGTTTGAGAGAAATGCTCCATTGTCTTGTAGCCATTCCTACAAAACTTGAGAAATCTGATGCTGTTCTGATTTTTAATTCATGTTTTGAAATTCTAGAGGCTTTGGGGGCCTTTGATATGTGTTCAGTGTTCCTTCTTTTCACAATGATGAACCTTAGTGTGGGACTATATTTCTCTATTGTGCCAGGCATTGGAGGATCCTCGGAATCTAGGAACTTACGTCCTTTCATTCTGGGAAATTTTCTTGTATTACTTCTTGGATGATTCCTCCATTATTTTCTCTTTCCTTTCTCCATAATGGCTATCGTTTAGATATTGACTCTACTGGACAGATCTTTTCATTATCTTATTCTTTTCCCCAACACTCATTTTTCTTCTCTGTTTTGTGCTACTTTCTGGGAGATTTCCTCAACTTTAGCTCCAAGTCCTTCCATTGTTTTTCAGTTCCACTGTCATATTTTTAATTTCCCAAAACATTTTTTTGTTTTCCAAATAACTCTTTTTAAAAATAACTTCCTATTAATGTTTCATGGATACCATATCTTTTAAAAATAAGTTAGATGTATTGAGGTATAAAATGTACTTGCAGTAAAATTAATACTTTATTGGTATACAGTTTGATGAAATTGGACAAGCATGTATAATAATGTAACCACTCTGACAGTCAAGGTATAGAATATTTCCCTTGCTTCCACAAACTCTTTTGCATCCCTTGAAGTTCACCCTCTCCTCTTTCCCCTAGTCCCTGGTATTCACTCATCTGCTTTTTGCCCCATAGTTTTACCTTTTCCAGAAAGCCATATGAATGGAAACATACAATATGTAGCCGTTTTCTTCAGGCTTTTTTCACTCAGCATAAGGTTTTAGAGATGCATTCATGGTGTTGTATGTATCAGTGGTTATTTCTTATTACTAATGAGTACTGTTCCTTTATAGATGTACTACATTCTGTTTATCCATTCAACCACTTAATACAATTAGGGTTATTTCTAGGTTTTGGCTACTATAAACTGCTACAGACATTTGTGAAAAAGCCTTTATAGGAAAATATGATTTCCTTTGTTTTGGATAAATACCTAGGAGTGAGATTGCTGGGTCATATAATGTGTATATTGAACTTAATGAGTAATTGCCAAACTATTTTCCAGAGTGACTACCATTTGCACTAACAGCAGAGTATGAAGGCTCCAGTTTCTCTATGCCCTCACCAACACTTGGTATTCTCAGTCTTCTCAGTTTTATGGCCAGTCTGCCACATCTTGTTGATCTCTATTAGGATATGACTGATACATACTTTAAAAGATTTCTTCTCCCTGTGTAGTTTCTCTTTCTTTCATGTTGTTCTTTACTCTGTTTGTTTGGTCTCATGTTAAAGAGTGAATTCAGTTCAGTCACTCAATCATGTCCAACTGTTTGCAACCCCATGGACTGCAGCATGCCAGACATCCCTGTCCATCACCATCTCCCGGAGCCTGCTTAAACTCATGTCCATCAGGTTGGTGATGTCATCCAACTGTCTCATCCTCTGTCATCCCCTTTTCCTCCTGTCTTTAAGAGTGAGGCACTAAAATTTTTGCTGGGAGCTCTGAGCTGATGTGTGGAATTTATCTTCCAAGGGCTTCACTCTAAGGTTTTCTACCTGGGCTGTTTTGTTCTTTCCTATTCAGTTCAGTTCAGTTCAGTCGCTCAGTTGTGTCTGACTATTTGTGACCCCATGAACCGCAGCACGCCAGGCCTCCCTGTCCATCACCAACTCCCAGAGTCCACTCAAACCCATGTGCATTGAGTCAGTGATGCCATCCAACCATCTCATCCTCTGTCATCCCCTTCTCCTCCTGCCCTCAATATTTCCCAGCATCAGGGTCTTTTCAAATGAGTCAGCTCTTCACATCAGGTAGCCAAAGTATTGGAGTTTCAGCTTCAACATCAGTCCTTCCAATGAACCAAGGACTGATCTCCTTTACAATGGACTGGTTGGATCTCCTTGCAGTCCAAGGGACTCTCAAGTGTCTTCTCCAACACCCAGTTCAAACGCATCACTTCTTCGGCGCTCAGCTTTCTTTATAGTCCCAACTCTCACATCCATACATTACCACTGGAAAACTCATAGCCTTGACTAGACAGACCTTTGTTGACAAAGTAATGTCTCTGCTTTTGAATATGTTATCTAGGTTGNGGTCTTTTCCAATGAGTCACTTTTTCTGACTCCAGGTGGGCAGAGTACTGGAGTTTCAGCTTCAGCATCAGTCCTTCCAATGAATATTCACACTCTGTGATTTTTTATACATACTAAATACTCGTATTTATTTATAATTTATCATATTAGTAGAGAAAAAGAACAAACCATCATCCCTCTGAATAACTCCTCTGACCCAGAGTCCCAAGAACTGAAATGAAAGTGGTCAGAAACACAGTGGTGTTAGTCTTCCCAGGAGGACTGCGCAAGGCTACAGACCTGCTTTTATAGAAGAGCTGGGTGTTAACTACAGCTCTTCATTAATGCATTTTATCTAAAACACGGCTCTAGAGTGTGTGAGTATGTGTGTGTCCGTGTTCTAACCTTGCAGATGGAAGGGAGCTAGAACAACTACCACTTAAAAACTGCAATCAGCTTCACAAGGTGGAAATTTCAATTCGTCTTTGGAGAGAGTATTCTGAGGTTTTGAATAAACCATCTCAAATGGACATCTTGCTTAAAATGTGATGAAAGCAGGGTCCCTGCTCTGAAAATGGAGAGGTTTGGGCACTCTGGACCAAGTCAACCTACAGGTTGCATGTTGGCAGGTTACATCTTTCTTCAGGAAGACGCTGTGCATTCATGTGGAGATCTCATGGAAACCTCTGAGCATGGAAAGTTTCTCTTGTGAAAGAAGGCAGAGAAGAGAAAGTGAAGAAGCTGCTTCCTTGGACAGGCCCTGAGGGCTGGGTGCACAGGCATTCCGGCTCTAGGCCCTGGCATCACACGCAGTGCTGGACTAAAGGCGAGGCTGTCCTGATGCCAGGCAGAGTTCCTCACTCTTGCCCCTGGGGCATCAGCTTAGGGGTCCAGGAGCGGGCATCCTTGATCCGGCCACTGCTGTCTACCCAAGATGGGCTCCACCAAAGTCAGGAGGGAGGATCCTTTACTGGCTTCAGGGTGACAGTGGACAGGGGTCAGTGCCCGGGAAGCTGGCTGGGAAAAGACCTTGGCAGGAGAGACGTGGAGACCGGAAAAAGGTGGTGATGTGACCGCACGTTCGACTGGTTCTGGGGAGAGCTCCAGAAACAATAGGTGATGTTTACAGCAATGCTTTAGAATGACAGGACAAAATAGGCCAGAGGTTCAGCTGGAACAGACTTCTGCCGCTGCAATTTTGTCACCGACCATCCAAAGGACTGCATTCCTACCCAAAGACAATCAGAACCTTGGCACACCAGTTCCGTGCCTGTCCGCTGATCATCAGGACAGGAGAGCTTCAGAATCACACGGGGATCCCTCTCTACGCCGCTGCCCTCGCGCTGCCATGCCCCAGAACCCCATGTGGAAACTGAGTCCCTGGGTCTGACCTTTTAAACTTCCCAGTGAAGGTCTTTTCCTCAGGTTATAGTTTGTCTCCAGCTCACTTGGTGAGGTTAGCCCCCGAAGGTACGGTGTGGCTTCCTGGCTTCTCCCACAAGAGGTGACCTGACACGTTCGGGTGGAGAACCCAAGGAATAGCTGCCGTGTTGGAACTGCGCACGTGTGTGCACACCAGTCTCACCATCGGTGTTAGCTCTGGGCCCCAGGCGCTGTTCATCAAGGACAGCGGACTGCACTCTCAGGACAAGTGGCTTCTGGGGACGGGCTCCTTTGCAGTTGTGCTTACATATCATCTTTTATTCTCAGTCTTGACTTGGGCCAATATGCATTTTGCTCCCACTAAATGTCATATCATATTTGTACTTTAATTGTCCACGGTTATATTGGAGGTCATTTATTTTTTGACTTGGCGGTTTAGTTGCTAAGTCGTGTCTGATTCTTGCGACCCCATGGACTGTAGCCTGCCAGGCTCCTCTGTCCATGGGATTTTCCAGGCAGAAATACTGGAGTGGTTTGCCGTTCCCTTCTCTAGGGCATCTTCCCGAACCAGGGATTGAAGCTGGGTCTCCTGCACTGCAGGCAGATTCTTTACCGACTGAGCTACAGGGAAGCCCCATTTTTTGACTTGGATAATGTGAGTAACTCCTTACTAATACATGAAAGTGAGTGTTAGCTGCTCAGTCATGTCCGGCTCTTTGGGACCACAGGGACTGTAGCCCACCAGGCTCCTCCGTCCTTGGGACTTCTCTCAGGCAAGAATCGTGGAGCAGGTTGCCATTTCCTTCTCCAGGGGATCTTCCAGACCCTTGGAGCACACCGAGGTCTCCCGTTTTGCAGGCATTTACCATCTGCAGTAAAGAATCTGCCTGGAACACAGGAGAGCCAAGTTCAATCCCTGGGTTGAGAAGAGTCCCCTGGAGAAGGAAATGGCAACACTCCAGTATTCTTGCCTAAGAGAAGTCCCGTGGGCAGAGGAGCCTGGCAGGCTACAGTCCATGGGGTCTCAGAGTCGGACACGACTGAGAGACTAAACTTTCATTTGCCATAACCTAAAAATGTGTCATCTCAATTATATCATCTCAATAATTTATAAAAGCTGCAGATGCTAGTCCAATTGCTCTTTATGCAGGGATCAGATTAGTGTATGGGCTGGCCTTAAAGCTGAGAACACTATCAATTTCCGGCTGTCTCAGGTAAGGCAACTGTGAATGTTAAGGGAGGAAAAGAAGCGACATTCAACATCAATGAAATCGGTAAAGACAAAAGCAGTGTGACCATTTGCCAGATTCCTGCAAAGCTGGGTTTCCTCACCTGTAGGGTCCCCAAGGTCGGCCCCACACCGGACGTGGATTTACTGCTCCACTGGCTCCCACCCACCCTGTCCCCACCCCACAATGTCCCCAGTCTACTCCCAGCTTGATCCTCAGATCAGACCATCAAGCTTCACAGGCAAATGTTACAGAACCAAGTCCAGGGCCAGCCCACACTCACTGCCCTGGAACCTGGGCACAGCCGATCCAACAGTCCACATCCTTTCTGTTGCATACTGTCCCCCAGATTCCTGAAACTCTCCCAGAACAGCTGTCTGAAATATTTTCTATTCCCCTGACACCAATACCTTTTGCTTCCCACCCCTTGACAAACGATCTCGCCTTTACATTAGGAAATGCTTCTGGTCGGTATATCTCCATTTAAGAGATCACTGCTGGGAACTGGGTGTGCTCTGCACATAAAACAGTCCCAATTACGGGAAACATCTCAGAAGCTGCTATTATTCATGTCTGCCTCTTGCTCTCAGAGGCCAGTCTGACTGTTGCTGTTGCAGGGCACACTGATTCTCATCTGTACACCTTTACTGAAGTCCCATCCTTCCTGGAATCAAGGCTTCCTTTTGCCCTTCAACGCGGACAAGTGTTCTTCCCCATTCTTCAGGGTGCCAGGCATGTCCTACACCTGCTGTAACCCTCCCTTGTTACACCAGCATCCTTCCAGAACATGCTCTGGTCAGGACCACGACTCAGCATCTCCCTGTGCGCCAGCTTCCAGCTGCAGGCATGCACTGCAGACTTTCTGAGCTCTCTGCCAAGCGTGAAGGGGGTTGCCTGCTTCTGGGTCACCTTCATATCAAACAGCTCTAATACATATTACTTGGCTCTCCCTGAACATTCCAGAGAATTTTCATCATTCTTCCGTTGAAACAAGCTCAATGCTTGGGACATGTAGGGATACCTCTTCATGATGTGCCTGTAATATTCCTGATTTTCGTTGTAATATAAAAGAAGCTTGACCCAATTTCTCTGAGCTCCTAGCTTTTCCTTAACCTGACCCACTTGTTGATTCTCGGCTTAGAGGAACTCTTGCTTAATTTCTTGGACTCTTTCTTTCCACTGACTCTGCCCACCATCATTTTTCTCAATGCCTTGAGAAGGGAATGAGTGAGATGAGAGCAGACTGCAGATCGCATTTGAGCACATCAGGGTCTAGGGTAACAGCTCTGAAATCTGACATGCTTTCCTCCTTCTGAAGCATTTTTCTTCATGTAAAACATTTATTAATATCTTCAGTTAAAAACATCATAGGAGAACAGGAAATTGGAAAAGAACTTTTTCACTTCATATAAATAATTGTTAACTGTATTAAATCTTTTAAAATAGACTAGATGTGCTACAAAGGAATATAAAACATTGGTTAAGTTCAGTTCAGTTGCTCAGTCGTGTCAGACTCTTTGTGACCCCATGAATTGCAGCATGCCAGGCCTCCCTGTCCATCACCAACTCCCAGAGTTCACTCAAACTCATGTCCACCAAGTTGGTGATGCCATCTAGCCATCTCATCCTCGGTCATCCCCTTCCCCTCGTGCCCCCAATCCCTCCCAGCATCAGAGTCTTTTCCAATGAGTCAACTCTTCACATGAGGTGGCCAAAGTATTGGAGTTCCAGCTTTAGCATCATTCCTTCCAATGAACACCCAGGACTGATCTCCTTTAGAATGGACTGGTTGGATCTCCTTGTAGCCCAAGGGACTCTCAAGAGACTTCTCCAACACCACAGTTCAAAAGCATCAATTCTTTGGTGCTCAGCCTTCTTCACAGTCCAATTCTCACATCCATACGTGACCAGTGGAAAAACCATAGCCTTGACTAGACATTGACAGAATATTATAATTTATAATCTGCAATTGACATGTATACTTTGTTTTATACTTCTGTATCTTAGCTATCTCATTACTTATATGTTACTTTCTTCTTTACAGAAAGATAAAGGTCACTGACATTTAAAGTTTGCAGGATCCTGGAAGATTATATAGCCCCAACACTTTATCTTACAAGCAGTATATAGGGGAAGGGAAATGGAAAGTCAGATTTTGAGTTGTGATAATTCTCACAGGTTCTCTTTTTGTTCAGAATAGATTTTCTAAAATTGACTAACATTGTCTTAGAAGTGCTTCCCTCTTAACAATTTTTCAGAAAATAAGTTCATAGGTTTGGGAAACCTCTATCAGATACTATCAGCTGAAATCGAGCGGTTCACCCACTGGACTGCGTAGAACATTGCATAGTTTCCTTCTATCTTTTCTATTTTTGTTTACCTCCTTACTTCTATAATCTAGAATTATGCCTGACTACTTCATGAAGATTTGCTGAATGCATGAGTCAGTATGGTCAACATAAAGAAGACCTTTCTTTTGACGCTAACCTCACAGTGTTGTGCCACAGAGACTCCTGCGTCACTCTTCTCGAAGTCTCATGGCTTGCAGTCTTACAGTTAGGTGTCTAGTCCATTTTGAGTTTAGTTTTGTATATCAGGTGAGAAAATGTTCTCACTCTTTTACCTACAAATGTCCAGTTTTCTGAGACCTGGTTATTGAAGGGACTTTCTCCTCATTGTATATTTTTGTCTCCTTTGTTGTAGATTAATTGACTGTAAGTGCATGGGTTAATTTCTGGGCTCCCTATTCTGTTCCACTGATCTGTGTATTAATTTTTGTGCCATTACCACACTGCTTTGGTAACTATACTTTTGAAGTCAGGGAGTAAGATACCTCCAATTCTGTTCCTTATCAAGATTACCTTGGATATTTGAGATCTTTTAAGTTAATTGTTACAATATAGCACAAATAATGCTTGTAATATAGTATTATATTATTTAAGAATTCTGAAAAATAGAGTATATGAACAAGCATACTATATTTTATAAAGCTTTACATAATAGCAGCCTTTCTTGGATTGTCATTAGATTTGCCTAATAATAGATAATAGGCAAAACTTAGGGAGTACCTGTTATATATTGGTACTGTGGTAATTGCTATTTACATGTATCTATCACCTCAAAACAAACCTCATGGCAGATACTGTTATCACTTCCTATGTTGCAAAAAAGAACTATATCAATCTGTATGTGCTATTTATATATTTTGGATACTAACCCCTTATATCATTTGCACATATTTTCTCTCATTCAGTAGGTTGTCTTTTTCATGGATTTCTTTGCTATACAAATGCTTTTAAGCTAAATCATGTAGAAGAAAATAGCAACCCACTCCAGTATTCAGCCTGGTGGGTTGCAGTCCATGGGGCTGCAAAAGAATTGGACATGACTTAGCAACTAAATGATAACAACAAATCACCTATAACTCAATAATTTTCAAAAGGATTTTAGAAAAAGAACTAAAACTGTGTTCAAGGGCACACAACTACCAATGCTTGCTTACAACTAGTGTCTTAAATCTAGGTCTTTCTTGTTCCAATGCTTTTAAGGCTATATTCTGCTGCTTTACTAAATCAAGCCAAAATAGGTATAGAAGATAAAAACAAGGATAGTGAGCTAGTTAGTGAAGTCACTCAGTCGTGTCCGACTCTTTGTGACCCCGTGGACTGTAGGCCACCAGCTTCCTCTGTCCACGGGATTCTCCAGGCAAGAATACTGGAGTGGATTGCCATTTCCTTCTCCAGGGGGATCTTCCTGACCCAGGGATCGAACCCATGCCTTCATGTAAATTATTCTTTTCCTTCCTGCTTGTCTGTGTTTGTGGAAATTCCACACTACTTAAGAAAATTACATGGTAATACCTGAAAGATGGGGCTTCTCAGTTGCCTCAGTGATAAAGTATCTACCTGCCAATGCAGGAGATGCTAGAGACTCAGTTTGATCCCTCAGTTGGGAAGATCCCCTAAAGAAGGAAATGGAAACCCACTGCAGTGTTCTTGCCTGGGAAATCTCATGGACAGAGGAGCCTGGTGTGCTACAGTACATGGGGTCACAGAGAGTTGGACATGACCAAGCGACTTAGCACACACTCATGCACTTGAAAGACGGACAGAATAGGACGTTAGATTTAGAAATTCAAAATGATAAAGAGTACTGGAGTGCTAATTTTATTAATACCTAGCTTCCCTAAAAAGTAATATTACAAACCAAACAGGAATAATAATTTTTAAAAGCTTACTGTAAGATAACTGATTTAACAAACTTTATTCAAGTTGAAAAATGCTGAATATCTGTGATTTAGAGAATAGTAGTCTTCCACATAACTTTATCGAGTACTCTAGTTTGGCAAGTAAAAGAAAAAACTTGACAAAGTATATATTATCCCACAAGATTTTAATCATATATATATATATATATATATATACACAGAGAGAGAGAGAGAGAGAAAGAGAAGGGAAAGTCGCTCACTTGTGTACAACTATTTGTGATCCCATGGAATTCTCTAGGCCAGAATACTGGAGTGGGTTACCATTCCCTTCTCCAGGGGATCTTCCCAAACCAGGGATCAAACCCAGGTCTCTTGCATTACAGGCAGATTCTTTACCAGCTGAGCCACCAGGGAAGCCCATATGTATATATGGTTGGCACTGTTGGTCAACCAGAAATAGTAGCCAAGAGCTTGCACTATGTATCCAATAACATTCTAAGGAGTTAATTTGGGGGAGTGTTAGCTTTTCTGGAAACAGCTCACAGCTCAAAAACAAGATACACATTGCCACATATAATCTACGTTTAGATAATATTCTCTCGTGATTTCTCTGGGATGACATGCTGAACTTATATATAGAAAACAAGTTCATAAAATTTATCTTCAAACTTTATGTTATAATATGTATGTTACAGGAATCAAAACTATGCAGGAGGCACAAAGACAGGTTAATGGAGCAGGACAGACTCTAGAAATAAGACCCCAAAGTTAGTTTTGGGGAGGAGAAATAAGTAAAATTAGATTCATATAAAATCCTTCACACTAACATTAAATTTACATTTATTGAACATTTTAAAAAGAAAGATTTGGAAAAAAAAACTAGGAAAAATTTTCAGTAAATATTTATAATGATCTTGCATGTCAAGGAGATTCTACTAAGAATGACTACAAAGACTTAATACTAGAAAGAAGACAATGCATTTAACTCCTGAAATGGTATATGAGTTAAGCACATCATTGTTAACTGGCTTAAATAGTGGTAAAACACCACATAAAGATTTTCAAGTTAAATTACTTACTGACAAAAAATATTTGCAATATATATGATAAAGGGTTACTATAAGAAATGGGTCCTTGGAAAGAAAAGAAATAGCCACAATAATGAGCAATAAATAGTGGAAACCTACTCATGCTTTCTAGTAACTGAGAACAGGTAATTTAACCAGAGATACAGCATTCCACGGAAAACACTGATAAAAAGTAAAATGAATGAACTGTGTTCTAATACTTGTGTTGGGTTTAGTCATTAAGTCATAAGTCTGTCCATGGGGTTTTCCACGCAAGTATACTGGAATGGTGGAGAAGGCAATGGCACCCCACTCCTGTACTCTTGCCTGGAAAATCCATGGATGGAGGAGCCTGGTAGGCTGCAGTCCATGGGGTTGTGAAGAGTCAGACACGACTGAGTGACTTCACTTTCACTTTTCACTTTCATGCACTGGAGAAGGAAATGGCAACCCACTCCAGTGTTCTTGCCTGGAGAATCCCAGGGACAGCGGGGCCTGGTGGGCTGCTGTCTATGGGGTCGCACAGAGTCGGACACGACTGAAGCGACTTAGCAGCAGTAGCAGCAGCATACTGGAGTGGGTAAGTTTTAGGGAGAGTGAAAACAGGTGCGTACTTTCCTGCGGCCCTATTGGAATTAAGCATCATAACACTCTAAACGCAAAATGTTTTTGACCTAGCAACTCTTCTTCTAAAATTATATTCTGCAAATGTGACCAAGGATTCCCTGGCAGCTCAGTCAGGGAGAGTCCACCTGCCAATGCAGAGACAGGGGTTTGATCCCACAAGCCTCAGAGAAGCTGGGCCTGTGAACCACAGCTACCGTGCCTATGCTCTAGAGCCTGCGAGCCACAAACATGCGCTGCAGCTACTGAAGCCTGTGCATTCTAGATTCTTGCTCCGCAACAAGGGAAGACACCACAATGAGAAGCCCGTGCACTGCAAGGAGACAGCAGCCCCCACTCGCTGGAGCTAGAGAAAAGCCTGTGCAGCAACGGAGACCGAGACACTCAGAAACACAGACATACAACTGTGTGGCCAGACACGTGTTCAGAGATGTACGCGCGAGAGACCACGGAATGGAGAGCAGCTTAAACACTCACCGGTGGAGGACCACTAAACGGAAGAGAATAGCTCAGTCATAAAACAGTCATGTGGACGTCTATCTGTGGCTAGGAAAATGAGCACAATATAGGATGTCAAAGATACAAATTACAAAATAATACATAAGATATGAGTTCATGACAAAAAAGTGTGTGTTCCTGTGCAGACACACATTTATAGCTTGAAAACCAACTAGAAGAAAGCACATTCCCAATGTCAACAGTGATCTTCTCCATGTGGTTTGATTAAACCTAAGTTTTAGCCTTTACTTTATATGAAGGCTATTTTTTTCAGCCCACATTATGTTCCTATTAATAATGAGAAAAAGCAACATTTATTATGAAAATAATGGAGGCATCATAACTTTCAATTGCAGTTTAAGTATACCATTTATAATAATACAGTATGACAATTATCCTGGTGCATAGTTCTGAAAAAAAATCAACAGCAATACTTTTCTAAGTGATTGTGACTAAGTTATTTATTTTTTTCCTCCAGATCAGCTGGCAGAGAATTTTATCTATGTCACAATCATATGTGTATTATATAAGATTCAAATTGAGTACATTTTTATTTAAGGAAACTACAGATGTTGCAGTCTGCTACAAAGTTATTGTCAGAGCATTTTTATCGATTTGAATACTTCGTGTTATTTGTAGAAATTACAATCAACTACAGTGGCATGATGGTCAATTTCCACAGTACTGGTGGAAAAAGCCAGAGATTAGGCTTAATAAAAGTCGATACATTAGAATAAGAACAACTATGGTAATAATAACTACAATGCATTGATCCCTTACAGTGTGAGACTCTGACGCAAGCACTTTATATATCCTTTATCACATTTACTCATTCCAACTGCCTTGTATAAAAGTCATGGATATCTGTTTCACAAATGAGAAAACTGACAGGAGTCTGAAGATTTTGTCCAAGACTATCAGACTACAAGTGTGAGAGGAAAAGCTCAGATCAAGCTTCTCTTACTTCACTGGCCGCGCATCTGCTACACAATGACCACAGGAAGAATAAACCATCAGGCAAAATCATTTGGAAATGCATTGTTAATGGTGACTTAGGAAGTACATGCAGAAATCGGAGACCAGAGTAAAGCCTCAGCTAGAGTGGACAGAATTAAATTAGATATTAACAGATATATAGGGCTTCCCTGGTGGCTCAGACGGTAAGGAAGTTACCTGCAATGTGGGAAACCTGGGTTCAGTCCCTGGGTTGGGAAGATCCCCTGGAGGAGGGCATGGCAACCGACTCCACTATTCTTGCCTGGAGAATTCCCGTGAATGGAAGAGCTTGGAGGGCTACAGTCCATGGGGTACAAAGAGTTGGACACAACCAAATGATTAAGCACAGCACAGCCCAGATACATAACTATATTTTAATTTCTCTGGCACGACCACAAAGTGGGGGAATTGACTGAAAAGTGCTTGTTCTTGTTTAAAAAGATACTATCCAAGCTAAAGACATGATTCAAATATACAAATGATCTAGCAGGACGTGAATAAACTCTCAAGTCCTTATAATTCTACTCTGATACTCCCATCATTAACTCATTGTCTGATTTGTAATCTGAACCTGCTCTTACAAAACTATGAGACACACACAGCTATACATGACATTGTGTGTGGCCTTTTGTATAACCACATCATCATGGAGGGCTATGGGATGTATTCCAGTTACCTGCTGCAGTGCCGCAAACCACCCCAAACATTACTGATTTGAAAGTTTTTTCTAGATATATTTTGCTCAGAAATTTGCAATTTAACTGAATTTTGGTGGAGACTGCTAATCTTGGCCCCGTGGCAGCAGCTGGGGAGGCTCAAAAACCAGTTCTGAAGGCTGATGTTGACGCAAAAGACAAGTGGTGGGAAGGCTGATCTGCTGGGTGAGGGGACAGCTGGTGCCTGAGTCGCCTCTGCCTATTTCCATGTGGCTTCGCCATGTGGTCTCTCAGGCATTTCCCAGGGTGGTTAAGGGCTCCTCGTGAACATGTTCCAAAGAGAAAGCCAAGCAGACACCACCTGACTCCTGTGGTTTTCATTTACTTGGGTGATTTAATTACCTCCAGTTACCCACCCCCTCTCCTTCCCTCTGTTTCTTTTAACACAGAGATTGTCTTTCATGATCATGAAGGGTTTGGTTATTCTTTTATTGTCCTTTAGTTTTGTTTAGTTGTTGTTTTTTTTTTTTTTTNTGTTCTTGAGCTTCACAAAAATAGAATCATATACTACATATTTGTTACTAGTTTTTTCATTTAATATATTTTTTAATTCATCCACATTCACTGAATTTGTAACTAGTTCATTCCCCTATGTTGTGGTACAGTATATCAATGTATGAATATATCACAATTAATTTTTCCAGTATCCTGTTGATGAACATTTGGGTTGTTTTCACTTATTAGATACTATAAATCATGCCATTATAAACATTCTTACACATGTCTTTTTGTGTATGCATCTATGTTTCTTCAGTTAATATCCAGGAGTAGAATGTTGATTGTAGGATAGATGTATGTTTAATTTAACAAGAAACTGCCAAACTATT
The DNA here is from genome assembly GCA_006410875.1 of Neotragus pygmaeus. Classification (NCBI taxonomy): domain Eukaryota; kingdom Metazoa; phylum Chordata; class Mammalia; order Artiodactyla; family Bovidae; genus Neotragus; species Neotragus pygmaeus. The sequence continues at coordinate 507,913 of SJYV01022488.1, forward strand.
TTCCATTTTATACTCTTATTTGCAATGTGTGAGAGTTTTAGTTGCTTTATATCTTCAACAACATTTGGTGTTATCAGTCTTTTTTGTTTTAACCAGTGTAGTGAGTGCAAAATAGTGTTTCATTTTGGTTTAAATTTGTGTTGTTCTAGTGATGTTGAGCTCATTTTCATATGCTCATTGTCCATTTATGAACTTCTTTGTTATGTACCTGTTTGAAATGTATTTGCTCAGTTGAAGGTGCATTATNACCAGTGTAGTGAGTGCAAAATAGTGTTTCATTTTGGTTTAAATTTGTGTTGTTCTAGTGATGTTGAGCTCATTTTCATATGCTCATTGTCCATTTATGAACTTCTTTGTTATGTACCTGTTTGAAATGTATTTGCTCAGTTGAAGGTGCATTATTTGTCTTTTTGTTATTGACTTATAGAAGTTCTTTATATATTCTTCATAATAAGGTTGTTTTTTTTTTTTGCCATACTGCCAGCTTGTGGACTCTTATTTCCCTGACTAAGAATTGAACCCAGGCCCTCAGCAGTGAGAGGCCTAACTGCTGGTCCACCAGGGAATTCCCTGGATATTAAGTCTTTTGTCAGATATATGTATTACAAACATTTTCTCCATGCCTGTCACTTCCCCATTCGAATTCTTAATTGTGTCTTTTGATAAGGGTGAGTTTTAAATTTTGACAATGTCCATTTTTTTTTCTTATATAATTGTTTGCTTAGTCACTCAATCATGTCCAACTTTTTGCAACCCCATAGACTGTAGCCTACCAGGCTCTTCTGTCCATGGGGATTCTCCAGGTAAGAATACTGGAGTGGATTGCCATGTCCTCCTTCAGAGGATTTTCCCAACCCAGGGATCAAACCCAGGTTTCCCGAATTGCAGGTGGATTTTTTACTGTCTGAGCCACCAGGGAAGCCCAGGAATACTGGAGTGGGTAGCCTATCCTTTCTCCAGGGGATCTTTCCAACCCAGGAATCAAACCAGGGTCTTCTGCATTGCAGGCAGATTCTTTACCAGCTGAGCTACCAGGGAAGCCCTCATATAATTAATATATACTTTTTTATCCTCTGTAAGAAATCTTTGCTTACCCAAAGGTCAAAAAGATGTTTTTTCCTATCCTTTCTTCTAGAATCATTGTAGTTTTAATTTTGCATTTAAGTCTTTGATGATTTTGAATTAATTTTTCTGTGGGTTATAAGGTAGGGGTTGAGGCTCACTTTTTCTCTATATCTACTTGTTATTGAAAAGAATTTATCTTTCCCTTGATGTGGTTGTTAAAAATCAGTTGACCATATATATGTGAGTCTGTTTCAAGATTATCCCTTCTGCTCCATTAATCTATTGTCTCTCCCTATGCCAATATTTCCTTGTCTTGATTATTGAAGTTTTAAAGTAGTTGTTTTAAGTCAGATGACTCCCCCAACTCTTATTTCCTTTTTCTTCATATAGAAAAAATTGTATATCCAATGTCCTTTGTATTTCTATATACATTTTAGAATTAACTTGTTATTTTCTACTAGGGCCTGTTGCAGTTTTGACTGAAATTGTGTTGAGTCCACAGAGCAATTCTGGAAGAATTGCATTTTAATAATATTGAGATTTCTAGTCCATGAATGTGATATAGCTCTCATTTTATTTAGTTTTCTTTAATTTCTCTTACATACTTTGTAGATTAGTTTCTCTTCCGTATATTTTGTAGTTTAGCATGGAAATCTTTACAATTTTTTAAAATTGATTCATGAGTATTTTGTATATTTTGATGCTAATGCAAATGGAATAGTTTTATAAGTTTACTTTTCCAGTTGTTTGCCACTAGTAATTAGAAATATAATTGATTTCTGTAAATTGATCTTTTAATCCTCCCCCAGTACAGAGATGAATCAGATGACTTTTGTATACCCGCTATGTTCCTTCTTTCCCTCAGGTGATACTGATGTCAAATCTGTGATAATGAAACAACCACAGTTTAAAATTCTTGCCTAGCAGCTCCAATGGATGGGATGTATAATTCCATTCTTCCCCATTTGCCTTGGTTTATATCTTTCCTTTAAAAAAAAAAAAAAACCAGCAAAACTTGTAGAAAGCAAAGCAAAAACCAGACTGTTTCTAGAAATGGAAAACCCAGAGTCATAGAGGATCCTGAGTTCTACGTAGGTTACCTAATATTCTGGGAGGATATATAAGGTGCCTCAGTGGTTGGTAAAGAATCCGCCTACCAGTGCAGGAGACTTGGGAGAAATGTGAGTTCAATCATGGTGTCAGAAAGATCCCCNTCATAGAGGATCCTGAGTTCTACGTAGGTTACCTAATATTCTGGGAGGATATATAAGGTGCCTCAGTGGTTGGTAAAGAATCCGCCTACCAGTGCAGGAGACTTGGGAGAAATGTGAGTTCAATCATGGTGTCAGAAAGATCCCCTGAAAGAAGAAATGGCAACCCACTCCAGTATTCTCTCCTAGAGGATCACATGGACAGAGGAACCTGGCAGGCTGCTGTTCATGGGCTCACAAAGGGTCGGAAGACCCAGCAACTGAGCATGCATGTACTCTTATACATAATCTTACAATTTAGAAAGAACTTTCATTAATTTGAACTCATTTGATCTTTGCAGTAATTTAGAAAGGTATTGGGTAGACATTACTCTCAGCATATTGAAGATGCTGAACCAATTATCAGAGAGATTAAGTGACACAAGTTTACACAGCTAATAAGAAAGTGACCTGGGATTTGAAACGATTGCATCTGCCTAGTAACTGCAACTTAATAAGGATGGTTTCTGAGAGACCAGTTGCGAATGTTGCTCGGCTCTCCTGTGGGGCAGTCAGCAGCTTCCCAAATACTGGCCTGGAGGGACCAGTTTCATTCTGACAACACAACCCATTTGTGCTCTTTTCTTATGGAAATTTCCCAGTTGTTCTCGGTTTCAGTTTATCCCTCCTGCCCAATGAATCTCTGTTTCAGTCAGAAACCAGAAGCCTTGCTTAGAAAGTTCATGGAGGACCTGTTCTGAAATATAAGTGACCATTTAAAAGGATTATTCATGCTTGCTGGTTGGGATTCAGAATTCTGTGGGCCTCTGAAGTGGTGATTTGTTTTGGGTATTTGATCTCTTGTGGAGTCCCTGGTGGATTCTCATGATAGACACTGTATAAGTTTCTTCTTATACAAACTTTATCTTGTCAGTACTTTCCCACTTAGGTTATTTTTTAATTAATAAAATTGTAGGAATGTGTCCCTAAATGCCAGACCTTGGAAGAAAGACAGCGAAGTGACTGAGACACATTCAATGGTGTACTTGCTCAAACTCCTCGGATTGCAGAATAAGGGAGGCCTGCACCCTTGATGCTGATGAATTATTCAGACAAACTTTCATTGTTTCATGGATAATTCTTGTTCCCCGAGGGAAGACTTTCAGTATCTTTCATTTCTACTCTTACAGTATCACTGAAACAAGGATTCCATTTACCCCAGAATAATACCGTTTCAGCCTTGAAAATGGCATTCTTTGGGGCTTTGTCATTCTGAATGTGTCTGATTTGTGGTTACAGATGAATCTGTGTTGCTGAAATAATTTTGGTTCAAATTATTTGAGAAGTAAAGCACATTAGAAGTATATTTGTGGCCCAAGATTTGTCTTTACCCCGTGAGGCGGTATTAAATAATCCTGTGTTATCATCCTTAAGTAATACTTATGAAGCACCCATCTGTGCTTGGTCCTGTGCTGAATGCCATATTAAGCAAGGCAGACACATGCAGACATGAACTCTCCTCATTAAGAGATATTTAGAGCCTCAATCAAGGCTGGCATCCTAGTACATTATAAGTTTAATTTTCCAGTTGTTTGCCACTAGTAATTAGAAATATAATTGATTTCTGTAAATTGATCTTTTAATCCTCCCCCAGTACAGAGATGACTCAGATGACTTTTGTATACCCGCTATGTGCTTTCTTTCCCTCAGGTGATACTGATGTCAAATCTGTGATAAAGAAACAACCACAGTTTAAAATTCTTGCCTAGCAGCTCCAATAGGTGGGATGTATAATTCCATTCTTCCCCATTTGCCTTGGTTTATATCTTTCCTTAAAAAAAAAAAAAAAAAAACATTTTTAAAAAAAATTTTATTTATTTATTTATTTTTTAATTTGACTTTACAATACTCTATTGGGTTTGCCATACATGGCTTTCTTTGGCCTGCTATATCTGTGGGGACTCCTGGCCACTCTTCAGTTTTGTTTCTGGAAAGGCATAGTCATTAATAAGAGTTCCAACATCCTATCCTCAGTCCTTCCATTCCCATTGGCTTGGCACTTGTTGGCAAATAATTTTGACCACTGGTGAGTTCTGCCAATACTGAAAGAAATTTCATTTACACCACCCTAGGTGATTGGGAATTAAAGATTACTTAAGGCTCAATTCCAATGCCATCTGGTCTAGAGCATATAACTAAGTGGCATGTAGTTCTCCAATGCAAACGTTGACTTATCTTTACTTATAATCTCAGTTTTTATTTTTCAAGGGCCATTTGGCTAAATATCCTCCTTTCTTTTTTGTGACTTTAAATACTTATACACTTTAAAAATCAGTCCAATTCATTATTGCAAAGAGGTATGATGTAACTTTTTGGGCTGATAAAAATGTTCTGTATTTTAATTATGGTAGCAATATTAATAACACAACTCTATCTGTGTACCTATATATCAAGATTCATACAACTGTGCACTTAAAACTGGTAAATTTTATATCAGTAATACCTTGATAAAAGTGATAAAAATAATCAAACCCTATTTATTTGAAAACAAACCAAAGAACTTCTCTTGGGTCTTCCTTTATGATTAGGGTCATGGATCATGACTCTGAGTACCCCTAGTTCCTAGCATCAAGGCTTGCATTTACCAGACTATCAATACACACTGGCTGCTTTCAAGTGAGACCAGTGGTCTTTGGAATTTCTGTCCACTACTTCCTTCTCTCTGGTGAGCCAGAACATCAGTATACTATTTTCAGTCTTGTCTTGGAAAGATTTACATTTAGAGTTGAAAGTTCTAAGATTTCAAGGTCATTAGTCAAATTTATCGGTGGCATAAAGATATAAAGAAGATAGGATAGCCGGCATAACTGAACTGTATGCTTTGTCAGGCAGCCAGAGAAGCTTGACACTTGACAATGATTTTAAATGATGGAGGATAGTGATGAATCATCTCAGGCCTGAAGACCCTTTTGGAGTGAAAGAGCTTTTTGTACAAAAATGTACTTTTGGTGTATGCTTTATATTTTGAAATGAACTTTATAACTTTCACCCCCCCAATTTTTTTTTAATGGATTTTAAACCTCACCCTCTTAGGGTAATCTTAAACTGAACATGTTGGAACACTGGTTACATTGCCAAGGCTATCAATCTCACTTTCCAGTAGGGCTGAGGTAAGAATAGTATCTAAGAAAGATGCACAGGAGAATAATAAAACTCTCCCCAAATTTTGCCTGCTCAACACAGAGTAAGAGGGTGAATGCATTTTTAATTATAGTGGATTTCGTTACAGTTTCTTATTCAATGGTCACATAAGCCCTCAGAAGTATTTGCATTGTGTTATTGAAGCTTTACAGGAAAACTATGATATTGGGAGATTAAGTAATATGTTTCAGTCCATATTAACTGAAGTAGACTTGGCCTCAGGTGAATCTTGAGCAACTTGGTGACACCTGAAAATCCCTCTCTGCTTTGGCCATTATGATGGCCCATGGTTGCCTATCAAAAAGGAAGCAGTCAAGACTGGTACTAGATTGTCTAATTTCAAATCTCACAACTTCTTTGCTGTTCCTTATTGCTGAGAATAGGAGAAATTCTGATTATATCTTGGGTGAAAGTCATTTGTGTCTGTCAATGTGTATATCAGGGGACCTATGTGTGTGGTGGGTGACATCAGACATGCATGATTTATTTTGACCCCAAAATGTCTTATAATTTTGACCTTAAACATAGCTCTTGTTTAGTAAAGTTCTGGAAGAAGCAATTGTTGGCTGTAATTTAAGACTTCCAGGAAAATGTTGACTGGAGTTTAAGGTAGGATTTGAATTTTATACCCTTACCTCAGGATCTGCTTGAAGTAGTAAGATCAGCAGTGGTTGTATGAAAAAACCTTTATCACATTTCAGCAGTGTTTCTCCATAACATTCTGTGTAAAGTGGGCTAAACTGATATGATTCCTTTTAAGAGTTTTTAGTCTTAGGCAACACTGATGAGCAGAAACATAAAAGTTACCAGTTAAATAAAATGGGATCTTTTAATAAGTAATGTGTTAGTGGTTGGTTATGATATTTGATGCTTAGAAAAAGAAAAGAAAAAAATTGTGTAAGCCCCTGTCTATATGCCTTACACAGGTGAGGGTAGATTTCAGAACTGGGGAGTCATTCATCTCATCTCTGATCAGGTTTCTGCCTGAGGTTTAAATTTGTCATTTGGAATTCCAAGTTCTTTTAGAGTCCCTGGTGGCATCAGTGTTTTATATCCTAGCATAAAAGAAAATTGTTTGGTGAGTTGGTGATTGTATTTAAGAATGCACATTCTCTCTCCAGGACTCACAGAGAGATTGTATCAGTCAGGATCTTTGCCCTGCAGATGAGAGGACACTAGTTGATATGGGACTTAAATAATAAAGGGAATGTTTCAGCCTGTATTAACTGAAGTAGACTTGGCCTCAGGTGAATCTTGATCCAGCAACTTGGTGATACCTGAATACTCCCTCTCTGCTTTGCCTTAGAAGGTATCACTTTCATCCTCAGGTTCCTTGCCTCTAGCTTTCTAGGGTGTCTCTTTGAGGGAGCAAGTTTTCAGCCCTCACCCGCTTATATTACCTTGTCTGGGAGGATAAAGTTTTTTTAAATCAAAGTATATTTGATTTATGATTGACAACGTTGTGTTGGTTTTAGCTATACAACACAGTGATTCAGTTATACATGTGTATATGTATATGTATATATTCTTTTTTTTCAGATTCTTTTCCATTACAGGTTATTACAAAATATCAAGCATAGTTCCCTGTGTTATACAGTTAGTCCTGTTCTTGTTGGTTATATACTTTATGTATAGTAGTATGTATATATTAATTCCAAACTAAGAGGATAAAGTGTACACACGTGTGTATGTGTATGAGACAAAGCTTTTCTAGAAAGAAGTAATTGAGAACATGCCCTCGAGTCTTGACTTTGTGGGTATTTTTATCATCTCTGACATTTTGGCTCACTGAGGCCATGGAGTGTGGGAGAGACTGAAAGTTTTGAGCCCTTTCTCCTCATTTAGTGTAGTTGGGAGGACAGTTATTCCTTCCCAAACCAAGTAACACAGAATGGATGGAGTTGTCTTCCAGAGCAAGCTCTTTCTTCCTCCTTCCAGAATGAGTAACGGTAGCAACTTGAGACCCAGTAGGTGGCCAGGGATGTGAACTAGGTGAGTGTACTGTGGTTCAGTTCTGGAATGAAAATTCAGGACCTGGTTAAGAACTCCAGAAGCCCTTCTTATTACCTCCTCATATTCCTGCTGATCCTCTGCTACTTCCCAGTAACTGACAACAGTGTTAGAATTTGAATGGTGGTGCTTGCCTCAGATCTCTGCATGTGTTCAGGAATTCATCTGTCTTTCTTTCCCATCCTTTTCTGTCTACCCCTTCCTTCCTTTCCATCTTCCTTCCTCCATTTCTCTTGCTCTTTCCCTTTCCTCACTTTTTCCTTTCTCCTTCCTTTTTTCCCTGCCTCTATCCTTACCACGCTTCCCAGGTGGCGCCAGTGGTAAAGAACCCACCTACCAGTGCAGGAGACATAAGAGACATCAGGGTTCGATCCCTGAGCTGGGAAGATCCTCTGTGGGAGGGCATGGCAACCCACTCCAGTATTCTTGCCTGGAGAATCCTGTGGACAGAGGAGCCTAGTGGGCTACCATCCATAGGATCACAAAGAGTTGGACACGACTGAAGCGACTTATCATGCACGCATGCATCCTTACCTACCTTCCACTTTGTCAATTTTCAAAAACCATTGTTAGTACCTGCTATGTGCTGAGCCCACTGCTAGGTGCTGAATACACTGCTGAAGTTTGTCTTCTCTTCCACATCCTTTCTTCCTTTGTCAAACTTCACCATCAACAAAATTTATTAATATTCTCTCTGGAAGGTATTCTGCTAGATTCAGAAAGGTTCATGACTTCAATCTGAATGTTAATGAGAGATTTGGAGAGTGTTTCCAGATCATGATGTAGTATCCTGCAGATTGCCTTACACAGATTCTGCTACCTAAATTTAGGAGTGGGAGGGAAAGAGAGAGGATGTGTGCTACTGAGAGAGGACATAGGTTAAGGAGTGCAGACATTCCTGCCTGCTAGTACACACAAATGTGTTCATGCATGGAATGGGACGTGGTACTCTTTGACTTTCATTGGCTTCTGCATTCAAACTACCTGGGTTTGAATCCTCTGCTATCTGGTTGTATGTCTTTGGGCTGGTTCCCTAATCAGGTTCTTTCCTGCTAAATGAGATAATAACAGCATCATTTTCATTGGGATTAAATGAGGTAATGTATGAACAGTGCTTAGAGCAGTGCGTTCACAGTAAGAGCTCAAAGGTTAGTTGTTATCATCATGATGTTGAAATTTCACAGAGAGCAAACTCAAAGCAGCCCCAGTTCTTTAACACTAAGGAACTTGGACTAAAAATTTAACCAGTGGCTGTACATAGACCCAATATCCCCCATGCAGATACTGGTGATTGAGTGGGGGTTCCTTCTATGGGTGCCTCACATTTCATAGCACAACAAGCTTTAAGAAGACTGTTATTGTGATCCTCAAGTATCTGTATTTGGTAGTTTTTCAGATTACTTTGTAAATAATGATTGTTAATTTTCTTTAGCTCTTCTCTAGCTGTAAATGGAACATTTCACTAGGGACCCAGGATTAGACCCATTGTTATTTGATCTTTTGCCTTTTTATTAATATTCTTTAAAGTTGTTACTATGAGAAATTCTTCGTTCAGAGAATAAGTGGACCCTGAAGTATCAAACCCTGATCATCTCATCTCTTTCGAAAAATTGTCTTTCTGGAAAAACATGGGGTTTCTTTTTTTCTTTTAAAACACACCTGTGTCTGTCTGTATTTGGGGCAGAGCAATTAAACCCACATATTTGTGTGTGTGTATATATGTGTGTGTGTATGTTAGTTGCTCAGTCGCGTCTGGCTCTTTGCAACCCCGTGGACTATAGCCCACCAGGCTCCTCTGTCCATGGAATTCTTCGGGCAAGAATACTGGAGTGGATAGCCATTCCCTTCTTCAGGGATCTTTCTGACCCAGAGATCAAACCCAGATCTCCTGCATTGTGAGTGGACTCTTTAGCATCTGAGCCACCAGAGAAGCCCTTTAAATTCCCATACAGAATTCAAAGATTTTTCCCCCAGTGCTATTTCTGCTGCTAGTATTTTTATATTGTGTTATATGTACATCCAATTAAAATGTATAGTGCAATTTGTTTGCATAATATAAGTACGTGCCCATTTCACAATCTGTTCACTAATCTGCCAAAAGCTAAAAAGTAAAATAAGAGAAACACTATGACTAAATTAACTACTCTATGATATACCTGTGTGTGGGGAGGAGAGGACAGAGGAAACATTTGTGAAAGTGGCTTTCTTTGTTACTAATATAGCGCTAGCTACTTCCTTTCTTAACAGTTAACATCTAAATCCCAATTTCTTGTTGTAATGGTTGTTTCCTGCATTTATAATGACTTTTAAAAAGTTTATTAGCTCCTCTGTAGTCTATTTATATGCAAATGCTTTAGCCTAGTCCTCAGGTGAACTAGGAAGCGGCTTGGGAGGTAGAAGGATGAATATTCCTCCCCAAATGAGGTTTTGTTTATGTGAATCCCATCAAGCAGGTGGATGCCAGGAGCATGAGAAATTTGAGAATGAGAGTTGGTTTGCACAAGGCTGTTTGGATTTTTGGAGGAAACTTCCATATGAAGACCAACTCTTGAATTAGGTCAGATATCAAAGACTGTTGTGGCTCTGGGTGGGCATGACATCAAGCCAGTATGTGATGACTTGAGTGAACTCTCAGGGAGATACAGTAGAATAAAACAGAAAAGAAGATACATGTGTGAACATGTTGGTACTTCTGATTTTATCAGTGATTCTTATCATTTCTCAAAGCTGACTCACTCCTTCTAGAAGGGAAGTTGTCGGCTCGTATAGTGGCTCTTCTCCACAGAGCTCCCAGGGACTCATGTTCCTTCCAGCTTGTTGCTCTGACTCCTGTTGGTGTAGCTCTTACCCTCAGATTTCAAGACTGCAGAACTCCAACAACCATGTCTGCATTTTATGCAGCTACTGGAGTGCAGGATAAAGAAGGGCGAAAGGAAGAGCAAAAGTAGACACACTATATTTTTAAAGAGGTTCACAGGGTAGACATTTGATGCTTTTGCTTATATCCTGCTGGCCAGAACTTAATGATATGGCAACACCTAGCTGCAAGGAAAGCTGGGAAGTGGAAGCTTCACTTTGAATGACCTGTGCACAGCTCAAATTCAAGTGTTTTCTTATCAAGAAAGAAGAGGAGAATAGTCATGGAACAACTTACAAATTTCTGCCATGGGTTTAGAAGATGTGTATNGCAACACCTAGCTGCAAGGAAAGCTGGGAAGTGGAAGCTTCACTTTGAATGACCTGTGCACAGCTCAAATTCAAGTGTTTTCTTATCAAGAAAGAAGAGGAGAATAGTCATGGAACAACTTAAAAATTTCTGCCATGGGTTTAGATGATATCCTAAATATTCTGTGCAGAATAGTATAGCCTATGCAGATATAAAATATTATTTAATCTTTGACATGAATTTTTTTTTCTTAGGCTGAAGAAGTTAGAGTGATGACATAATTGAAGATGATGATATTAATGATGACAATGAGGAAGAGGATAAGATATTCCTTATTTACCAAAGAAAAGATAAAAGATTTTATATATAAGCAAAATGATGCTTGGAGCAGGAGGAACCCACTAATACCCATCCTTACCTATGAAATTATGATGTAACAACTGGGAAGGAGGGTTAGGGGAAAGGAAACAAGGTGATTTTTAGTTTCAAGTAACAGAAACCTGAACTCCAAATGATGTAAACAGTAAGGAAAAACTGTAGCTCACATGTTAAAATGTCTCGAAGGAACTAGCTCCCAGGTAAGGAGGCTAATTCACTGCTTTGGTCCCATCATTAAGGAGCTGGATTCTGTCATCCTCAGAGTGTGGTCTTTGTCCTTGGTGAGCTTTCCTCATGGAGCTGCTCCAGAAATTGTAGCTCTTCCCCTATATATGATGTGGTCTTATGGAAGAAAAGAGGCTGCTTTTTATTGATGCATCTTTTGAAAGTCAAAGAAACTTTCCGGGAAACCATTCAGTGCAGTAGTTTTCCTTTCCTATGGTATGTTCACTTTTGCTTAGGATAAATGATAAAGCCATTGTTCTGTTAGTGAGGAAATCAGTGTCAATGACTTTGGGAGGGGAACTGTCAGTAGCTGCTAACTCATTTAAAGTGTTTGTCCAGCATTAAAAGACATTGTAGAATTATGGGTGTTTCCTGAAAATGCCGTTGCTTTGATGTCTCTTGCTTATTACAGTTTGTGCACTTACTCATCAGTATACATTTATTGAATATCTTCTCTGAGTCAGATGGTGTTATAAGTGAATACAATTGTGCTTACCTTAAAAAAAAATTATGACTCAGAGAGAGAAACAGATCTCCTGAGTAACACTTAAAATGCAGCGTGAGAAATGCTATACCAGGGGCCATGAAGTGCTGAGAGGAAACCATTTATGTTGGCCTAGTCCAGGATCAAGACTTAGGGTTGTTATGGAACTTTCTTCTCTAGATTATGAATGTCTCTCATGGGAAGCTCTTGAATGAGCTTCCTTTTCTTTCTTCTTTAACCCAAATGTAATGCTTTGAGCAGAGTATTAATCATTCCTCATGGTGGTAAGCAGGGGTGAGTCAGGTCAGGAAAAGGGAAAGTGTTCTGGAGCAAACCATCCATTGTGACCTGAAAAGATGCTACAGCGTGACTATAAAGACCTTTAGAGACACAAAGGGAGAAGGCGATGGCACCCCACTCCAGTACTCTTGCCTGGAAAATCCCATGGACAGAGGAGTCTGGTAGGCTGCGGTCCATGGGGTCACGAAGAGTCGGACACGACTGGGCGACTTCCCTTTCACTTTTCACTTTCATGCATTGGAGAAGGAAATGGCAACCCACTTCGGTGTTCTTGCCTGGAGAATCCCAGGGACGGGGGAGCTGGGTGGGCTGCCGTCTATGGGGTCACACAGAGTCGGACACGACTGAAGTGACTTAGCAGCAGCAGCAGCAGAGTCACAAAGACCTGAGTTCAAGTATGAGATCTGCTGTGACTTAGCTGTGTAAATGTAAAAGCTACCTAACCTCCCTGCGCTTGTTTTCTCATCTGTCAAATGAAAATTAGAGTACTTAACTGCATCAGATTGTTGTGTAACTCAGTTGGGATAATATATGTAAAATGATCAGCAGAAAATAGGCATTTGTGGATATTGCTGTTATTATTAGTTAATAACAGAGTCTACCTTATTTCTACCTTATTTTTTCCTCCCTTATCTAAATCTTAGATTTTATTGAAGTGTTTGTTGAGGAAAATTCTTTCCTTCAATCAGAATGTATCTGGCAACTGAAAGTGAGCCTTTCACGTACTTCCTGATACTTTAGTTTGAGAGTCATCGAGTTAACAGACATTTATAGTGTGATTCTGACAAATATCACATGCTAATATTTCCTACGTTCTGTTTATTCAGTGTTCTCTATTTCCTAAAATAGGAAAGGGTGCACAGCTGAAGAGTTGCCAAATGTTCTCCACAAGTGGCTGGGTTTTCCTTAATTGATGAAATCACCCTTTGTTGATTGGACCCATTTCCACGGGAATCTCCAGATCTCAAGGCCCACACTCTGCACCCCCTGTCTATCCCCTAAAGCTGTTAGGTATTTTTAAGCCAAGAGTGTCAACTCATCATGGCAGCTGCATGTCAGAGACCTATTTCCTTTAATTGGCTCTGGGGGCCATTCTCTTAATAGTTTCTCCCTTTTATAAAACTTTGTGCCATGTTCCGTTTATGAGAAGAACACAGAATTCCGGAGCACGTTGTTTAGGAATAACTGATCTAGCAAATGGAACAGTGACGTTAAGGAGAAATCCAGTTACGTGGAGGCTCCGGTCTTCTGTGTGGCTTGAAGAGATGAAGGATGCTGATGTGTTCTTTAGGGAGAGAGATGCAGTTTGACAGGAAACATCTGCTTTCATCTGCTCCAACATCAACACGAGCGATGTGGTAGGAAACCTGTTGTGACTATGTGTTCCACTTCTCAAGCCAGGGTTGGGCCTGACATCGGGACTGTTTGAACAGGCAGTACAGTGTGGCCCCATCTGTCCAAATGTGGGCATGGCAGGCAGCATTATTTGAGAGTATCCTGAGGCTATTTCTTATTTAGAGGGAACCATTACTCTCTTCAGGTACCTCTCTTCTTTATGGTTTCTCTCTCTCGTCACATTTCTCTTCTAGACTTTGAGTGTGTACTTTTCAGCCTTCATTTTATGCCACATCCTCACTCACGAGTAAGGATGGCTCCCTGTGGAGGAGGATTCTCCCTAAAAATATCAAAATATCTGGGAAACGAGTACAAATAGAGATTCACATCCACTCACACACAATTAAGTGATTGTCGTCTACTGTTTAAGATATGTCTGCCTCCCCTCCCCACTGTCAAGATTACTACCTACAATTAATTACAGTCACTGTTGCAGTAATTGGTTTGCAGGAAAAAGTGCCTCATTTTTCAATATCCAAAAGAGTCAAGTTGGTATCTCATAGTGTTCAAAAATATTCAACATTAATCTAAAGAGTAAAGTCAGTATTTGCCTCTGAAGAGTTCAAAGTGAATCAAAACTGCCATCAGGTCCAAAATAAATTGTGCTTGCTCCTGGGAAGATGTAAGATCTGAGGAATTCCTTCTACAGATGCTCTGCCTATCTGATTATTAGTTAGCCAGTGACTTCCTGCCATTCTCAGAAAACCCCACACTGAAATGGTAAGAAAAAATTAAATATTAGGTGGAACACTTTGAGTCCAAGGGGGTCCACACAAGGAGTTACGGATGGCTCTGCTGCGACTGCTGCATGAGTGCCTGATGAGAGATGGTTTATAAATACCCCTGTTCCCCTGCCCTTCAGTGGAAGCCTGAGATGTGTATTTTCAGTTTCCTAGAGCATCTTTGCAGGACTAAATTTCGATCACCCACTGTAACAACTGGTTTGAGAACCCAACCTTTACTAGCTTTCTTCCGTCCCGTATCTTCCTGCTCTTTGCCCCAGTCTATACTCTCTCCAGTTGCTTCCCCCTCAGATTGATGTGTGCACCTGAACCCCTACTTCAGGATTCAGATCTGCTCCCGGGGAGCTCAAACTAAGACATCAGAAATATTTATTTTCTTCCTTCCCATTTGGGTTGATACATTTCAACATCCTCAGTTCAGTTCAGTCGCTCAGTCATGTCCAACTCTTTGCAATCCCATGAATTGCAGCACGCCTGGCCTCCCTGTCCATCACCAACTCCCGGAGTTCACTCAGACTCATGTCCATCGAGTCCATGCTGCCATCCAGCCATCTCATCCTCTGTCATCCCCTTCTCCTCCTGCCCCCAATCCCTCCCAGCATCAGAGTCTTTTCCAGTGAGTCAACTCTTCACATGAGGTGGTCAAAGTACCGGAGTTTCAGCTTTAGCATCATTCCTTCCAAAGAAATCCCAGGGCTGATCTCCTTCAGAATGGACTGGTTGGATCTCCCTGCAGTCCAAGGGACTCTCAAGAGTCTTCTCCAACACCACAGTTGAAAAGCATCAATTCTTCGGTGCTCAGCCTTCTTCACAGTCCAACTCTCACATCCATACATGACCACAGGAAAAACCATAGCCTTGACTAGACGGACCTTAGTCGGGAAAGTAATGTCTCTGCTTTTGAATATGCTATCTAGGTTGGTCATAACTTTTCTTCCAAGGAGTAAGCGTCTTTTAATTTCATGGCTGCAGTCACCATCTGCAGTGATTTTGGAGCCCCCCAAAATAAAGTCTGACACTGTTTCCACTGTTTCCCCATCTATTTCCCATGAAGTGATGGGACCAGATGCCATGATCTTCGTTTTCTGAATGTTGAGCTTTAAGCCAACCTTTTCACTCTCCACTTTCACTTTCATCAAGAGGCTTTTTAGTTCCTCTTCACTTTCTGCCATAAGAGTGGTGTCATCTGCATATCTGAGGTTATTGATATTTCTCCCGGCAATCTTGATTCCAGCTTGTGTTTCTTCCAGTCCAGCATTTCTCATGATGTACTCTGCATATAAGTTAAATAAGCAGGGTGACAATATACAGCCTTGACGTACTCCTTTTCCTATTTGGAACCAGTCTGTTGTTCCATGTCCAGTTCTAACTGTTGCTTCCTGACCTGCATACAGATTTCTCAAGAGGCAGGTCAGGTGGTCTGGTATTCCCATCTCTTTCAGAATTTTCCACAGTTTATTGTGATCCACACAGTCAAAGGCTTTGGCATAGTCAATAAAGCAGAAATAGATGTTTTTCTGGAACTCTCTTGCTTTTTCCATGATCCAGCGGATGTTGGCAATTTGATCTCTGGTTCCTCTGCCTTTTCTAAAACCAGCTTGAACATCAGGGAGTTCACGGTTCACGTATTGCTGAAGCCTGGCTTGGAGAATTTTGAGCATTACTTTACTAGCATGTGAGATGAGTGCAATTGTGCGGTAGTTTGAGCATTCTTTGGCATTGCCTTTCTTTGGGATTGGAATGAAAACGGACCTTTTCCAGTCCTGTGGCCACTGCTGAGTTTTCCAAATTTGCTGGCATATTGAGTGCAGCACTTTCACAGCATCATCTTTCAGGATTTGAAATATCCTAATTTTCTCTAAATATGCAGATCCAATTGTTTGTACCTGGTTTATGAAAAGTAGATAATGAGAAAACAGGCATGCAGAGAAACTGCACAGTTATGGTGGGATGACTCAGAAGTGTGCCCAGCTCTAGAACTTTATCTTTCCTTCCTCTGAGCAGGAAATCTCAAAGGGGGAGGTGCTTGTAGCTTTCATGATTATATGTGATTTTGTTATTTTATGAAATCTACTGCTGTGCGACTCTGTTGAAAAAAGACACTTGATAAAGCTAGAAAAATATACATCTGCCACAGAAGGAATTTTATCTCAAAACCGCTATTTCCTCCTCAGCTCCAAATGTTGACAGATTCTTTCTTTCCTCATGGGGTTCAGCAGGTTGGCTAGAAAGCCAGGATCAAATACCAACGGGAGGTGTGAAAACTGGGCAAGCTCGGCCCCATGAGTAGCCATCCTGTTGCTAGGCTCTCCATCCTGATAACGACCCTCTTGATGGGATACGGGCCTGCTGGTGTCTTTATAGTGTCTGTCACAAAGATAGACAAAGTAGATATAGCTTTTAAATTAGGTTTAGCAGAAGGTTCCCTTGAAATAGGGTTTCCTTGTCGAAAAATGGTGAGACATAGTAACAGATTGTTTTTGGAGTCCCTTCACTGACAGTGGCGTACGCTTTTAACTCTCAGACTACTGCTGAGAAGGACATGTGAGAGCTCTCCACTCACTCCTGGGTTTCTGCCAGACCTGGGACCCTCCAGGAAGAAGCAGTTAGAGTCAGAGAACGTGGGCACGTGCTCTCCTGGGCCCTCAGGGTAGAATTAAATGCTGGTGCTTCATGTCCATTTGTGGAGAATTTTGATCAAGTACCTGCATGACCTTTTTTTGTGAAGCATTGGGTCACATATGCTCTCATTTCTGTCATTCAGGGCAATATTCAAAATGGGAGATAGGCATTTTGTAACCACAGAGTTGAATTGCAAAATGAAACAACTGCTAGAACAGGTACATTGTATGCCTAATCAGGCAAGAAGAGGCTAAAAACATATGGTGGTTTAGTTGCTCAGTTATGTCTGACTCTTTGCAACCCCATGGACAGACAGGCTCTTCTGTCCACAGGATTCTCCCAGGCAAGAATAATGCAGTGGGTTGCCATTTCCTTCTCCAGAGGATCTTCCCGAGCCAGGGACTGAACCTGGGTCTCCTGCATTGCAGGCAGATTCTTTATTGTTTGAGCCACCAGGGAAGCATATGGATGCTGCTAAATTCTGGGTCAGAATCTATCTTCAAAACCTGTTCAGTTCAGCTGTAGCCTCTGAGCCTTTCTTTTTTCCTGGCTGTCAAGAAAGATTTTTTTCTTCTGTGTTTCTGGAATTTGATGGCATCTGCCAGAACTTGAGGGGAACTGGGGAAAGGGTCTTAGCTCTGCCTCAGTTGGACTGTGTCTCCAGCCCGCCCCTGGCTTTTTGGGGACTTGAATTTCACTTTCTCTGTTATGGAATCTTGGGCAGTAACTGCCCCCTGCCTGGTTTACACTTCATTTGAGACAGTAGCCAAAACCCTCTCTGACACCACCAGGGAGAAGGAATTAATTCTCCCGCCTTTGATCTTTCCTTTTTGCTCTGTTTTTGTCCTGACAAGAGCCAGAACAGTTTTTCTTGGGGTCACCGAGGGCCTCTTGCTCTGCTTTCTTCTCCTGTCTGTCACCTCCTTGGATTATGGTCTTCTTACACTTAAACCTGCTTGCAGGGTCCTGTGTTTTTGTTTGCTGAGTTTGACCAAAGGCACCTCAGGCTTGTTTGAACCCCAGAGGTCAGATCTACCTGCCAAACCCCCGTGCCCCATTTCACTGGGCAATCCCACTAGAATGCTTTTTTATTTACCTCTGCACTCAGAGGAAGGAGTCCCCGGAGATTTGCCCTGGTAGGTTTCTGCCGCCTCCCCTGCCACTCTGCTTCAGTTTAGACAAAGGCCTCCTGAGCTCTAAACCCATTCAGCCCCTGTGCTCTTGACAGACAAGTGGTCTTATTTTTAGCTTGCAGACCTTTTAGTTGACATCCTGTCCCGTTGAGGGTGTGAGAGAGAAGCGCTTTGGAAATCAAACCCTGTCACTGATAGCTTGCCCTGAACTCAAAGGGCGATAAAAGAAAGGATGCCTTATATTCAAGAAAGAAAGAGAACTGGGCGCTGCATGGCCACTGCAGGCTGCTTCTGTTTCTCTCACCTCACCCCTGCTCTCTGTCCAGATGACTCACTGCTCCTGATGTGCCTGCCCCACGAGGTGCTGTGCTTAATCCCGTCTGAGCCCAGGGGAGTCAGCTGTTGTCAGCGGGCTGGTGGGAGTGAGCCATGGCCAGCACCCCTGTCACGGTCAGGACCCCTCCCTCCTTACCTGCCTGGACCCCCCTCCTACCAGCACACAGCCTCTTAATTTGGGTGTCTGGGTCTGAGGGAGGAGAGGGGTGTGAGGAGACAAAAGTTCAGAAGGAGACTGGGGCAGCATGACGCACCAGGCTTATGTGATCTTAATGTCGATTGAGAAAAGAGAATGTGGTAAAGATTTGGTGGACTGTTTTGAAATAGTTGTAGCTTTTACTTAATACTTTACCAGGTACCTCCCCCTACCTCCTCTTGGTGCATAGAAAGAAACCTCTGCTTTGGGATTTTGACAGACGAAAATCAGATTAAAAAAGTCTTATGAAATTAACATGATTTAATATAACACATAATTTATCTCAATTCCATAGCATATTACTATTTCTTTAATTAGGAGGGAGATACAGGCATTTTGATAAAAGTACACTATGACATACTTTCAATTGAGAGAGAAGATAAACAGAAGGTGATATGTCTTGAGGGTTTTTTTTAAAAGGTTTGAAAGCTTTGTGGCTGCTCATAATTTTCCATAAACATGTGGAGTACACATCACTGGACATCTTATGGACAAAACACAGATTTTTTAAAACTTAATTACCAGTATATTTTAATTTTTAAATTAATTTATTTAAAATTTTATTTTATTTTTTATTGAAGTGAAAGTGAAGTCGCTCAGTCATGTCCTGACTCTTTGCGACCCCATGGACTGTAGCCTACCAGGTTCCTCTGTCCATGGGATTCTCTAGGCAAGAGTACTGGAGTGAATTGCCTTAGTATAGCTGATTTACAATGTTGTGTTAGTTTCAGGTATACAGCAAAATGATTCATATGCATATACATATATATTCTTTTTCAGATTCTTTTCCCTTATAAATTATTACAAAATATTAAGTACAGTTTCTGGTACTATAAAGTAGGTCCTTGTTGGTTATATATTTTATATATAGTAGTGTGTGTATATTAAACCTAAACTCCTAATTTACCCCTTCCCTACTTTCTGCTTTGGTAACTATATAAATTCATTTTCTGTGTCTGAAAACACACATTGATTTAATGATCAGCTCCCAGACCTCACCTTTATTCCTCCTCCTCCTCCATTTCTATCACCAGTCAGGCATCCAGATGGACAAGGGCACTCTGCTTGGGAAGTTGGTTGTGGGTGGAGCCTTGTCTGGGGAGATTTGGCCTTAGCTAGAGCCAGAGTGGGTATTGCTCAGACCCAGCTGGCATTTTGAAGCTGAAGTGGGTGAACCCATACTAGAGGGGAGCTAGGAGAGGAAGCAGGACCCAGAAGAATCCCACAGCTCTTCTGCAAACCATCTCCTCCTTCTGTGACACTCAACTTTTTGTAGAAGCCTTTCCTGGGAACCAGTACCCACTGCTTCTTTCACACAGCACTTCAACGCTCCCGGTCTGGAAATATCAGTCACCCGAACTGTGCCCTCTGCATATCCTCAGAGTCCAAACAGAACATTTTCATCGTAGAAATAAGAGAACTTCTGGTGTCACAGCTAGGGCATACTTTCTGTCTTTTGTGAGATGGCCTTCTTCCCTTCCTCTCTGGTGAGAATTCTGTCAGAGCCTGACACTGTTGAGAAATCCTCATTCTGCTAAGTGCTAGCTCTGCTGGAAGACTCACAGTCAGATTCCAATAAGGCTGTGGTGCTCCATCGCCAATAGTGTGACTGCTTTTGATCTGTAGTCCTGCTTAAGGATAGTTTCCAAAGGCATGGAAAGAGCCTTGATTCCAGTATTTGCAGCTGACACTCCTTGCAAACTCAATCAAGTTACCATCAGGCATTTTATGCAAAGGTAAACCAGGAGGAATACCAGCTATTTAATGGGATCAACCATTCCTGCCTTACTGGTGGCAGGCACAGCCCCAGCCCTACCTCTAGGACTCTGAAGACCCTGAAAGACTCTGTTACTCCCAGGAGCAAACCTCTGATGTATAGTGTGTTCCAGAGTCAAAGCTGCTTTGTTTGTGATTTGGAAGGTCAGGGAAATAGTTGGAAATAGTCAGAAATAGGTCGCATCTGAAGAAAAGTCCTCTAATCGGGATATTGAACACAACTGAAGGAAATGGATTCTTTTGAATTCATATAGTAGATCACATAATTCATATTATGTACAAGGAATGAAAAAAAAACCCCACCATCCCCTGACTTGAATTTATTCACTCACAATGCCGGTAAACTAGATATGGGTTAATTACCATGATGTATTTCAGGAATATTATTAGATCACGTAGGAAAATGAGCCCCTTTGTAAGCTGTCATGCACTGTACAAATTATTGCTAAGATGAATTTTTCTTAAAATGAGTAACTTGAAGCATAAAGTTAATTAAGAGAGGCCATAGCCTGTGATTAACTTAATGTAGCCTCGATTTTAGTCTATAGCCAGATGTGGTAACTTAGAGCCTAGAGATCTTACTTTGCTTGCCTGTGACCTTCAGGCATTCATCAGTAGGCAGAAGATAGAGTCTGGTCTTGGTGCCTGGAGAATCCAGGACTCTGGACCTATTTGTGCAATGCATTAGGTTAGATACCTTACTCTCTCTACAATTGAGAATGTTAATACACACATTGCCTTGTGGTAGTTGTGAAAACTAAAAAGTGCATGGATGGTTTTGAATGTGGTTTGAAGCAGTGGAATGTTACAGACCTGTAAGGTATTATGATGATCATAGAAGCTTTGAAAGAACTTAAATTAACTTAGGATTCATATTTTGGTCATGGATAATTTCGTCCTTGGAGGACGAGGCTGTGGAAAGATAGGTGAATGAATTAATGTGATATGTGTATGTGAGTGCATTCATACGTGTGCTCTCGTGGGTGCCTGTATCCCTGATGGAGAACATAGTGTGACAAGTGTGAGTTTAGATGTGTTCTGGCCAGCTCCACTTTTACACTAAGATCCATTCCCTGCTTGCCCCCTCCTTTGCCCTGCATCTCAGGGAGCAGTGTTTCCCTAAGGTGTCTGTCTGCTGCCAGCTTGCTCCCTTACCCCAGAGCTGAGGAGGTGCTTCCTTCTGGATGGGTGTAGCACCTGGGCTCCTCCTGTTGTCCCTGTAGCCCTGAAGGTTGTGACCATTTCCTGTTACTGCAAATCTTTGTAGGTCTCATTCTCTTCAGTTTAGCTGCTTACTCCTCCATCTCCTGGATTCTCCATTATTAATTTCCTACTGTTTGAAATACCTACTTTCCTGATTGGACCATGACTGGTACAAGGTATTTGCTTCATAGGTGGATATGAAATTAAGACATGAGTACCAGCAATTTGTAGAGAGGAATGATTATATAGAATTTTAAATGAATATTTAGCAAGCTTATAGATCTGTCGATTTGGTTATCCTATTTTAAAACAGGGTACTGTGTTGAGTGTACCCTGAATCTGCTTGAAAACTTAATTAGAATAAGCAGTTTAGCAAAGTTTGTGATCTAGTATTCTGGAGCAGATTTTTTGAAGTTTGGTTAACCAAAATTTTTCCCTTTAAAATCCTTTTTTAAAATTTAGAGTAACCAGCCAGATGTTTTATAGTACCTGGGTTTGCTAGATCTTAGCTTGGATCTAAAAAGTGGGATAAGGTCTATATCATCATGCAGTAAACATCAGTTCAGTCCAATCCAATCACTCAGTCGTGTCCAATCCTTTGCGACTCCATGGACTGCAGCACACCAGGCTTCCCTGTCCGTCACCGACTCCTGGAGCTTGCTCAAACTCAGGTCCATCGTGTCAGTGATGCCATCCAACCATCTCATCCTCTCTCGTTCCCTTCTCCTCCTGCCTTCAATCTTTCCCGGCATCAGGGTCTTTTCCAAGGAATCTGTTCTTTGCATCAGGTGGCCAGAGTATTGGAGTTTCAGCTTTAGCATCAGCCCTTCCAATGAATATTCAGGACTGATTTCCTTCAGGATGGACTGGTTGGATCTCCTTGCAGTCCAAGGGACACTCAACAATCTTCTCCAACACCACAGTTCAAAAGCATGAATTCTTTGGCACTCAGCTTTCTTTATGGTCCAACTCTCACATCCATACATGACTATGGAAAACCATAGCTTTGACTATATGGACCTTTGTTGGCAAAGTAATGTCTCTGCTTTTTAATATGCTGTCTAGGTTGATCATAGCTTTTCTTCCAAGGAGCAAGTGTCTTTTAATTTCATGGCTGCAGTCACCATCTGCAACATGAAAGAAATAAAAACTCAAGCTCGATTTTACAGAAAGAATACTGAAAGAGATTATAATGTAAATCTGAGTTCATTCATATTGTATTTACATATGATTAATTCTGAGTTCTGCTTATATGTTTATCTTAGATATTTGAGTCTCTATGTCTTCATAAAATTAAGAGTAGTATGTAATTTCCCAAGTTCTTAATCATGGGAGGGACTGGGGATGATTTTAAATGACCACATTGTACTATGTGATTAATGGACTTTCCAATTTCAAAAGGCAGTTGAAACAGCATCTTAAGAATTCGTTGAATCTTAGAAAGTTAGACAGTTCTACATTTTATTTTTTTGTCCCTAAGATCTTAATGTTTCTGTTACATCTGGGGAGAGACTTAAACACCTGTATTGAGGTTCAGAACAAGTATGAGAATTGGGTGATGAGTTTTAACTTGGTTTACATTATCCATATTAAGAATGGAAATGACCAATTAAAGGCTGTTGATTAAATAATCAAAATGCCAACCTTTAAAGTATTAGTGGGCTTCCCTGGTGGCTCAGAGGTTAAAGTGTCTGCCTGCAATGAAGGAGACCTGGGTTTGATCCTGGGTCGGAAAGATCCCCTGGAGAAGGAAATGGCAACCCACTCCAGTATTCTTGCCTGGAGAATCCCATGGACAGAGGAGCCTGGTGGGCTACAGTCCACGGGGTTGCAAAGAGTCAGACACGACTGAGTGACTTCACTTGTTCACTTGTATAAGAGAAGTTACTCCTAACTTTTTTTAAAACATTGCATACTGATTATAATTTTTTGAAGTTTAAAGAAGGTTGTCTAGAATCTGCATGCTATAAGTATTCAACAAATACGTGTTGAGTGAATAAACTACAAATAGAATTCAGAACAGGATGTACTACTGCTAAATCACTGAAGAAAATAAAAGCAGTAAGATTGAGACTGAATTAGCAAACAAGTATAAAGTACAGAAAGTACAAAACAAGAGGACAGAAGGAAGTCCCTGCTTTGTGTCTATGTATGGATTGTAAATGTAAATGAATTAATATATCTTTTTAAAAGAAAGAGTCTCAGAATGGAGTTTAAATAGTTAAGTAAAATGTTAACCAAAGATATATTTTAAAATATTAGGAGAAAAAAGGCAAAAATCAAGGTAATAAAATATTAAAGTAATGAAGATGGTTTTTATTGTTTTAATTAATTTTTCTGGGGTCCCATTGCTTGAGAATCTGCCTGCCAATGCAGGGGACATGCGTTCGATTCCTGTTCTGGGAGGATCCCCCATGTTGCAGGGCAATTAAGCCCGTGAGCCACAACTACTGAGACCATGCGCTGCAGCTTCTGAAGCCCATGGGCCTAGAGCTCAGCTTCCCAAGGAGAGAAGCCACCACAGTGAGAAGCCCATGCACCACAATGAAGAGTAGCCCCCACTTGCTGCGACAAGAGAAAAGCCTGTGCAGCGACAAAGACCCCAAACAAAGATCCAACAAAGCATAGCCAAATATTAAATAAAGAAGAATTAATTTAAAATAACTTATGAATATTTATGTATTAAATAAAAGTATCAAAATATAGAAATATTCTTAAATATGCAATAAACTTAAAAAAAAAACTCTATTGAAAGTGAGAAAACTCACTGAAATTCTGCAAACTTTTGACAGAAAGTAAAAGGAAAAATCCCTAACAATAATAAAATAGTGATTTGATGACTTAACAAGGTATTTAATAACGTCAGTTAGTTACAAAATGTCTGTACAGGGAGACTGTAGTCATCATAATTTTCAGAAGAGGTCTTGAAGAGTTGTCTTGAAACTCAATTTGCATATGAAGAACTCTGTTTTTGTTCACATTTAGTTAAATTATTGGGAGGGATTGAAGGAGATAACAAGAGTGAGGCAAAAGCTGCCACCCCATCTTGGTAGCACAACTGATCCTCAAGATTCTTTTTATTTTCTGGTGCTCCCTCTTCCCCATTTAGGAGAGTGAAAAAGGTAAAGACATAGGTGAGATGATTAAAGGTAATAAAATAAATTAGCATACTAATAAGAAAATCAGTAATAGGAAAAAGCATTCTGCAAAGGCAAAACTACTTTTAAAAACACACACAATAATCTGAATTTAAGAGTAGCAAAGCTCTTAGGATGGCAAAGCTCCTTTGAAGGGAAAACAGCTAAGGAGCAGAGCTGAAGAGCTTTGCACAGTCACAGTTTGAATCAGGGACAGTATGGGAATGATGACAGTTTCAGGCAGGCCAGTTCTCCTACTCTCCCTTTTCTTTGGGGCCTGAGGTCCATGAAGATACGCTAGCCTTCCATGAATAATTAGAGACAGCCCTCAAATTCCGCAGCACATTTGGAGTGGGCAAATCATGGTGTGCAGATACATAACCCTTCCTCTTCCTTCTCTTCTTTCTCTCCTTGCCATGGGAGGAGCAGCGAGTGGATAGAAAAATAGGGCAGCACTGGGGACGCAAAACTAACTCGGATGTAGAAGATGGGGCCGAATTTGAGGGGGCTGAGTGTTATTTTCAAACTCATGCAGATGTCAGTGCTACCATGTCCCTTGACAAAATTAGAAGGCGATGCAGTTTGTGATCATTTGTCTCCTAACATCTTTTCAGAATTCCTCTCCCTCCCCACATCTGTCCTTCAGTCACCCCTGACCTTGGGATGAACAAGAAGGGTGAAGTGTCTGGAAATTTTTCCTGTGAGGAGCTCTTGACAAAACCAGAGATGTTTAGCAAAGAAAAGACTCAGCTCTGGGATTCCCAGTGTTTCTTTGAACACTGCTCCTGAGAAATGTTAATGGGTGTTCCTCAGCAAGGCAGGAGGGGTTCCATAGACAAAATATATTTGAAAAGGGATGAAGTGAAGGCAGAATAGAGTTTTTCATTTGTTTTTTAAAAAAACTTTTCACAGCCTTTAATGGTTTTTGTGATTCTCCAATAGAGGAGTATAGAGTGCAGTCTCTCCTCATTTGAGCAAATAATCCCCAACCCAGGTGCGCCTGTGAACATCTCTTAAGGACTAGGGTTCCTTGGGAACCATTTGGGAGAAATCTTAACCTAAACAATTAAGTGGAAAAGCAATGGGTTTATTCTGTTTAATCAGAGGGCAGATGCTGGTGAAAGTTTTAGGGGAGAGACAAGATTTAATTCTATATAAGAGAAATGTTAATTATTAATTCTGCTCCAAAAAGGAATTAAATGGATATCCTTGAAATGGAGGTGCTGAAACCCACAGAAGTTAGTGGGCTCCATTATCCCCCATTACAGGAGGGAATTTATATTGGGAGGGAGGATGAACTATATTTGATTTTAAAGACCTCTGCCAGAATCTGACACACTGATTTCAAGTTGCTTTCCCTACTCAGACATGTCTTCTGATGTCCAAAATTGGCTTTCTTCCTTCTTTGTCTGAAATATATATTATGTGATTAAACACATTTCTGGAAAGGCAAATTTGGTATTAGTCCCTGGATGTTCATTAGCTGTTCATTAAAATAATGAAGTTTCTTATTCCAAATAAAAAATAATTCAGGAATTATAATGAGAGATTTTTTTTTTGAGAATTTTTCTGTATGTTCTTTGCAATGTTGGTCATCCTTGTTTTCTGCCCTTTGACAGACAAAATGACAAGTTTAGAAACAAACTAAGATTATCAAAACTTCTACATCAGTGAGGGAAAAAAAGAGCAAGAGAAAGACGAGAGAGGCAACTCCCTTGATGACATGGTAGAAACATCC
Source organism: Neotragus pygmaeus (assembly GCA_006410875.1). NCBI lineage: Eukaryota > Metazoa > Chordata > Mammalia > Artiodactyla > Bovidae > Neotragus > Neotragus pygmaeus. The sequence continues at coordinate 534,211 of SJYV01022488.1, forward strand.
AAATGGCTATGGTGTTTTCAAAAGATGACAAGCAAGGCTCATGGTGAAAGTGTCACATTTGGTTAATGATATCATAGCAACCCAATCTACCATAAGAAGTGGAGAGAGAGACGAAGTGTAGACTAATGCAGATACTACTCCAAGTTACTGTTGCTGGTAAGGGGCGTTGTCAGTCAGTTCAGTTCAGTTTAGTCTCTCAGTCGTGTGCGACTCTTTGCAACCCCATGAATTGCAGCATGCCAGGCGTCCCTGTCTATCACCAACTCCCGCAGTTCGCCCAAACTCACGTCCAGCCGTGTCGTGATATCATCCAGCCATCTCATCGTCCGTTGTCCCCTTCTCCTCCTGTCCCCAGTCCCTCCCAGCATCAGTGTCTTTTCCAGTGAGTCAACTCTTCACATGAGGTGGCCAAAGTATTGNGTCCCCTTCTCCTCCTGCCCCCAATCCCTCCCAGCATCAGTGTCTTTTCCAGTGAGTCAACTCTTTGCATGAGGTGGCCAAAGTACTGGAGTTTCAGCTTTAGCATCATTTTTTGCAAAGAATACCCAGGACTGATCTCCTTTAGAATGGACTGGTTGGATCTCCTTGAAGTCCAAGGGACTCTCAAGAGTCTTCTCCAACGCCACAGTTCAAAAGCATCAATTCTTCGGCACTCAGCTTTCTTCACAGTCCAACCCTCACATCCATACATGACTACTGGAAAAACCATAGCCTTGACTAGAAGTACCTCCTAGTTCTCAGCAAAATTGATTATCGTTGTTATTTGGTATGTGAAACTCCTCAATGCTACTCTACATATATTTTTTTAAGTTAAGTGTACTGCTTAAAGCACTTTAAATTATTTAAATATCTATTGGGTTAGCCAAAAAGCTTGTTCAGATATTTCCATAAGATGTTATGGAAACACCCAAACACAATTTTTGCTTCCCCAAAATATTGGTAATTAAAAACTAGCACATGTTTTGTCTATACTAGCCCAGCAATGATTTTCATTTTTTAGAAACAGAGTAGTAGAATGGAAAGAAGGACTTTGAGATTATATGTCTTTCTAGTGTTTAAGCTTTGTATTCTAATCTTCATTCTTTAGACATTTAAAAAAATGTGGCTTTATAATCATACTATTTATTTCCCAGAGTTGTTGTAAAGTATCTCAAAGAGAATATGTAAAAGCAGCTTGCAATTTTCAAGTTCCTTACATATCCATATAATTACTTTTAGTCCCTTTCTGATCTTTGTTTACATATAAATGGTTCCTATCACGGTACCTTATACAAATTCGTGTTCTATTTTTTACATCTAACGTTAGATTGTGCTGTAATCTACTAGCTTTTTTTCTATTGATGGGCATTTGAATGGTTTACAGTTGTTCCCTATTATAATAATATGGTGAAAAACATCTTTTTACATTTAGGCTTGGGTTTTTGGTTTGGTTTTTTTTTGACCAATTGCTCTGGGATTAGTTCCAGAGGAGGGATTATGGAGTCAAAGTGAATGGCAGGTTTTTGGTTTTTTTAATCTATCCTGTCTTTTGAGCTTTTCCCTTCATCCAAGTACTCCTCCCTTTGGTAACTTTCCTAGAATGTCACAGAATGTTTAAATGCCCTCTTGAAAGCAGCCAGCAGGATTCAGACTCTACATTTGGTGGCCATATTTCCATCTTTAGGCTCTATCAAAATGATTCAACTGTGAGGCCTCCCCCCTAGACTACAGGGTCCTTCAGGGCAGGACTGTGTCTTAATCATCTATGCATCCTTGCATGGCCTGGCCTGTCATAAGATCTCAGTGAGTGAGTGTTCATTGGAAATGAACTGAGCAGATGGCTAATGCAGGATAGGCTCCTTACTGTCACCTGACTTGCTGAAACATTCATTCATCAAAGGATTGTTAAAAATGCCAGACACTGGTGCTAGAAACTGGAGCTAGAGAAGCAAGTGCAGCACAGGTGGCCTCGTTGCCCTAAGAGCAGAATTCCCAGCGGGAGTGGAAGAGTTTGGTCTTCAGTCTGTGAATTCCCTGAGAAAGGGTTGCAGGCTGGAGCTGGCCTGACCCATGTAACATGATTTCAGGGAAGCCTCTTGCTCTGGCCAAACATTTTAATCATCTCCCCTCTAATATCAGTCATGCTGTAAGCAAGATCTTGTTACAGAGGTTGAGATGACAGAAGGGGCCTCTCCTGTGGTGCTTGAGAACCATATCCTGTGTCCAGAACTCCAGACTGTGCTGTAAGAGCCAGTGAAAAGAGAATTCCTTGACAAAGCAGGGCCAGGGAGGATTTACAAATCCCCTCTGGAGCAGAAAATCCCTTTTTGATCCCATTGAGCATCATAAGGCCACCTGCTGTGGACATGGATGCTGGGGGTCTCTGGCCAGTTCAGGGGAGATCAAAGCACTGAGCTTTTGACTTGTGTATAAATAAGTCCATGTTTAAACGTCACGTGTATGCCATTTGCCTATTGCTGGACAACCTTGATAAGGGGAGTAGAAACTGAGTAAACAGTTCACAAAAGTTTGCCTTGGCCTCAGACTCTGGGTTGTTTTGCAACCAATTCCTCAAGAGTCTCTCTAATTTATTGAAGGCTGGCTGAAAGCCAATCTTGGGTCTACCCTGAAGTCTCTTGTAGTGTTGGCTTAGCTTGAACTCTGAGGGCAGAGGTTGTCAAAGAGGACAGCTCTGCTCCAGAATTCTAATTATTCTTCTTTTCTGTGGAAACCCTCAGAGAACTCTGACACATTTTTCAGACCCCAGATTGTTTCATGTTGGACATTGCACGATTGAGCAATGACTTGAAATTCTCTTTATGAGACAGAACATTGCAGCTTTCCTTTTACCATATTCTATTAAAGAGCTACCCAAATTTGGCTAAAAATTATGCTACACTTTTTTTATGCTTTGTGGTACAATCATCTGTAGAGTTTAGTAAAAATAAATGTATTGGACCTAACATACAGATGAAATTCAATATGATAATATTAATTAGTTATTCTAATTTGACCAGAAAGATGTTATTTGCCCAAGATTTTCACTTAACCTGTTGGGACTAAACAATTTTTCTATATTTCAGACAGAATATTAATGATCTGCAAGTTTTAACTGTAAAAGGGGAGATGGATATAGCACAGCTGTCTTGCATGGAGAGTAGGTGGCAGTTTCATATGTGCAGATGTAGTTAGAGGTTTGGTAGGTGTTTGATTTACTTTTGACTACCCATAGGTGGTTTCATTATCCTAGATTTATACTGATGAGCAAATGCTTTCAAACTTTTTCATCTCAGCTCCTGTTTCAAAGGTGCCTGTGTGTCTTCTTTTTTTTTGCCTCTGTTGACTGACTTTCAGGCAGGCATAGTAATTCTTTTTTTCCCCTGAGCCAGGATCACATCCTGTGTTTCAGCTGCAAGCTAGCAACCTGTCAGGAGTATGGAAATATAGATCTGGAATTTGTGATTCTGCACGGAATCAGGATTTCCAGGAGTGTCTGTTAGAGCAAACCCTGTTCTGTGCTTCTCATTTCTTAATGGTGGCTCTTAATGTTAATTCAAAGCAGCTGCCAGAGACCCAATTTCCCCTGGAAGTTGCTATCTCTAGTTGTCACTTTCTGCACTCTCACATACATAGAAATCCAATGCAACTGATGGAATTTCTAGGAGTATTTGTGTTTTGGAGAACACTCCCCACAATTTAGATTTTCTACGTAGATTCTAACACATAACTGGGGAAATGGAATCCATGGTGCCGGGGTAGGTTCCAATGCCAACTCTGTTCTTGCTGGTCGGGTGGTCTTGGACAACTCTTCTAGCCATTCTGTCTCTTGCTTTCCTCATCTGCAAAATGAAGAGGAACACTGTCCTGGTTTAGTTTTGTCCAGTGGTTCAAGGCACATGGGTAAAGCACTCTAGGGTCTGCTTTAGTAATTGTTCTGTTGTAAGGATTATACCAGTCTTGCTGTAAGAATTATATGAAGTAATACTCTGAAGTTTTTAAAACAGTTCCTAGCACATGGTAGGCTTTTGGTATGCCTTAGTTTCTAGTATCATCTTAAGGTTCTCAATAAAATATTAATTCTTTCCCTCTGAAATGAGCACTAATTGAATACATGCCTACTGTGGGGAGTTTACATTTTCTTAATTTCTATAGGAGTAAATACAATCAATTGTTAAAAATACTCAACTAATCAACTAACCAACAAAACCAACTAACAAATCAACTAACAAAACCAGTCAACCAATAAAGCCAATCAATTCAGATTCTAAAGCAGTAGAGTGGCACTTAACTGTACTTCCTGTTAACACAAGGTTCATAAAACACAATCTTACATCAAAGAATTAATCCAACTGCCAATTTATACTCTCCCTTTAAGAAGTAATTTTGGCTCTTATGTCCCACAAAAAAACAAAACTCTTTGCCTGACAATGTTCTTTGTCAGTGTTTTTGGAAGTTAAATGAAATAAGTGCATTTTGGAATGAAATAGTATAAAATATATTTGGCATGAAATGTGGTGAAAAATTTCCCCCAAGTACAATTTTCCCTTGGTTCCTAGGAAATACACTGTCTTGGATTAAAGAGTATTCGTTCTGTTTGTCCCAATATCTGGAGAAGAACAGGCGATAGTTCTTTCTCAGACCTCCATCCTAGAGTTTAATCGCTATCACAGTTCTGAATTCTTTCTGAAAAATAATCTATGTTGTTGCAATTCAAGGCAGTTTTCTTTTATTCTGTCTTCCACACTGATCCTTTGAACAACTGCCAGGGATGAACTTGAACCTCATCATCCTGTTACATAGGGAAGAATGCCAGTGAGCTAGAATAGGAGTTAGTGTTGGTATCGCTGCGAGGAGGAGCAGTGTCTGGGTTCCTGAAGTTGCTTATTATTTGCTTTATTCTTTTAACACCCTTAGGCTTTATTTGAAAGGCAAAACCCAATTGAAAAACTTCTGTTGTTATCTTGAGATATATCATTTGAAATGTAGAAATAACCTGAAAAATAGTTCTCAAAAGTAATACTTTGGGAAATATATGGTTTCCTTTTATCTTCTCTACAATTTTAAGTTTAACCTTGAGCTATTCATCCTCATTCTACAGGTTGAATTTTCCAGCCCAGACTAGCGTGGCTGTTATTGTTCTGTCTCATATCCCAGTTCCTGTGCTCACAGTGTGAGCAATCCCCCAAACAGCTCCATGTCTCATGGATAATCAAAGAAAGGCATTTCATGCTTTTCCTTTTCAGAATGTTTACTCTATTAAAGTAAATTCTACTTACTGATGTTTTCAGTGTTTGTAATCTCTTCTAGTGTATCACTAGTACAAGAGGTAAATAATTTAGAGAAAAATTAGGAGAACATTTATGTATATTCCTTTCTGACCTTCACATTTTCTTATTCCCTAATTTAGTCCTGATTTTTTCAAGACCCAATGACATTAAATTCATCCATCAACTTTTCAGGAATTAAGTTTACTTGGATATTATTTCTAATTTGGAGACTTGTAGCCTGCATTACCAGGTGTAGAAATGGTTTCAGCTTTCTCATCTTAAGGGAAATCTCAGATTTCCTTTCCCATACCTGTATGTGTATATACTTGAGTTCTCCATGTCTTGTCTCTTATGAGCAGAAACAAAGACAGAGAGAAGGAGGTTTGAAAACTTTTAGGTGATTGTTCTTTTCTAATTAGAGTATTATTTATTCTCATTTAAGTCTTTCCTTGAATTCAAGTTCTTTGTCTTTTGAAATTAAAAAAAATCAGTCATTATGTGCATATATGCATCTGATATTCAAATTTTATCAATAAATAATCTTTGTAATGACTTTTGATCTTTTTTCCTCTAGTTTTATAGAGATATAATTGACATATTACACTGTGTCAGTTTAAGTTGTACAGTGTGATGATTTGATATATATATATTGAGAAATAATCACCACGATGAGTGAGTTAGCATATCCATCTCCACACATTTACCGTTGTTTATGCTGAGAACTTTTAAGATCTATTCTCTTAGCAACTTATAAGTCTACAACAGAGTATTGTTAACTATAGTCACTGTGCTGTACATCCTTGGAACTTACTTATAACTGGTTGTTTGTACCCTTTGACTGTCTTCACTCATTTCCCTTAACCTTCCCCCCACCTCTGGCAGCCACCAATTTACTCTCTCAATGATTTATTTTTTTGCTTTCACACATAAGGATTTTTTTTTTTCTTTTTGATTCTGTTGTAAATAGATTATTTTTTTTTTCAGATATTTTGTTGTTAGTGTTTAGAAACACAACTGATTTTTGTTTGTTGATTTTGTATCCTGCAACTTTATTGAATTCATTGATTAGTTCTTAAAGAGAGTTTTTCGGTGGAGTCTTTAGAGTTTCCTATGTATATGATAATGTTATCTGCAAACAGAGACCATTTTACTTCTTCCTTTCTAATTTGGATACCTTTTATTTATTTTTTATTTTACCTGATTGCTCTGGTTAGGACTTCAATTACTCTGTTGAATTAGAGTAGTAAGTATTCTTGCCTGGAGAATTCCATGGACAGAGGAGCCTGGCAAGCTGCAGCAGAGTGTCGCAGAGTATGACATGATTGAGTGACTAATACTTCACTTCGCTTTCTTCTTTTGTAGTGTCCTTATCTGGCTTTGATGTTAGAGTAATACTGGCCTCAAAAAATGAGTTTGGAAGTGTGCCTTCCTCATCAGCTTTTTGGAAGAATGTGAAAAGGATCAGCATTAATTCTTTAAATGTTTGGTGGAATTCACTAGTAAAACCATCTGGTCTTGGGCTTTTCTTTGTTGGGAGATTTTTGATTACTGACAGTCTCCTTACTCATAGGTCTGTTCAGGTTTTATATTTCTTTGTGATTTAGTCTTAGTAGGTTTTATGCTTCTAGGGGTTTATCCATTTCTTCTAATTTGCCCAATTTGTTGGCAAATAATGGTTCCTAGTTGTCTCTTATGATCTTTTGTATTTCTGTGGTATCAGCTGATAATGCTCCTCTTTCACTTAAATTTTATTCATTTTATTCCTCTTTTTTTTGGTGAGTCTAGCTAAAAGTTTATCAATTTTGTTGACCTTTTCAAAGAATCAACTCTTAGTTTTATTAATCTCTTCTATTTTTCTTTTCTTTATTTCACTTATTTCTGACCTAATCTTTATTATTTCTCTCCTTCTGCTAACTTTGGGCTTCATTTTTTTCTAATTTCTTAAGATGTACTGTTAGTTTGTTTATTTAAGAACTTTTTTCTTAGTGTCTGCCTTATACACTTTCCTCTCAAAATTGCTTTTTCTGCTTCCATTTTCATTTGTCTCAAAATAATTTTTTGAATTTCCTTTTTTCATTTCTTTTTTGATTTAATGTTTGTTCAGAAGCGTGTTGTTTAATTTCCATGGGTTTTTTAGTTTTTTTAGCTTTCTTCCTGTTATTGGTTTCTAATTTTTTACCATTGTAGTTAGAAAAGATACTTGATATAATTTCTGTTTTCTTAAATTTGTTTAGACTTGTTTTGTGGCCTAACATATGATCTGTCATGGAAAATATTCCCTTTGCACTTCAGTAGAATGTGTATTCTGTTGGTGCTGGATCGAATGTTCTATATATGTCTATTAGGTTCATTTACTCTGTAGTATTGTTTCAACCCTCTGTTTCCCTATTGGTTCTCACTGTGATTCTTTTAAATACAGTTCTGTGAATATCATATCTGCCTGTTCTCTTGGAATATTTTGTGACCTGAATAAATTCTGACCTCATGTGACCAAGTTTCAGGGCTGTGTGCCATTCAAAGAAACAACCAAAAGCAAATGAACAGTGGTTCTAAATTTTGCTTACAGTTCTCAGAACATGTTAAAGTGGATCAAATGTACAGAACTTGTCTATGGTTCTCATCCTGTTCTTCCATTTCCTTATTGTTGGAGGCCACCTGGAGCCTTCTTCTATACTTTCTCTTTTCCATGTCTCCCCAGTACCCTCCTCTGTTTTTTCACCTCTTGGATTCTTTTGAGTCCTACCTCTGTCTTCCCATTCTTATTCTGTGTCACAGGAAGCCAGCAATTGAGTTGGCAAGATTTAAAAATAAAAAATCTCTTCAGAGGCTAACGCAGAGGAGACAATAAGTGGGCAGAGACAAAATTATCTTTACTGGGGAGCAGAGGCCTCCAGGGTGAGAGTGAGGCTAGGAATACTCAAAAAATAATAAATTTTGTTTCTGTCTCAAAAGCATTTTAAAAAAGAACACAGGGATTTAATATAGCTATTAAAGCTCTTGCTTTACTTAGCTGAGGTTAAGCTTTCCAAAAGAGGCAACTTATCCACAGTTCTTAAGCCTATGGCAATGGAATGTGTGCTCAGAGAAACCTCAGATAATATATTTACAATCTTCTTCTACAATTGTTAACAGATACAGGGGTAAAATGCTTTATTAGAGTCTTAGTCTATTCCATTTCACAGGGAGGGTTGATTTTCCAGGAGTCTGTGCTGTGGTTTTCCAGAATTTCCCTCGAGGAATAGGTAAAGGGGGCAGCTGGTTGGAAGGGGGCAGGGCTGGGGATAATGATACTCGGGTTTGAAAAGCACTTTATACAAGATGGAGAGAATATCATTTTTTCATGTCAAAGAATGCATGGAGTGGTGGTGACTGCTGGAGATCAATGCAGTGCCAAAACTATCCCCGTGTCCCACCCAGGGAATTCTTACTACTCACATGTGAGCTGTTTACAGCCCAGGAGCCTTTCCTGAGTACGATATGCCTCAGGTTACTAACATATTCTCAGATTATTTGATTATTTTTGTGGGAGACTTTTTGTAATGTTACTTTTTGTTTTTTAAAAATTCCTCCCTCAGTGGTATGTGGCTCTCCAGACGTACGCATACACGCACACACGGACATGTGCACACAGTTTTAATTTGTTTTTTAAACAAACAAGAAAATGAGGTCATACTCACTCTTTGATCTGAAAATTGCTTTTTTCACTTTACAGTTTTTCATAAATATATATGTCAGAATATTTAAATGCACTGTATTGTTTTTAACAGCTGTTTTATCTCATTACATGGTAATAGAATCTTGTACTCAGTAATTTCCTCATTGTTGGACACGTAGGTTGCTTTCAGCTATTCATTCCACAAACAGTGGTGCAGTAGATGTCACAGTATATATGATTTTTGCATATTTGTGCTGGTATTTCTATACTATGAACTCCTAAAAGTATAATTTCTAGCTTAAAGAGACTGTGCCTTCAAAATTGCAATTGCTATTGCAAAATTAACACCCCTCTCCAAGAAAAAAACTTTTGCTCTCAAAGGCATGGGTTCTAATCCGAATTCTACTATTACCAAGTTATACACTTGGAGCAGGTTGCTTCTTCTCTCTGCTTCCCGTCTGTGAAATGGGAGAATGGAAGCTATTTGACAGTCTCCGAGTTTCAGTGGCCCATGAATCTTTATATTTACAAACTGATGTTGCCCATTTCAGAGGATTGTTTAGGGCAGTCCCTAGCCAGTATGAAAATCTCCTCTTTAAAATATTGTGAAAGCAGAGGTAATTTAAGTTCCTTTTGATTTAGCTTTGATTAATAAACAAATCTGTTAACCCCCTGGAGGATTCTTTTGAGACATTCAAGCTGTGAATTTTTCTTTCAGGGCTTTTTGAAAGCTGAGAGACATAACTGAACAAACTCCCATTTAGACCAGATTTTGTTTATTTTGTCCAATTCAAATCAGTTTGATGGCTATGTGTTTATGTGTGCTCTTAAACATTCCCCAGTACTTGGAAAGGGCACATTTGACCTGCTGGTCAATAAACAGATTTAGTTTTAATCAAGTTCCAAGTCAGTTATAGCACTCATGTGATGGTAATCTTTCATTTAATGGCTATGTTTTGCTTACTGAACCTTGTAAAAATCAAATACATAAATAAAATGAAGAGGTTGGGGAAGATGTTGGTTTGCTTTCTTTTAACCTTCTGCTTTTGAAGGGCTCAGAACCAAAAGAAGTGGAAGGGTAGAATGATGGAGACTTTACTCTTTATTTATTTAGCTGAACAAATCTGTAGATGTATGGAACTATCTTCTGGAAAATTCAGTATTCACCAGTTCCTAGGAGTCCCTCAAGGAAACAGTCCAGGTTTAACACAGCAAATATCAAAGTGGATTTGAAAGCTATTCAAACCAATACAGGTATGGTTTAGAGTTTGTATTTGCAAATGCAAATGATCCATGTGCTAGTTATAGTTTGCAAATGATCCATGTGCTAGTTATAGTTAGCTAAAGGTCTGAAATCTAGTGTTAGAATTTTTAATTTCTCTGTGATGTTGGAACCTAACCAAAGTGAGTGTGCGTCACAAATTTTGCCAATTAATGATATTAATTTGATTTTTAAATGAATTTGAGCCAAAGCAGATTAGGTCAAGGATGGGCAATTCGCTCAAATGTGGCTTTTTCACAGATTGGTCAGTGTCCTTTGAAATAGAGTGAAAAAGTATTCATAAACAGGAAATTAAAACACGATCAGATTCCTTTTTTTTTTTTGGAAACTTGAATTTAGTAATATGAGTATATAAGAACCAGGTTATAATCCTCCTTAAACAGGAGCAGAAGCTTTTAGGTCATAAGGTATTAATAGAAAGAATCTGGTGGGGCCATGATGGTCATGAGTGAGTGGGAGTTAATAGATAAGTCAGAGTAATGAAAAACCAGAACCTGGGAGATAAAGTAAGAAAAATACATATAGAATGGATTATGTGGAATATATGCCAATGAGAAGGGATAGCTGGCTTAGGGTAGTGACAAGCCATATGACAAGTCATATGCCCTCCTTGGATTTTGAACTCAGTTGTATTTCCTGCATATTCAACTTACGCAGAGTACATCATGAGAAATGCTGAACTGGATGAAGCACAAGCTGGAATCAAGATTGCTGGGAGAAATATCAATAACCTCACATAGACAGATGACACCACCCTTGTGGCAGAAAGTGAAGAAGAACTAAAGAGCCCCTTGATGAAAATGAAACAGAGTGATAAAGTTGGCTAAAAACTCAATATTCAGGAAATGAAGATCACGGCATCTGGTCCCATAACTTCACAGNCATAGACAGATGACACCACCCTTGTGGCAGAAAGTGAAGAAGAACTAAAGAGCCCCTTGATGAAAATGAAACAGAGTGATAAAGTTGGCTAAAAACTCAATATTCAGGAAATGAAGATCACGGCATCTGGTCCCATAACTTCACAGAAAATAGATGGGGAAACAGTGGAAACAATGAGAGACTTTATTTTGGGGAGCTCCAAAATCACTGCTGATGGTGACTGCAACCATGAAATCATAAGAAGCTTGCTCCTTGAAAGAAAAGTTATGACCAACCTAGACAGCATGTTAAAAAGCAAACATTACTTTGCCAACAAAGGTCCATCTGATCAAAGCTGTGGTTTTTCCAGTAGTCATGTATGGATTGGAGAAGGCGATGGCAACCCACTCCAGTACTCTTGCCTGGAGAAACCAGGGACAGAGGAGCCTGGTGGGCTGCCGTCTATGGTGTCACACAGAGTTGGACATGACTGAAGCAACTTAGCAGCAGCAGCAGCATGTATGAATGTGGGAGTTGGACTATAAAGAAAGCTGAGTGCCGAAGAATTGATGCTTTTGAACTATGGTGTTGGAGAAGATTCTTGAGAGTCCCTTGTACTGCAAGGAGATCAAACCAGTCCATCCTAAAGGAAATCAGTCCTGAATATTCATTGGAAGGACTGATGCTGAAGCTGAAAATCNTGAGTAAACTCCGGGAGTTGATGATGGACAGGGAAGCCTGGCGTGCTGCAGTCCATGGGGTTGCAAAGAATTGGACACAAGTGAGTGACTGACTGAACTGAACTGAATAGCAGAAAAAGCAGTGTTCTAAGAACTGGACCAAGACCGGAACTCCCAAAGTACACTGCTAAGAGGTGACAGCAGATCAGTCACTCTTCCTGGACCTCTGCTTTCCTTATTTACAGAGTGAAGAGGCTGAATTAGGTGTTCCCTAAGACCCCTTTTTGATACAGATCTTAAGAGAAGTGTACCTTGGGGCCAGGGTCATGATTGTATACCTGAGCTGTGCATAAGACTTCAATTCAACAGTCCTGAGTGCTTACTGCGTGTGTAAGCACTCTGTCGCTCAGTTGTGTTCTATTCTTTGTGGCCCCATGGACTGTAGCCTGCCAAGCTCCTCTCTCCATGAAAATTTCCAGGCAAGAGTACTGGAGCAGGTTGCCATTTCCTACTCCAGGGAATCTTCTTGACCCAGGGGTCGAACCCACATCTCCTGAGTCTTCAACATTGACAGGCAGATTCTTTACCACTGTGTCACCCGATGATTCTTAAGTGTTTGCATGCATAGGAGTCTTTGGGGGGTTGGTTGGGGAGAGATGTTCTTATTAAAATACAGATGCCAAAGCCATATAGGCAGAAATTCAGATTCAGTCATGCTGAGTGGAGCCCAGGGGTCTATATTTTAAATGAAATGGTCAGGTAGTTCTGATGCGGGTGATCACGCCTCCAGACTTGCATGCCTGCTGTTCGGTTTTCAGTCAAACAAAAGGAAACCTCCTCAGTTGGAGCTGCAGGTGTTTCAAAATGTTTAAAGTAGGGCAACAGGCATGGCCCTGAAAGCTCTCTCCTACGCCCCCTAGATAGTGTGAAGATGCTGGGAAGACAGTGAACACCAGGGTAGCCCGGGGCTCCGTTGCTCAAGTATTCAGGCAAAAAAGACACAACTACCCAGGGTTTCTGCGTTTTCTCCTCATGCCTCTCACACTTTCTGCCTCAAATGTAGCCATGTGATAAAGCTGTGCAGTAGAAAGTTGGCCCTGAATACTTTGAGAGCTTCCTTTATCATGCCAATCCTATGAGGCTATTAAATATACCTTTTATAAATGAAGACATGTTCTTGGGGTCAGCAGAGTTTGATTTCTGAATTTCTAGTTTTAAGAAATTGAAACTCCAGGCTACACTTTCACATTCAACACATCTCATCTGGGGAGTTATACTGAAGGAATCACAGTCCATTGTTTTCTTGAGACTTGTAATTTGTATCGCACTCTCTGTCTGAGGATCTCCCAAGTGCTTTTTAAGAGTATTTCACTCAAGGTGCTCTATGCACACATCATTTTAAATGGTGAAGGAATATGCTTTATGTGTATAAAATGCCTGACTCTTTCTCTGCCTGCTAGCTTATATGTGTATGCTAAGTTGCTTCAGTTATGTCTGACTCTTTGCGACCCTATGGACCATAGCCCCCCAGGCTCCTCTGTCCATGGGATTCTCCAGGCAAGGATACTGGAGTGGATTGCCAGTATAGCCATTAAAACCTATAATGGACACCCCAGGGTTCCTTGGCTTTTTGAAACACGATAGAAGAATTTTGTTATTTGGACCAGCCTATGCTTCGAATCGGAGAAGGCAATGGCACCCGATTCCAGTACTCTTGCCTGGAAAATCCCATGGATGGAGGAGCCTGGTAGGCTGTAGTCCGTGGGGTGGCTAAGAGTCAGGCGCGACTGAGCGACTTCCCTTTCGCTTTTCACTTTCATGCATTGGAGAAGGAAATGGCAACCCACTCCAGTGTTCTTGCCTGGAGAATCCCAGGGACAGAGGAGCCTAGTGGGCTGCCATCTATGGGGTTGTACAGAGTTGGACATGACTGAAGTGACTTAGCAGCAGCATGCTTCGAATAGATTCAGAGTCCTGACCAAATGAAAGTAAAGTATAGTCAAGGTGAAAGTAGTTTAAATAGCAATATAGCTTATGTTTGGTTATAGCCAGGAGACCTAATTGTATATTATATAATACACAAAGTAATAGTCCCTTGAAAATTATATTACTAGGAGGATACTAACAGGTGTTTGAGTTAACTGTGGATATCATATGATTTATGATGTATAAAGCACTTTCCTATACATTCCCATTTGATACACCCTTTTGTCTTTATTGATTCCTCTCTTAGGAGCAAGTTTGGGTGGGAAAACTTGGTCTATAGCTTCTAACAAAATAACTAAGACCGTTTATAGATAAGAACTCTTTGTATTTGTAGCTGACTGTTCCTAAATAGGACTTTATCCTGTTTACCTGTTATACTTCAAATGAGATGGTCCTTTCTTTTCAGATGCTTGAATGGTTGTATATATGCTGTGTGTGTATGTGTGTCTTTGGGTGTACTGAATGGAGAAACAAAGGCTAGAGCTGGAGGGGTAGATATATGAAGAAATTCTACAAATTTTAGTTCTTGCTTTATTTTTCTTTTTCTCTGATACTTGAGGGAGCTCAGCATATTCTTTGGCTTTAAGAAATGTTGATATTTGAGAGGAGCAAAAATGTTTATTCTTCAGAGTTAAAAAACACACACACACACACAAAGAAACCTCAGTAAGTATGCATTCTGATCCACTTGGTCTTGGAAGTCCTTTGCCAGGGAGATGAGCTTTATATCTTCTCTCTTGTGAAACATCCCCATGTCTCCTGATGGACATTCCTCCACTCGCGCGCTTCATAAATTAGGAGGGAGGGTGCCATTGTCATACTTGACCATATAAGGGAAAGAGAGGCCCCATGTTATGTGGTCCTGCCCTCATGTCAGAACTGTATGTGCACTCAAGGCCTTTTAAGGGAACGCGGTGTGTGCAGGCAAAACATCCCCAGGCACTCCATCCATTTTCCTCTTACTGCGGGGCTGCTGCCTGCAGGCTCTGTGTCACTTGGAAGCGTGAATCACAGGGCAGTGCTGGCGCCGAGCTCATTGGAGGAAAACCTCAGAGGACCACGCTCACTGCCTAGTGTTGTCAGTCTCCACTTTTATTAAAAGCCTGTCTCACAACGTGGCCTTCTGACTTGCAGTGAGAACATTGCAGCTTATATATCCATATTCATCTGGACACTCCCCACCCTGCTCCTTGTTATGAATTATTATGACAGCTGCAGCAAGAAGACCACGGCTTCCTTTAGATTTCAGATGAGTCTTGCCTGCACTGTAGCATTTGTCTCTGTACAGCATGAGATCTCGAGTTTAGGGAGGCTGGCCTTGAACCACAGAGCTTCCTCTTCCTAGCTCTGAGACCTTGGACATGTTACATAACCTCTCTGAGGCCCAATGTCTTTATCTAAAAATTGGGCACATAAATGCGGTAAAATCCAGTTTAAAGTGTTTAGCACAATGCCTGGTGCAGAGTAAATGCTTGATACCTCTTAGCTCTCATTCTCAGTACTATGGCTGCTGGAGAGAGCTGTATTTCTGCTCTTTGAGGCCAGAATTTCCTATAGCTCCCACTGCTCTGATCCAGCACTCTTTTTACAAACGTTTTCTTTAAATGCAAAACACATCCAAAAGTATTCTTAGCAGCCCTGAAGAATGTCTTGGCACAGCTCATTGTACAGAAAATAGGTTCTGGAATCAGGCAGGTCAGGGCCTGAATCCCCACCCAGCCACTTTTCAGTTACGGCACTGCACAAATGACTTAATCTCTTGGTACCTCAGTTTTGTGGTCTGTAGTCTGGTGATAATGGTCATTTACATCCACACATTTCAGTTGCCAAGAGCCAGGACAGAGAAAGGGTTGATTACAGACCTACTAAAGATTTCATGGAAGTGAGCTGCAGTTCTGAGGGCTCTTTATTGCCAATGGTAAGTGAGGTGGAGATGCTTCTGCTCTCTGTGGTCCAGTGTGGCTGCATGTACCCGGCGCACACCTGGTTCAGCCTTGGTCCAGTCAGCTCAGATCACCTGTGCTACAGAGCTTCTGCACTGGGGCACTTTCTCTGGAAGAGGCAGCAAGTAATAGAGCATGACGAGGAGGATGGTGATACTTCCCTCCTGGGACTGCTGGCGAGAGTCAGTGCATAACTGTAGGGCACCGAGCACAGTGCCTGGTCCGAGGGGAATGCTCACCAAATGTTCACTCTGTCCCACTGTCTCCATAACTCCCTTCCCCAAGAGGAGGCACTCCACTCCTGGAGCCATAGCACCACAAAAAGGGAGAGGAAACAGACCACTGATGTCAATTCTAGGTTAGAAGTCAAAGGGAAAGAGACAGCTAAGTTTGGGGAGAGAGGAGGGAACGAGAAGCCTTAAGAGGAGGGGAAGCTTCTCTCTACTTGTAGGCACACAGATCATCTCCTCTGGTTACAGTTAATCCTATACTCACTTCTTCTTTGAATTCTACCTGTTTGAGCTACATTTCCCAGGAAACAAAGTCCTTCAGGATAAGTCAAAAGGACAAAAACACGACTGTGTATCTCCTGCAGATCTCAGCCGTGCTGCCAGGGCAACCAAGTTCACCAAAGCCAAGGGCCATTGGAGGGTGCACTTAGGGAAACCTGCATAGGATGTCCCTTCAGTGCAGAGCCCTGGTCCCATCCAGAGGGTTCTATCCAGCACCCCAGAGCCCCCTGCTAATTTCATTAAGAAGCCTCCCTTCTGTTCTCAAGTTAGGTCAGAGGTTCTCAAGCTGCTTTTCTGTTCACATTTATAGCCAACTCCCATCAGGAGCACCTGTTGCTCCCTGTAGCAGTTCTCAAGCAGATAAAGCTTGGGGGTTAGAATTTCCCCACCTCTGAGTTTCTGATAATCTTTCCTGACCCTGTTAAAATGTAGCTCAGAAGTTGTTTTTCAATCATCAATATCCCTCAGGCACCTGTTAGTACCTAGCCCTATTCAAGAGTTGGTCTTTAGAGAAAGACACAGCCCTGATCCTCCTGAAGGTGTTGGAGGAGATGGACCAGGACAACGATGTTTTGCACAAAGCTATGGGAGAGCAGAAGAGACACTTGTGGTGGGGTGATCTTGTCACTTTAAGGAACCTCTGTGGGTCTGGAGGTTCCTTCCATAAGCTGAGACTTTAAGGACATTTAAGAATTGGCTAGCTGAAGTGAGGGAAGATATATCCCTGAGTCCTGGGGGACAGGAAGCATGGCTTACCTGGAAATTGCAAATATTTGGAGTCACTGGAAGGTAAAATTGGAGAGTATTTCTTCAAGGGAGGACAGGCTCTTTCCTTCAATATGAGTGCCCTGGGTCCCCCAAGGTCATAGCCTTTTCAGTTCCCATGCCATACCTTCCCAGGAAACACCCTGTGCCGGTCCACAGTGGGGAGAAGCAGGGTGGTGGTAGGTCCTGATTCGACATAGCCATCTCTCAGACTCAGACCCCTCTGGTAGCCCCCATTTCCTTTTAGGCTGTCACTAATGGCTGAGTCACTTTTCTTGGAAGCCTTCAAAAGACCCGCTTATTCAAGCGAGTATGAGGATTTCTGCCTGTTAAATCATGCTACGTTTCTGGCATGCTTACTATGTGTCATCTCTTCCTTTGAGGACACTGAGACTCACAGAAATCCAGCGACTTACCAAAATAAGTTATTTAAAGATGAAAGATGGATTCAGGATTTCAACCCAGGTTGGTTGATCTAAGAAGCCCAAGCTTGTTCCATTCTGCTGCCCAGTCTCCCTACAGTGCTATAGGAAAAGTGAGTGGGGAAGTAAACCCATTCCTCTAAGTAGCAGGTACTGCTGTCATTCAAGTTTCTTGGATGTAAACCCCAAATAAGAGAGGATAAATGGCCTGTGAGGTTCACAGGATTAAAAGTGTGTAAGAGCTGTGCTTTGAATCCAGGCTTGTCAGATTTTCAAAGACAGTGNGGCGCGACTGAGCGACTTCCCTTTCGCTTTTCACTTTCATGCATTGGAGAAGGAAATGGCAACCCACTCCAGTGTTCTTGCCTGGAGAATCCCAGGGACAGAGGAGCCTAGTGGGCTGCCATCTATGGGGTTGTACAGAGTTGGACATGACTGAAGTGACTTAGCAGCAGCATGCTTCGAATAGATTCAGAGTCCTGACCAAATGAAAGTAAAGTATAGTCAAGGTGAAAGTAGTTTAAATAGCAATATAGCTTATGTTTGGTTATAGCCAGGAGACCTAATTGTATATTATATAATACACAAAGTAATAGTCCCTTGAACATTATATTACTAGGAGGATACTAACAGGTGTTTGAGTTAACTGTGGATATCATATGATTTATGATGTATAAAGCACTTTCCTATACATTCCCATTTGATACACCCTTTTGTCTTTATTGATTCCTCTCTTAGGAGCAAGTTTGGATGGGAAAACTTGGTCTATAGCTTCTAACAAAATAACTAAGACCGTTTATAGATAAGAACTCTTTGTATTTGTAGCTGACTGTTCCTAAATAGGACTTTATCCTGTTTACCTGTTATACTTCAAATGAGATGGTCCTTTCTTTTCAGATGCTTGAATGGTTGTATATATGCTGTGTGTGTATGTGTGTCTTTGGGTGTACTGAATGGAGAAACAAAGGCTAGAGCTGGAGGGGTAGATATATGAAGAAATTCTACAAATTTTAGTTCTTGCTTTATTTTTCTTTTTCTCTGATACTTGAGGGAGCTCAGCATATTCTTTGGCTTTAAGAAATGTTGATATTTGAGAGGAGCAAAAATGTTTATTCTTCAGAGTTAAAAAACACACACACACACACAAAGAAACCTCAGTAAGTATGCATTCTGATCCACTTGGTCTTGGAAGTCCTTTGCCAGGGAGATGAGCTTTATATCTTCTCTCTTGTGAAACATCCCCATGTCTCCTGATGGACATTCCTCCACTCGCGCGCTTCATAAATTAGGAGGGAGGGTGCCATTGTCATACTTGACCATATAAGGGAAAGAGAGGCCCCATGTTATGTGGTCCTGCCCTCATGTCAGAACTGTATGTGCACTCAAGGCCTTTTAAGGGAACGCGGTGTGTGCAGGCAAAACATCCCCAGGCACTCCATCCATTTTCCTCTTACTGCGGGGCTGCTGCCTGCAGGCTCTGTGTCACTTGGAAGCGTGAATCACAGGGCAGTGCTGGCGCCGAGCTCATTGGAGGAAAACCTCAGAGGACCACGCTCACTGCCTAGTGTTGTCAGTCTCCACTTTTATTAAAAGCCTGTCTCACAACGTGGCCTTCTGACTTGCAGTGAGAACATTGCAGCTTATATATCCATATTCATCTGGACACTCCCCACCCTGCTCCTTGTTATGAATTATTATGACAGCTGCAGCAAGAAGACCACGGCTTCCTTTAGATTTCAGATGAGTCTTGCCTGCACCGTAGCATTTGTCTCTGTACAGCATGAGATCTCGAGTTTAGGGAGGCTGGCCTTGAACCACAGAGCTTCCTCTTCCTAGCTCTGAGACCTTGGACATGTTACATAACCTCTCTGAGGCCCAATGTCTTTATCTAAAAATTGGGCACATAAATGCGGTAAAATCCAGTTTAAAGTGTTTAGCACAATGCCTGGTGCAGAGTAAATGCTTGATACCTCTTAGCTCTCATTCTCAGTACTATGGCTGCTGGAGAGAGCTGTATTTCTGCTCTTTGAGGCCAGAATTTCCTATAGCTCCCACTGCTCTGATCCAGCACTCTTTTTACAAACGTTTTCTTTAAATGCAAAACACATCCAAAAGTATTCTTAGCAGCCCTGAAGAATGTCTTGGCACAGCTCATTGTACAGAAAATAGGTTCTGGAATCAGGCAGGTCAGGGCCTGAATCCCCACCCAGCCACTTTTCAGTTACGGCACTGCACAAATGACTTAATCTCTTGGTACCTCAGTTTTGTGGTCTGTAGTCTGGTGATAATGGTCATTTACATCCACACATTTCAGTTGCCAAGAGCCAGGACAGAGAAAGGGTTGATTACAGACCTACTAAAGATTTCATGGAAGTGAGCTGCAGTTCTGAGGGCTCTTTATTGCCAATGGTAAGTGAGGTGGAGATGCTTCTGCTCTCTGTGGTCCAGTGTGGCTGCATGTACCCGGCGCACACCTGGTTCAGCCTTGGTCCAGTCAGCTCAGATCACCTGTGCTACAGAGCTTCTGCACTGGGGCACTTTCTCTGGAAGAGGCAGCAAGTAATAGAGCATGACGAGGAGGATGGTGATACTTCCCTCCTGGGACTGCTGGCGAGAGTCAGTGCATAACTGTAGGGCACCGAGCACAGTGCCTGGTCCGAGGGGAATGCTCACCAAATGTTCACTCTGTCCCACTGTCTCCATAACTCCCTTCCCCAAGAGGAGGCACTCCACTCCTGGAGCCATAGCACCACAAAAAGGGAGAGGAAACAGACCACTGATGTCAATTCTAGGTTAGAAGTCAAAGGGAAAGAGACAGCTAAGTTTGGGGAGAGAGGAGGGAACGAGAAGCCTTAAGAGGAGGGGAAGCTTCTCTCTACTTGTAGGCACACAGATCATCTCCTCTGGTTACAGTTAATCCTATACTCACTTCTTCTTTGAATTCTACCTGTTTGAGCTACATTTCCCAGGAAACAAAGTCCTTCAGGATAAGTCAAAAGGACAGAAACACGACTGTGTATCTCCTGCAGATCTCAGCCGTGCTGCCAGGGCAACCAAGTTCACCCAAGCCAAGGGCCATTGGAGGGTGCACTTAGGGAAACCTGCATAGGATGTCCCTTCAGTGCAGAGCCCTGGTCCCATCCAGAGGGTTCTATCCAGCACCCCAGAGCCCCCTGCTAATTTCATTAAGAAGCCTCCCTTCTATTCTCAAGTTAGGTCAGAGGTTCTCAAGCTGCTTTTCTGTTCACATTTATAGCCAACTCCCATCAGGAGCACCTGTTGCTCCCTGTAGCAGTTCTCAAGCAGATAAAGCTTGGGGGTTAGAATTTCCCCACCTCTGAGTTTCTGATAATCTTTCCTGACCCTGTTAAAATGTAGCTCAGAAGTTGTTTTTCAATCATCAATATCCCTCAGGCACCTGTTAGTACCTAGCCCTATTCAAGAGTTGGTCTTTAGAGAAAGACACAGCCCTGATCCTCCTGAAGGTGTTGGAGGAGATGGACCAGGACAACGATGTTTTGCACAAAGCTATGGGAGAGCAGAAGAGACACTTGTGGTGGGGTGATCTTGTCACTTTAAGGAACCTCTGTGGGTCTGGAGGTTCCTTCCATAAGCTGAGACTTTAAGGACATTTAAGAATTGGCTAGCTGAAGTGAGGGAAGATATATCCCTGAGTCCTGGGGGACAGGAAGCATGGCTTACCTGGAAATTGCAAATATTTGGAGTCACTGGAAGGTAAAATTGGAGAGTATTTCTTCAAGGGAGGACAGGCTCTTTCCTTCAATATGAGTGCCCTGGGTCCCCCAAGGTCATAGCCTTTTCAGTTCCCATGCCATACCTTCCCAGGAAACACTCTGTGCCGGTCCACAGTGGGGAGAAGCAGGGTGGTGGTAGGTCCTGATTCGACATAGCCATCTCTCAGACTCAGACCCCTCTGGTAGCCCCCATTTCCTTTTAGGCTGTCACTAATGGCTGAGTCACTTTTCTTGGAAGCCTTCAAAAGACCCGCTTATTCAAGCGAGTATGAGGATTTCTGCCTGTTAAATCATGCTACGTTTCTGGCATGCTTACTATGTGTCATCTCTTCCTTTGAGGACACTGAGACTCACAGAAATCCAGCGACTTACCAAAATAAGTTATTTAAAGATGAAAGATGGATTCAGGATTTCAACCCAGGTTGGTTGATCTAAGAAGCCCAAGCTTGTTCCATTCTGCTGCCCAGTCTCCCTACAGTGCTATAGGAAAAGTGAGTGGGGAAGTAAACCCATTCCTCTAAGTAGCAGGTACTGCTGTCATTCAAGTTTCTTGGATGTAAACCCCAAATAAGAGAGGATAAATGGCCTGTGAGGTTCACAGGATTAAAAGTGTGTAAGAGCTGTGCTTTGAATCCAGGCTTGTCAGATTTTCAAAGACAGTGCAATACTTGAAGGGTAGGGGTAGTTGTCCTCGCATTTTCAAGTAGTGCTATGGTGAGATGAGAGCTGAATCTCATCCTTCCAAGGTTTGGTTGCCATCTTCCATGTCTTCACAAGATAGACTCACATCTAGGCAAACCCTGGTGCTCAGTATCAATCTGAGTAATTAATATTCTCTGAGGACTTCTTAAACATTGTACAATATGTACATAAAATTTTATTAATATTTTGAATACACATACACATGTATATATATGTATCATATATATTTGTCATGTTTTATCCAAATACTTTACTGTATTTATCTTTAAAGGAATATACTAGTTGTAAATAAAGGTTTTTAATCTTATCCAAAGCCTATAAACATATATGATTAACTTATATATATATATAGTTGCATAGGTTAGTTCATCACTACCATTTGTATATATTGATAGTTTGTTTTAACTCACAGGTTTTTATTTATTTATTTATTTATTTATTATTTTTTAATTTGACTTTACAATACTCTATTAGGTTTGCCATACATCGACATGAATCCACCACAGGTGTACACAAGCTCCCAATCCTGAATCCCCCTCCCACCTCCCACGCCACGACGTCTCTCTGGATCATCCCCGTACACCAGCCCCAAGCATCCTGCATCCNTGCCAGCATCTTTTCATGTGCTAATCAGTCACTTGAATATCCTGTTATGTAAAGTGCCCCTCTTTTAAAGGTTCTCTGCTGTTTTCATTGACTTGTAGGAGTTTTTATATGCAAACTATATATAAGTCTTTTGTTGGACATATGTGATGCAGATGGGCTTCCCAGGTGGTGCTAGTGGTAAAAGAACCCACCTGCCCCTTTAATGCAGGGGATTAAAGGCATGAGGGCTCGATCCTGGGTTGGGAAGATCCCCTGGAGGGGAGGGCATGGCAACCTACCATGGCTGTCATTTCCTTCTCCTGGAGATCTTCCCAACCCAGGGACTGAACCCAGGTCTCCCACATTGTAGGCAGACGCTTTACCGTCTGAGCCACCAGGGAAGTCAGGGAAGTTTCTAACTAAATTGAGGTATAATTGACAGATAAAACTATAATATATTTAAAGTGTACAGCATGATGATTTGATAACTGATACACATTATGTTGGAGAAGGAAATGGTAACCTACTTCAGTATCCTTGCCTAGAGAATCCCATGGACAGGGGAGCCTGGCAGGCTACAGTCCATGGGGTCGCAGAGAGTCGGACATGACTGAAGTGGCAGCACGCATGCACAATGCAGATATCTTGTAATCTATGTAGATGGAAGCTTTTTAAAAAGGGGCTGAGAGTTCAGTGTGTAGAAAATAGGACCAAGAAGTCTGCTAAGCTCTTTAGAAAGTGGATGTTTGAAGAAGAGGGACCTGGATCTTGTCCTTTTTAAATCTATTGCAGCTTTCTTAAAGTAGAATTCCAAGAACAGCTGATTCTGCTTCATCTATTTGCTATAATTAGTCATTGTTTATTTGGCTGTTCTATAGCAAGGTAAGAGAGTCATTAATAACCATTGACATTCCAGTAAAATATTATTGCACCCAATGATGTAGCACTGTATAATTAGGTTAATAGATATTGTAATACCTACTACGGGCACGCACTGTGCTGGATGTGGGAGGCACAAAGAGGGATATGCTAGCACCTGTATAGGTAGTGAGCTTTTAGGGATTTTTCAGGATACTTTTGTATCTGTTACTTTGAGCACATGAGGGTAAGGTGACTACCGAGACTGGGAAGATAAAATAATGTGTCTTTCTGCTCTTCAAACCTTTGATGCTCATTTATTCACTGCAATAATTCTGTTCTGAAGTCTTGACTTTCAGGAAATGCCTTTGTCTTATCCTGATAGCTGTGTACTGCTGCAACGTGTGCTCCTTAGTCGCTCAGTCGTATCTGACTCTTTGTGACCCCATGGACTGTAGCCCACTAGGCTTCTCTATCCATGGGATTCTCCAGGCAAGAATACTGGAGTGGGTAGCCATTCTCTTCTCCAAAGGGCCTTCCCAACCCAGGCATTGAACCCGAGTCTCCTGCGTTGCAGGCAGATTCTTTACTTTCTGAGCCACCAGAGAAGCCTCTGTCCTGATAGCCCCACTGATTAATACCTGGAGAAATTCCCTTTGCTCAAAATGAGTAAGTTATAATCTCTTAATTATATCTTAAGATAAGGAGCCTAAAATGAGAAAAGATCAAGTAGAGATAATTTCCTCCTTGCTATTCAACAATATTCTTTAAATAGTAGATATTGCTGCTGCTGCTGCTGCTAAGTCACTTCAGTCGTGTCTGACTCTGTGTGACCCCATAGATGGCAGCCCACCAGGCTCCCCGTCCCTGGGACTCTCCAGGCAAGAACACTGGAGTGGGTTGCCATTTCCTTCTCCAGTGCATGAAAGTGAAAAGTGAAAGTGAAGTTGCTCAGTCATGTCCGACCCTCAGCAACCCCGTGGACTGCAGCCTACCAGGCTCCTCCGTCCATGGGATTTTCCAGGCAAAAGTACTGGAGTGGGATGCCATTGCCTTCTCCGATAGTAGATATTAGTCAACCGAAATTATACACACTTTATTGAGGGCAAGCCTGACAAGGTACTTTGTTATCGTAGACATTGAAGAGCTATAAAGGTACGTAAGATGTAGCTTCTACCCTCAAAGAACTAACACACTGGTGGTGGTGGTAGTGTCTGTGTGTGGAAGGAAATTGTTAAGGAGGTAAAAACACATATAATGACCGTGTGAACATAAAGACCCCATACCCAGAGAGGAAGCCTAAGGCAGGAAGTGCTACTTTGGGTTGATTATGGCAATGAAAAACAATGTATTGTAGATACAGTGATAATAGAGCTGCTGCTATAAAACTAATCCCAAAATGTACAATGGCTCAGACACAACAAAAGGTTTTTTCTCAGTCATTAAAAGTTAAAAAAAACAAGTGTTCCTGATTGGTGATTAATTCTCTTCCAAATGGTGATTCAGAGATCCAGATTCTTCTGACTTGTAGGCCCACCGTCTTTAACATGTGGCTTCTAGGATGGTGGGGCTTGTCTATATTAAACTGGCAAAAGGAGAAGGAACAGGGAGGATGGGAAGTTTTAGTAGCCATGTCTGAAAATAGTATGCATTATCTCCACTAGAGTTCCACTGGCTAGAACTCTACATGGCCACAGTGAACCTCATGGGAGGCTAAGAAATGTAGTCCAGCTGTGTGTCCAGGAAAAGATGCATTTACTGACCACTAGAAGTCTTTGCCACAAGATTCATGACGGTGGGACGTTTTAGATAGGTTTTGAAACAACGTGAAGTATTCTGAGAGGCTGGAAAGGAGGATTAATCCATGTAACATGAAAAGCAGGAAGAAGGACTCAGAAATCAACAACAAAAATGCAGCAGCATATTTTAAAAATAAGAAATGATTGGGACTTCCCTGTTGATCTAGTGGTTAAGACTCTGTGCTTCCATAGCAGGGGCTCCAGTTTGATCCCTGGTTAGGGAACTAAGATCCTGCATGCTGCATGGTGACCCCCGCCCCCGCAAAATAAAAGAAAAAAAGAAAGTTCAGTTTTTTTTCAGGAGCATGTGGGAGAGGTCATGAGAGAAAGTGTTGGATTGGCAGATTGAGGCTATTTCCAACCTGAAGCCACATTTTTAGAGGTTTTAAAATCCACAATGAGGAGCCTGTATCTACCATGTTTCTTTGTTTTCCAGTGTTTTTCCTTTTTGCTATGAGAGTTCACTCCCATTTTTAGGAAAATTTTGGCCCAGATTCACTTTCTTTCTTTTCCTTCTGGTCTTTCCTAGAAAGTGAGGTTGGTTTGTCTCCAGCATGTGATGGTGGGAGTCGAGAAGAGGGGAGCAGACCCTCAGCATGGGCAGGTTCAGTTTTAGCTTTTGTACCAGAGAGTTTCAGAGACTCCCCCCGGGCCTCCTGCCAAAAAGAGGCCAGGCTCCTGCATTCAGCCTGGTATCTGCTGAATGCTATGTTTGGGACGGATCCCAAGTTCAGAAGAAGGAGAAGGGAGGGGAATTCCTTTCTGACTTTAGGACACAATCAACTCATGCTTGGGATCCTGGAATTTAATTATCCATATTGTTATCTTAGCTTGTATAACTGCAACTGTGGCTCATAGTTATAAAAGTATCTAGTCCTTTAAAATCCAGCCTCTGCCTGTAGCCTAATGACCTTCTAAGAGTGATTAACTGAAAAGGGTGGAGTTAGGGAAATCCTTTCTCCTCCCTTAAGTTCTGCCAACTTGGCTTTGAACCAACAAGAAAGTTTTAACCAGAGAATATATATCTCACACCCTCTAGCCTTTCTCTTACCCTCACCTCTGCCCCAGTTGCATTCTATTTTGTGATCATATACATTCATTTTAGCTAAGTTAATTTTGAGCCAGCCTTCACTGTGAACTGCCATTGAAAGCTTCTGTGTGAATGATTTCTTCTTTGTTGAACTTCTGACCGTGAAATTAAAGGCTTTGAAAACTTTTTCTCTCCAGTTTGGGGAGGATTTATTTCACTATTCCTACCAGGATGTAAGCATGATTATGTATTTTTCTTGGAATATTTTGAGAATAAGAGAAAATCAACATATCTAGCAGCTCATAGAAAGGATGTTCCAGTTCTATTGACTCAGTTGGTAAAGAATCTGCCTGCAATGCAGGAGACCCAGGGTTCCATTATTGGGTCAGGAAGATCCCCTGGAGAAGAAGGAGATGGCAGCCCACTTGAGTAATCTTGCCTGGGAAATCCAATGGACAGAGGAGCCTGGCGGGCTACAGTCCATGGGTTTGCTGGAGTCAAAACACAATTTAGTGACTAAACCACTAAAGTGTGTGTGTGTGTGTGTATTGGGGGGTAAAGCTAAGCAGTGTACCACAGTGTCTACTATTTTCTAGGAGTTGAATTGCTGGTTCATGGGATCTTTCATCTTTAGTATGTGCATGTTAAGTCACTTCAGTGACTGTGCAATCCTATGGACTGTAGCCTACCAGGATCCCCTGTCCTTAGGATTCTCCAGGGAAGAGTACTGGAATGGGTTGCCATGCCCTCCTCATATTCATCGTTAGTAGATAATGTCAAACAATATTCCAAAGTGTTTGCACCCAAATACCACCTTGATTTAGATTCTCAGTTCCCCAATTGTATCTTACCACAAAGGTTAAAGATAGAAGGGAGACATAAATGTGAGAATATGCTATCCATAAACTTTCACCTATGGCTTCACATCTTGAAAACTCTCCACATTATTCAAGGTGTTCTAAAATATAGTTTATGGGATAAACAAACCTTAAAGACTTGCTTAGGTGCTGAGAAAAAAAAAGAAAGGAGAAATATGGATTGATTGTTGCCTTAAATTCTGTTTTTCAGAGTGGCCAAATCAATGAAGGTCCCTGTGTATGAGACCCCAGCTGGATGGAGATTCTTCTCGAATCTGATGGACTCGGGCAGGTGCTCTCTGTGTGGAGAAGAGAGCTTTGGCACTGGTAGGCTTTATTGGGTTGGTATTACTGGAGAGGGTGGCTGCAGCACTCTGTGACCCCAGTTTGGAAACCTGTGAATCCACTGTGAATCAAAGGCTGGAGAAGGAGTTAGAGGAAAAAAAAAAAAAAAAAAAATTAAAATAAACCTAGTGGGATACATGCTATGACACACTCACATCTTCTGCCCATTTTTTCTTCATTAAAAAAATTTCCCTTTCTTTCCAAGCTGTCTATTATGGGGGGAAAAAAAAACATACATGTATATATATCTTATCTTTTGGCTTGCATAGTTCCCAAGAAAAGTGAAAGTGCAAGTTGCTCAGTCGTGTCCGACTCTTTGTGACTCCATGGACTGTACAGTCCATAGACTTCTCCAGGCCAGAATACCGAAGAGGGTAGCCTTCCCTTTTCCAGGGGATCTCTTCCCAACCCAGGGATTGAACCCAGGTCTCTCGCATTGCAGGCAGATTCTTTACCAGCTGAGTCATAAGGGAAGCCCATAGTTCCCAAAAAATCAGCTCTAATTATTACTGTTGCTCTGTATTCAAATTTCCCCTACCTCCCACTTTTGTCTGCCTTTAATATTTTCTTTTTATGTTTTGTTTTTAACAGTTTAATTATAGTGTATCTAAGCACATGTATTTTTTAAATCCTTCTTGGAGTTCTTTGGGATTCTTGGATCTGTTGTTTGTTGTCTTTCATTAATTTTAGAAAATTCTCAGCCATTATCTTTTTTAATATCTCTCTTTCCCTATTCTCTCATCTCCTCTGAGGCTCCAGTTACTCATATATTAGATAATTTGTGTCCATATGTTTGTCTCAGAGCTTTTACAAGCACTATTTGGTTTTGTTTACTCTTTTTTCTTTTTGTGTTTCAGTTTAGATAATCTTTATTGGCATATTACTGATTCTTTACTGAGCTCTGTCCAGTCTTTTGCTGAGCCTAGTGAAGCATTTCATCTCTGATACTGTGTTTTTTATTTCTAGCATTTCTTTTTGACTCTTCTTAAATAATTTTCATCTCTTTTGATCTGTTTATGTTTGCTGTTTACCTTTTCCATTAGATTACTGAACATGTTAAACATAGTTATAAACTTTCTGACTGATAATTCCAATATCTGGTTCTTTTCTGGTTCTTGGAGAAGGCAATGGCACCCCACTCCAGTACTCTTGCCTGGAAAATCCCATGGACAGAGGAGCCTGGAAGGCTGCAGTCCATGGGGTTGCTGAGGGTCGGACATGACTGAGCGACTTCACTTTCACTTTTCACTTTCATTCATTGGAGAAGGAAACAGCAACCCACTCCAGTGTTCTTGCCTGGAGAATCCCAGGGATGGGGAAGCCTGGTGGGCTGCCATCTATGGGGTCACACAGAGTTGGACACAACTGAAGTGACTTAGCAGTTTCTGGTTCTGGTTCTCTTGATTTCTTTGTCTGTTGATAAAGCAGTGGTTTACTCATTCTTGGTTTTTGTATATCCTGTAATTTTTCATTTAATGCTGGACTGTATGTCTATAAAAACAGCAGAGACTAATGTAAGTAATATTTACACAAAGAAGAGGGTGTTGGTATCTTTCTTTCTATCAGAGCATTAGTGTGCAAGGTTAAGCTAAATGTAATTAAGTCTTGAGCTGTGTTTGAATTTCATTGTTTCTGTTATAATCTTTAGTGTATCACAGACTTCAAATTCTCCCAGGAGTGGGATATTTTTACTGTGTACTAAAAGTGAGGATGGGTTATGAAAGAGATTTTTCAGTGTTTATGTCTCATTCACAGCTTTCAGCAGTTACTGCATGTAGGTGATACAAAATAGACCTTGTATCAGCAAGTACATGACCCTTCTCTAATGGTAGCAGACCTCTACTTAGTATTGGTATAGAATTCCGGGCCCAAGATTTCCTACCCTGTCTCTAAGGTTGTTTACTTCAATTCTTATTTCAGTAGCAGCAAATCTTTGCCTGGGTCCTAGGCATAAGAAGGTTTGCAGCTCATTCATCCAGAAACTTTAGGCTTTCATTTCCTATGAAAGAAATGTTTGGGGAACGAGAAGAGTTTCATGCTTATCTCTTGGGCAGAAGTTGATTATATCCTGCATACCAGCAGTAACAAGTCTCTCTTTTTCCAGCCTTTCCTGAGTACCCAGTGGAACCTATGGGAAAGAACTTCAAAGTGTACCCTTTATATCTGGGACTCTAGGCAATTTTAAAATAACATGATAAAAGCTATACTTGGCCCTTACAAATTTTTAAAACTCTTATGTGACTTCTTATTATTCACTTGTATGGAAGCATCTTCTTTTCCCTGTGGTCTGCCAGAGATGAGATGGTTTTGTGTCCTGTCTTTCCTTAAAGGGGCTTGAGACTCTTTGGAATCCACTTTATTGCCTATGACATCAAATCTCTAATCAGTTCCCCAAAAGTAATGATTTTGNTCAGATCTAGTCCCTTAAATCTATTTCTCACTTCCACTGTATAATCATAAGGGGTTTGATAATATCTCTCTTAAGTCTTTTTTAATCTGCATTTATCTCCTCTATATTTTCTCTTTCTAATTTATCTACTGAAGAAACTGAGTCATATGTCCTGTAGAGATGTTAATAGCTTTGATTTTAACGTTCCTTTCTAATTTGTTTATTGTTACATAAAGAGAAACTATTAATATTTTTTTTTTCTGGTTTGCAACCATGATAATGGATTCTATTATTGACTATGGTGTTTTCTTTTGTAACACTTCTACATTGGCATTCGTTTTAGATATACAGTCTTATAATTTACAATTAAAAGATTTTTTATGTTTTCTTCTACTATTTAGACCTTCTATTTTATAGTCTTATATTATTGCATTATCTACAATATTAAAAATAATATTAAAAAGCAATTTGATAGCTCATGATTTTAATGGAAATTAATTTAATATTTTACCATCTGTTTTGATGACTGCTTTTTAATGTTAGTAAAATCCTTGTCATGCTTATTTAATACCCCCTCCATTCTCATATTACTTAGAATCAAATAATAAATGGCCACTGGAAGATGCCCTTTCAGAATCAAGTGATATATTAGTGGTTTTTTCTCCTTTATCATGTGAATGTAATTTTTACCAAAATTAGTTAGATTCTAACAGCATTAATGGTACAAAAGGGTTGGCAGGAAAAGGAGAAAAGGGTTCCAGGGAAAGGGTCTCCTGGAAAAGGAGAGACTGTATTAAGCTCTCTCAATGATTATGTTTGATATCAGAATGTGTGGCTGGCAGGTCTGCTTAGGACAG
Organism: Neotragus pygmaeus; assembly: GCA_006410875.1. Classification (NCBI taxonomy): domain Eukaryota; kingdom Metazoa; phylum Chordata; class Mammalia; order Artiodactyla; family Bovidae; genus Neotragus; species Neotragus pygmaeus. The sequence continues at coordinate 564,740 of SJYV01022488.1, forward strand.
TTAAAACTGTTACATTTTTTCTCTGCNCAAAAGGGTTGGCAGGAAAAGGAGAAAAGGGTTCCAGGGAAAGGTCTCCTGGAAAAGGAGAGACTGTATTAAGCTCTCTCAATGATTATGTTTGATATCAGAATGTGTGGCTGGCAGGTCTGCTTAGGACAGTTAAAACTGTTACATTTTTTCTCTGCTGATGCTTTGCAAAATAGGTGTTTTGTGTGTCTAAACCAGTGACTGTGACTCAAAAAACTCAGGAATTGTATACTGTATATAACAGTTCTGCCTGAAATTGTTCTGCCCAAATAATACAAATCTAGCAACTGGGATAGAACTGGTAAGTCCAGATTGTCTCCTTTCTCTCTCTGTTTGTCTTTATAAACATTTACCGAGTGCTTACAATATGCCATAAATTTGTAGTCTTTAAAATTAAAGAATAAAATATTATATGTATAAAACCATATTATACCCTTAATAACAAATATTTGCTGACTTCAATGTAATAAACATTTATTCTCTACTTGCAGAGTGCAAGGTGCTATATTGGATGATATATAGAATACAAAATGCTTAAGTTCATGCCTTTAAGAAACTCATACCTTTACTTTGGGTACATAGAAAGATGCACAGATAACTTTTCTACAAAACAGAAAATTTGAAGTTCCACAATAGAGGAATAGAAAAAGTATTGTGGCACACAGGAAAAGGAGAAAGTAGTTTGGAACCGGAGACTCAAAGCAGACTTCTTGGAAGAGATGGAAGTTGGATAATTCCTAAAGAATGGGAAGGATTTGCACATATAGAGATGACAGGACAGAGCCTTGTTAGATGGAGACAGCAATGTCAAGAAAGTAATAGAAGTGGGAGATGAGAGGACATGTGTTGTAAGTAGCTAGCTGTTTAGTTTATCTAGAGAAGTATTTTCCAAATATGAAAATGAAAGTGAAAGTGAAGTCGCTCAGTTGTGTTCGACTCTTTGCGACCACATGGACTATAGCCTACTAGGCTCCTCCATCCATGGGATTTTCCAGGCAATAGTACTGGAGTGGATTTCCATTTCCTTCTCCAGGGGATCTTTCCAATCCAGGGGTTGAACCCAAATCTCCCACATTGTAGGCAGACGCTTTACTGTCTGAGCCACCAGGGAAGCCCAAATATGAATCAAGGCTAATTTGGGATCATGAGATTGGTACAACTTTTTAAGGCAATATAATAGGCTAGAAACTATCAGATGCATTGCATTTAGTAAAGGTAAATGTTATTTTGGGAAATTTTACATACAAATATACATACAGGTATCTGTGTGTATAGTAGGTCTTACTGTAAAACATATTTATTGTGGATCATGGGCAAAACTGAAAAAGACTGGTCTATACCAGGGATTGGGGAATTTTTTCGTAAAGGGCCAGGTAGTGAATATTTTAGACTTTGTGAACTGAGAGGCTATGTACGGTCTCTTCCAGAGTTACTCAACTGAATGACTGTAGCACAAAATCAGCCATAGACAATACATACATGAGTATGGTTGTGTGCCAATAAACATTTACTTACAAAAATAGGCCCAAGTCCAAATTTGGCCCATGGGCTGAAGTTTACTAACCTCTGACATATAGGGTAGGATAGAAAAGGGAGTATCAAGAAACAGTTTCTTCCAAGCAAGACACTGGAAATACCAATGGCCAGGGACCCACTTCAGAAGCCCTTTGCCTGCCTAGCTTAGATGTTGAGTGTGCTCAGTTCCCCAGTTGTGTCTGACTCTTTTCTGACCGCATGGACTGTAGCCTGCTAGGCTCCTCTGTCCATGGGATTTCCCAGGCAAGAATACAGGAGTGAGTTGCTTTCCCAGGCAAGAATACGGGAGTGGGTTGCCATTTCCTTCTCCAGGGGATCTAGGAATCCATCCATGGTCTGCAGGGGAGGAGGGATATCTGTTTGCAGCCACTCTCCGGCAATCTCTGCTTTCAGATTGTTATGCTAGTTGCAGCATGGAGGCTGGACTAGAAGGGAAATTTTTAAAGTCTCTCACTGTCTGTTTGCCCGTCACTCTCCTTTCAAGGAACACAACAGATTTTTTAACGTGTAGAACCCAGCCCCACCATTCTTCAGGTTCAGAAGACATTAGCCTGATTTGACAGATGAAGCTCCTGAACCCAGGAAGCAGTTAAGTGACTCACCCAGGGCCCCAGAGCCTGGAAAAGGCCTCGACTTGAATTAAATTACAGTTGAACTAATAGCTCGGTCTCCTTCCCTACGGCACATACTGCTTTCCACTGTGCCAATCAGTCTTTCCCATGAAAGCAATGGCTAATTCTGTCTCTCCAGCACTTAACAGTAGATGACTGTTAGAAGGCCTGAGGAACTGGACCACTTGTTCTTGGAAGGAGAAAGCGGCTTCACGCTGTTCCTTATAAATGCTGGTTCTTGGAGAGGCATTGAGCTAGATATGTTAAGAATCGCTTGGTAAGCTTGATAAAAATATAGATTTTCTACCCCACCCTTGCTTGAAATCCCTAGCTCAAGCCTGAGAATCTGCATTTTAAGTAAGTGTCCTTATGTGATTCTGATGTGCAGTCAAGAGCAGGAAATGTTCCTCTGGTGAGAACCGGTATTTGTTTTTCAGCAGAAATAGTATAACAAGTATCACTGAGATGTGACGCCAGGTTCAGCTTAGGAAGTCTAGAGGCCCAGGAACATGAGGCTGATGATCACCTGCCACTTACAGACAAACCACATGGCCTCTCTGACTCCTGACAGTTCCCGCCTGTAAAAGTCAGCTGCTCACAGGCGCTTCCCACCTACCTTAGGATGTAGTTCTCAAAATCAAGTGAGCTAATAAGGGAAGGAAAAAGCAGAGAGATGGAAAGATTCTAAACCTGAGACTGGGCAGACACTTCTAAAACTTATCAAAGCTTTTTCTAATGAGTGAAGTAAAAGTCGCTCAGTTGTGTTTGACTCTTTGCGACCCCATGGATTATACAGTCCGTGAAATTCTCTAGGCCAGAATACTGGAGTGGGCAGTCTTTCCCTTCTCCAGGGGATCTTCCCAACCCAGGGATTGAACCCTGGTTTCCCACATTGCAACTGGATTCTTTACCAGCTGAGCCACAGAGAAGACAAAGCTTTCTCTAATGGTGGCCTTTTTCAATGCCCTTGGGGCATGGAGCTGTGTACCAACTAGGAATGCAGATTTTAGTGCCAGGAAAGCTTGAAAATATGGATCTGCCTCAGGCTCAAGAAGCCAAGCTTTTTGTCCAAGATGAGCAAGATATACCCTGAGTGGGAATTTCCCTTACCAGCATCTTGAACTCCCAGAACTTTCCAAGGTAACATGCTAGTGGTAAGATCAGAGTCCATGCTTCTTGCCCATGGAAAGGTGCGAGTCTTAGATAATAGGAAACCTGATTTTATTGCTCTGTCAGAGAACCAAGGTCATTTCAGAAGCAAAACCATCTTTTGTGCTAGGAAAGATATTCACCCACTTCCTTGGAAGGGCTTTGGAAAACTCTTTTCAAAGGAAAAGGAGAACATTTTATAAATCCTTAGCCTTAAATAGAAAATAGCTGTTCCTCTAAATGGCATTCTGGTTACTTTTCTCAAGTTCCAAATTGGGAGGAATCTGGACTCGTTCCCACACACAAAAGGGGGTACTAAAATCCTAAAACGAAGAGTTAAAAAACCAACAACTTTGAAATTTGGAAGCATTTGTTGATGATGTTCTACTGGTTGCCATCATTGTCATCAGTTTTCTAAGAAGTCATGCCATCTGGGGAGTGTATGAATTACCATGCCTAGAACTTGTCCCTTTACAGATAATGCAAAGAACTGCTGGGTTTGTGAATGCCTAGAAGAGCTCCAAGCTGACCACCATCTTGAGTATTACTGTTACTTTTGTTATGTATTTTTAAAAAGCTAATGTCAATAGTCAAACAAAATAAGGCAATACAATAATGTTTACTTTGCCCAAGAAAGTGTTCTCTGATAAGTTTTCCACAATAATAATAGTTGTCTTTTACAATTAGCACTTAGTATGTACCGGAGTGTTGCTAAGCCTTTTGTATACAACCATCTCTTTCTGGAAATTTGGTGTTGAATCCAGGTGTCCTGACACCAACATGACTCTTTCTACTGTGAACTCTGGAGTTCAGCCTGGTGCTAATAAAGTTGGCTCCTTTTATAGGCTGTAGCACAAAAGGAAGAGGCCTACAGTATATATGTACTTCATGACACAGGAAATCGCAAGTATCTTTCCATTCTTTTGAGATTTTTCTGGATCCCTCTGCTTGCCATGTGACTATAAATGCCCTGAGAATAAAAGCCATGTCTATGACGCTCAGCTCTATTTTGTTTTATATATGATAGGCTTTGAGTATTTATGGGGTAGATGGAAGGACAGAAGGAAGGAAGGGAGGAAGGAAAATTGGGAAAATAGATGAAGTAAATGGATAAAAGGAAAGAAACAAAGAATTTCCTTTTTTGTATATTTTCTTTGCATTATTACTAATTATATTTTTATCACTCTTGAGTGGTTGTATTTCTGGAAATCTAGGCATTAGGGTATCCAAGGATTTGGGAGGATTCATAAAAACAAAACCACATAATCATAGGCCATTTGGAAGGGGGTGAATAAGATGTTATCCCAGGTGGTACTAATGGTAAAGAACCTGCCTGTCAATGCAGGAAACATAAGAGATGTGAGTTTGATCCTCAGGTCGGGAAGATCCCCTGGAGGAGGGCATGGCAACCCATTCCAGTATTCTTGCCTGGAGAATCCCATGGACAGAGGAGCCTGGCGGGCTACAGTCCATGGCATCACAAAGAGTTGGACACAACTGAAGCGACAGCACATGTACATAAGAATTACATTAAATTTTAAGATCAAGTTTTAACATTTTCAGCCATCCTATCATTATTAGCACAAATTAATAGCAAAGTATTTCTAGGAACACTTCATTCCCACATCTGTGTTAATGAAGCTTTAAAATTTTAAGTACCATTAAGTATTTGTAATTCAAGTTGTATTACCTTATTTTCTTCCTGTGGTTGAGTGGTTGGGGGCTGCTGCTGATTACCTGTAAATAGCCATGTTCAATAGTGCTTGGGTTATAGCTTTAGTGATCTTATGTATTTACTAAATTCTTACATCATAGACATTCTCTGCTCTGTTGTCTTATGGTTTATATTACTGACTTCACTCTCCAGTTGCCTTGTGAATGGACATTTTATTTCCGCTAACAGGTACACAGTTTATAATATTTTCAAGTTCCATACCTCTTCCTTTGGTTATATTTCACACATGAACTATGTACATCCTAACTCAAGGTTGGGTTTATAGGAGTGCTGTTAAACAATATTGAGTAGGTTGAACTGTCTCTAATTTATACATTTATTTTTATTTAATACCAGATTTTTAAAAGGTATGATAAAGGAAATCTTTAATTCTTTCTCCATTTAGATAATCGTTAGTTCTTATATTTTGCAGTTTTCACATCTATCCAGTCTCTAGGCCAGAGAATGAGACCCATGTATCTGTGAATTTCAGATTATCAAGGTTCTACCACAGCTCTTTCTCTTGTTTGGATAGCAGATGTGACATGAGGACGCTGTGATGACAGCATTATCAGCACTAGGAGAGCAATTTCTTTCCTGGGCAAGTTGAAACAGGATGTGTGTACATGTGTAATTCAATCTAGGCTGGGCTAGAGCACAGAAATGGTGTGATTGACACGTCCCAAGACACTCCTTGAAAACTCTGAAAACTGAAACTCTCATTTGGACCTCTACAGACTCTCAACCTGTGTGTTGGAAAAGAGAACTCCCACTTGGAGTGGTAAGAATGTCTCCATCAGAAAAAAATCTTTTTCCTGATGGCTCCACAGTTCCAGTTCCTCTGACCCTTTAATTCATCCTGCAAGCTGATGAAAAGTGGCAAGAGCGGGTGTTGTGTGAAAGTATAGTGTGGAGCAGAAAGGAATGGGCCTCCATCTGAGGCTGTGTCCATGCTTACCAGTGCATCTTGGGACTGGGAATCATGGAAAACCATCCTTCAGTCCTTACAGATTGAAGAATTCCAAACAGACTATAAAGGTTTCTTTTCACAATTTCTAGGGGACTTTTGGGCTTCTCTCATAGCTTAGCTGTAAAGACTCTGCCTGCAATGTGGGAGACCTGGGTTTGATCCCTGGGTTGGGAAGATCCCCTGGAGGAGGGCATGGACAATCCCCATGGACCGAGGAGCCTGGCAGCCTACAGTCCATGGGGTCACAAAGAGTTGGACACAACTGAGCGACTAAGCACAGCACAGCACAGCACAGGGGGCTTTTAACAAGGGGGCCATCCCTTGGTATTTAAGATGCAATCCCTAAAGTTGTGCTTTGAGGCTCCCCCCGCCCCACCCCACACTGTCTTCCAGTTGCCAGGTGGCTCCACTGGGACTAAATGACTAAAGGACAAAATGACTCAAGAGTGACAGGTCCTCACCCCTGTGGTGCAGGCATTAAACCCCTTGGAGAGATTTCTGGTTCAGCTAACGACTGCTGCTGCTGCTAAGTCACTTCAGTTGTGTCCGACTCTGTGTGACCCCATAGACAGCAGCCCACCAGGCTCCCCCGTCCCTGGGATTCTCCAGGCAAGAACACTGGAATGGGTTGCCATTTCCTTCTCCAATGCATGAAAGTGAAAGTGAAGTTGCTCAGTTGTGTCCGACCCTTAGTGACCCCATGAACTGCAGCCCACCAGGCTCCTCCATCCATGGGATTTTCCAGGCTAGAGTACCGGAGTGGGGTGCCACTGCCTTCTCCGACTATTGAGGAACAATTCTTAGAGAATTGTATTGTTCCCACCAGCACTGGCAACAAAGAAGTGGGCTGGGATGTTTACGAGTCAGAAGGGCCCCCTGTCCTGTATGTTGGCGTACTTGTATAAGGGAAAAGTGTCAGATGGCCAACCCGATGTTAACACTTTCTCCTCCTCTGGGATGGATTGCCCGGCTGCCTTAGGGCCTGTGTTAATGCAACAGTGCTAACACTTATTATTTACTGAGCACCTCCTGAGTGATAAGTATAATGCCTAGGGCCGCCTATATGACATTTCACTGAGACTTTTTGACTCCAAAATGAACTGCTGCTGCTGCTACTAGTGACCATAATAACTCCAATTTTATAGACAAGGTCATGGAGGATTAGGGAGGAATCTCACATGGCGGAGCCAGGATTCAAAGCCAGTCTCATTGGCCCCAACGTACTCTGCTGCCTCTTTTAAGGACACGCCAAGGGGTCCTTCTCCCTGGTCTGGTTATCTTTTGGATGGGATGAGATGCATGCCAGGAGACGTGGTGTCATGTAAACAGCACAGCACTAGGAAGTGACCCAGTTAGACCTTGACTCCTCCTCTCTGTCATTGAACTACATTACACAGATCACTTAACTTCTCTGGGCTTCAGTTTCCTCATTTATAAGATGAATCTGTTCAGTGGGATGATCTATAAAATTTTTTCCTATGTATTTTTTCAGATTGCTTCCAGCTTTTTGTGAGGAACGAATCTGATGAATTATATCAAACTACGTACTAGAGTTTCACCTAATCATTCAACAAATGTTTACTGTGCACTTTCTATGAGCCAGGGCCAAGATAGAATGATGAGTCATTTCAGATACAGGTCTTTCCCTCATAGAGTTTGCAGTGTGTTGCAACAGTCAGGATGTTATCCAAAAGCCCTGCTGCATTATTGTGTCAAACACCATCACCATCATCAAATTTATTGTTACATCTCATTGGGAGGCAGTGTGCCCCCCAGGCATCATGAGCTACACAATCAGTACTGCTGTCCTTCGTTTCTGAGCTGACGGCTGCCTCCAACCCGCCTATGAGCAGGACAACTTTGTTTTGCAGTTGGTAAACATTTTAGAGCATTAATTTAAAAAAATTTCTTTTTAATCATGGAAAAGTGACAGTTTTTCCATAAGCCCTGATTTTTGGCCAGATTTGAAGAGCTGAACACAAACAGTTTGAGACATGGAAAAAAAAAAAAAAACCTGTCACAGTTCAATAACACATTCTCGAATCTTAGATTCCCTGCAAGGGGTGCCTTCCAGTGTTCCCTCATAACTTCTCTATTTTAAAAGACAGATCCTTGAGTGGATAAAATGAGGATGGGAAGAATTTCACTGCCCATTAAGGAAAGCTTCACTTGTAGATGAAAAGAATAAATTTATAAGAAAAGAGAAGTAAAGGGAAATGTGGCATCTTATCCTGAATGTCTAGGGAGGAAAAAATGCAAATCTATCATGCAGATATTCAGAAGGGCTGCCTCAAGTCTAACCACATGCGGCTTTTTATCTGCCTCATTGTGGCTCCTGAGGACCACCAGCATTACTGGGCATTTCCAGCGGTGGTTATGTCCACAGACGTTGGAGCCAAACTGTCCAGGTGTGAAGCTTTTCTTCACTTAGTGGCCATGTGACATACAAATGACTTAACCTCAACCTCTTAACTGTAAAAAGAAGCTATCAAATTGTCAAAGTTAGATAATAGATGTGTAAAGTACTGAGTGAAGTGCTTGGTACCTTGCTATTATTCTTCTGAAAATGGAATTTGACTCACTCTGTCATTCTGCATCAAGAGCAAGTATATAGAGAAATTTCCCGTCATTTCTGACTCTAGGAAATGTGTGTTCTTAGGTATGTGCTGTATCTGCACATATTCTAGAAACCATCAAGAACCCCTTTAAGCGAGTGACCTTCCTTATCAGATGGCCAACCATTCTGGTGTGCCTGGGATGGAGAAGTTTCCTGGTATGTTGTTCATTTCCTGCTAAAACAGGGAAGGTCCTAGGCACACCAGGATGGGTTGATTACCCCAGATTTGGCAAGGCCAAATCAGTAGATTTCCAGTCAAAAAGGAGGAAAACCATGATATTAAAGCTGGCTCCAGTGAGAGGCCCCTGCGTGCCTAAGGCCAGGGGCATCCATTAACTAGAGACTAATGGGTACTTTCCTTTAGTGCTAAATTTGAGCAAATAGGGGAAGAGGCCTAATTCACTGTCCCTCAGTAATCTGCTGCCAATATTGGACTATGTTGAGTAACCTCTGAAAACAATGGTTCTGAACTCTGGCTGCCCATAAGAATTACTCAATGAATTTTAAAAAATACACTAATTCCTGGCTCCCGTTGCCAAAAATTCTGGTTTTATTGGTCTGGGGTGGGGTCTGAGCATTGGTATTTTTTAATATGTTCTTTAGGAGCTTCCAATGAGCAGCCTGGGTTGAGAAACACTAACTTACTTCTAGCTTGGAGTTGGCAACAGGTGCACCATGATTTGTATTTTCCTGAAGGACAAAGTCAGACTTTCCTGATCATAGTCTCAACTGAGATGACTCGATCTGTTAGTAACGTGTGTGGTGTTTTATTGAGTTGATTTGCCCATGCTGGCATTTCCATTAGAGGAAAATTCCTTTGAGATTGAGTACTCTTCTTTTTTTTCCCCATTTATTTTGTGAGGGCGGTATACTTACTGATATACTGCCTAGCTCAAAGTAATATGGTTTAAAGCTTAAGAAAACTCAAGTCTAATTTGAGGGAATAGGGAAGTAGGGATGTTTCTGATGAGAAAAAAATAAACCTGTCTTTGGAGTCAGTTTTTCCCAGAGTTGTGGCCAGAGAGCTGAGCTGGTATCTTGGTGAAGATGGCTGGTTCTCTGTGCTGGTTAGAGTGAGTCTGAGTGGGCTTCAGGCTGTGTTAGCTTGGATAGGGGAAGGGCAGTTGAGTGGTACTTACAGGCTTTGGAAATGAGTTAAAGCTTCTTGCAGTGTCCCGAACCAGGTGACAAACTCTGGCTGCACTACAAGCCAGGTATCCAGAGAAGCAAACTTCAAAATTTGTTCTGTATTATTTATTCTAGGGCTTCCCTGGTGGCTCAGATGGTAAAGAATCTGCCTGTAATGTGGGAGACCTGGGTTTGATCCCTGGGTTGGGAAGATCCCCTGGAGAAGGGAATGGCTACCCACTCCAGTATTCTTGCCTGGAGAATTCAATGGCCGGAAGAGCCTGGCGGATTGCAGTCCATGGGGTCACAAAGAGCTGGACACGACTGATAAGGAGAAATGAACTATTAAGACATGATAAGACATCGAGAAAACTTAAATGCGTGTTATTCAGTGAAAAGAAGCCAAACTAAAAAGGCCATATATTATGTGAGTCCAATTATATGATAATCTGGAAAAGACAAAACTGTAAAGATAATAAAAGGCTTACTGGTTGCCCAGGGCTACAAGGGAGGGAAGGATGAATAATCAGAGCCCAGAGGATTTTTAGGACAGTGAAACTGTACTGTATGATACTGTAATGGTGGGTACATTTGTTAAAGCCCATAGAAGGTACAACAGCAAGAATGAACCCTAATGTGAACTATAGACTCTAGGTGATAGTGTGTCACCAGCATAGGCTCATCATTTGTAACAAGTGTCCCATTCTGGTGCGGGATATTGATGATGGGGAGGCGGTGTTTGTGTGGAGACAGGGACTATTATGAGAACTAGTACTTTTCATTCAATTTTGCTATGAAGCTGAAACTGCTCTAAAAAATAAAATCTATTAAAAAAATTTACTGGCAATAGTATGCTTATATAAATGTTAGTGTCAAAGAATTTTTTCTGGAATCTCATGTCCTAAAGATGGAACAGATGTGAATATATGAAGTGAGGAAGTGAAAGAACTATTTTATTTGCTTTTTTTCCCAAACAGCTGTTTGTAGAGTGTAGAGATTTTGCCTGGGAACAAAGAGGGTGAAACAGCCTGGAAGAATCCCTCTTCATGCCTGGTCAGCAATAGTAGAAATGCCCAGGGCCTTTGGGGATGAATCTGAAACTTTGCTTTTGAAGGTGTGGTCTCCCTGTTAGGTGAACAAAACCCATCCCCTAAGCTCAGCTTCCCCTAAGGCCAGTGTTAACAGCTCAGCAGTGCACCGCCTTCCCTGTCCTCATTTTCTGTGAAGTCCTACAGCCATCTATTTGCCATGAAGTGATGGAACTAGATGCCATGATCTTAGTTTTTTGAATGATGAGTTTTAAGCCAGCTTTTCCACTCTCCTCTTTCACCTTCATCAAAAGGCTCTTTAGTTCCTCTCCACTGTCTGTCATTAGAGTGGTATCATCTGCATATCTGAGGTTGTTAATAAGCTGATTTTGTAACATTTATTAAACTTGGATGAACATCATTACACCCATTACATGTGTTCCCAAAGATTCTTATTCAATATTTTGTATGTACAACAAATTTTGGTATAGATTTTCCATAATTTCCTATTCTTTAACAATTATTATTAGGACTTCCCTGGTTAAGATTTCACTTTGCGATGCAGGGAGTGTGGGTTCCATCCCTGGTTGGAGAGCTAAGATCTCATATACCTTGTGGCCAAAAAAGAAAAATATAAAACAGAAGCAATGTTGTAAAAAACTCAAAAAGACTAAAAAAATTTGTATTCATTTTTCAACTTTTCCTCTTCTTTTAAAAAATATTTTTTGTTTGTTATTATATATTCAACTTTCCCTCTTGTTTTAGCTTCTTTGGTGAATTTCCTTTTAACTAAAGGTTAAGAAATAGAACAGCTGGGTCCAAAGCTGGGCACTGTTTTAAGGCTATTGATCATTATTGTTACTCATTTGCTAAGTCATGTCCAGCTCTTTGTGAACCTATGGACTGCAACATGCCAAGCTTCCCTGTCCTTCACCATCTCCTGGAGTTTGCTCAAACTCATGTCCGTTGTGTCAGTGATGCATTTGATCATGTAATCTTCTGTCGCTTCCTTCTCCTCCTGCCCTCAATCTTTCCCAGCATTAGTCTTTTCCAGTGAGTCAGCTCTTTGGGTGGCCAAAGTACTGGAGCTTCAGCTTTAACATCAAACCTTCCAATGAATATTCAGGGTTGATTTCCTTTAGGATTGACTAGTTTAATCTCCTTGCTGTCCAAGGAGCTCTCAAGAGTCTTCTCTAGCACCACAATTCAAAAGGATCCATTCTTTGGCACTCAGCCTTCTTTATGGTTGAACTATCTCATCTGTACATGACTACAGGAAAAACCATAGCTTTGACTATATGGACTTTTGTCAGAAAGTGATATCTCTGCTTTTGAATACATTATATAGGTTAATCATTGCTTTTCTTCCAAGGAACAAGCATCTTGTAATTTCATGGCTGCAGTCACTGTTCACATTGATTTTGGAGCCCCCCAAAATAAAATCTGCCACTGTTTCCATTTTTATCCCATTTATTTGCCATGAAGTGATGGGACTGGATGCAATGATCATTACGGCCAAATTATTCTACCAAACTGTACATGTTTACACTGGTACTTTGCTAGTACTAAGTGTTCCCTGCCCCTAATGAACCCTTGCTAATTTGAGAGTCCCAAATGGGATTCTATTTTGTAGACTTTTCTTTGACTGAGGTGAGATTGAACATTTGTTCAAATGTTTTTGACTATTAACATTTTTCTCTCTTGCTCATGTGTGCCTATCCACACAATTTTTTATTTGGGTCCCTCTTTTTTGGACTGACTTATAAAAAACATTTTTAATATAAAGTTTAGTGGTCCTGTCATACATAGTATGAGCATATCTTCCCTCCATTTTTCACTCTTTATAGTGGGTTCTTAGGAAATCATTTGATGCCTTTGTTTGACTCTTTAATTTCTCTGTCACTGTTACGACATTATAGTTCACTTGCCTTGAAGTTATTAAAAGGAGAGCTGTTTCCCCAAAACCCCCCCTAAAGTACACTATGAGAGCTCAGTGGAAACGTGTGCATGTAATTGCAAATCATCAGTGTTTCGATCCCCACCTCCAAGAGTTATAAAGAACATGGTTGGTTTTACTTGATCATTGGCCCCTTGTGACTCTTGGCAGTGTTTAACTTGTAAGTAAGGATATCCAAGCCAATTCACAATTTATTATGTGGTTGGCTGCTAATAGTTGAGGTGAGTTTGTATGTTTTTTATATTTTTGATCATACTAAAATAACTCTGTGTCTCTCTACCCTAAATTATGACATCCTATCAGATGTCAAACTCAACAGCATCTCATGGGTCTGTCTCCAGGTAATGTAATCCAGCTGGAGATTCAGAGTATGCAAAGCCCATGTTTTAGAACAAAAAGGTATTTCTCTCTACCCAGTAAATGAAAGTGACTTTTTTCAGCTATAAAAGGACAAAGGATCTTGAAGTTATCCCACTGGGCAGGGCTTCCTAGACTTGTTTTTTTGGCACTAGGCCATGGAGCTAACCCAGCATCTTCTAAATTTCTTCCATTTATGTAGCAGTGTGCACAGTTACTTGGATAGGACTAGAATCACTCCATGCTGTGATGATTAAAAGTCCAAAGTCTTCTCAGGCTAGAGGCAATGACAACTAGACATCTAAAAGTGTCACTAGCAGACCATTGATCAATGTACAGAGGAGCCAAAGACTTGATCATTTCTCCTTTTAAGTATTTTCATTGACCTCTCAAGATTGTATATTTTCCTTTTTGAGGAAAAACATGTAACATCGCAAATGTAACAAGAGGTATAAATGGTTCATGGCTTTGGTGAGAAGTTCTCAAAGATGTCTAGCTTAACTAAGGTATTATTTCAACCTATTTTCAAAGTTTAAACAGCTCGATGTCACTGGGTCTTCCTCTCTCAGTTATGTTTCATAACTGTGAACCCCAAGTACCCATTCTCATTACTCTGTTGAAGGAAGAAATGATCCACCCCAAGGTCCTCGTCCCCCTTCTTGTTGTTGTTGTTGTTGTTCAGTCACTAAGTTGTGTCCCACTCTTTGCAACCCCATGAACTGCAGCACTCCAGGCTTCCTGTCCTTCACTATCTTCTTGAGTTCGCTCAAATTCATGTCCATTGAGTCAGTGATGCCATTCAACCATCTCATCCTCTATCGCCCCTTTCTCCTCTTGCCCACAATCTTTCCAAGCATCAGGGTCTTTTTCAGTGTGTTGGTCCTTTGTATCAGGTGGCCAAAGTATTGGAGCTTCAGCTTTAGCATCAATCCTTCATGAATATTCAGGGTTGATTTCCCTTATGATTGACTAGTTTAATCTCCTAGATGTCCAAGGGACTCCTGAGAGTTTTCTCTAGTACCACAGTTTGGAAACATCAGTTCTTCAGCACTCAATCTTCTTTATAATCCAGCTCTCAGCCTTCTTTATGGTCCAGCTCTCACACATCCATATGTGACTATGGGAAAAATCATAGCTTTAACTATATTGACCTTTGTAGGCAAAGTGATGTCTCTGCATTTTAATACACTGTCTAGGTTTGCCATAGCTTTTCTTCCAAGGAGCAAGCATCTTTTAATTTCATGGCTGTAGTCACTGTCCGTAGTGATTTTGAAGCCCAAGAATATCAAATCTGCCACTGTTTCCACTTTTTCCCCATCTGTTTGCCATGAAGTGATGAGACTGGATGTCATGACCTTTGTTTCTTGAATGTTGAGTTTTAAGGCAGCTTTTTCACTCTCCTCTTTCACCTTCATCAAGAGGATCTTTACTTCTTCTTCACTTTCTGCCATTAGAGTGGTATCAGCAGCATATCTGAAGTTGTTATTTCTCCTGGTAATCTTGATTCCAGCCTGTGAGTCATCCATACAACATTTCACATGACATATTCTGCACAGAAGTTAAATAAGCAGGGTGACAGTATACAGCCTTGCCATACTACTTTCCCAGTTTTAAACTTGTTTGTTGTTCCATGTCCAGTTCTGACTGTTGCATCTTGTCCTACATACAGGTTTCTCAGGAGGCAGATAATGTGCTCTGGTATTCCTATCTCTTTAAGAATTTTCTCTACAGTTTGTTGTGATCCACACAGTCAAAGGCTTTAGAGTAGTCAGTGAAGCAAAAGTAGATTTTTTTTTTTTTTTGAATTCCCTTGCTTTTTCTATGATCCAGTGTATGTTGACAATTTGACCTCTGGTACCTCTGCCTTTTCTAAATTGATCTTGTACATGTGGAAATTCTTGATCCACATACTACTGAAGCCTAGCTCAAAGTATTTTGAATATAATCTTGCTAGCATGTGAAATGAGTGCATTTGTACAGTAATTTGAACATTCTTTGGCATTGTCTTTCTTTGGGATTGAAGTGAAAACTGACCTTTTCCAGTCCTGTGGCCACTGCTGAGTTTTCCAAATTTGCTGGCATAATGGGTATAGTGCTTTAACAGCATTATCTTTTGGGATTTGAAATAGCTCACCTGGAATTCCATTACTTCCACTAGCTTTGTTTGTAGTGATGCTTCCTAAGGCCCACTTGACTTCACACTCCAGAATGTCTGGCTCTAGGTGAGTGACCACACCATCATGGCTATCTAGGTCATTAAAAGCTTTTTTATATAGTTCTTCTGTGTGTTCTTGCCACCTCTTCTTGATATCTTCCACTTCTCTTAGGCTCTTGCTGTTTTTGTCCTTTATTGTGCTTGTTGTTGCATAAAATGTTCCCTTGGTATCTTCAGTTTTTTTAAAGAGAACTCTTGTCTTTCCCATTCTATTGTTTCCCTCTATTTCTTTGCATTGTTCACTTAAAAAGGCTTTCTTATCTTTCCTTGCTATTCTCTGGAACTCTGCATTCAGTTGAGAATATCTTTCCCTTTCTCCTTTACCTTTCACTTCTCTTCTTTTCTTGGCTATTTGTAAGGTCTCCTCAGACAACCACTTTCCTTTCTTGCATTTCTTTTTCTTGGGGATGGTTTTGGTTACCATCTCCTATTTAGTATTATGAACCTCGGTCCATAGTTCTTTCTTAAGACATTGCTGTTTGCTAAAGTCAGAGGATAAAAATTATGTGAATAACTGAGAACACTCTGTCTCAAAGTGTGTATTGAATCAGCACCATGTTGGTGCTTTATGTGAATTACCAATAAGAACAACCACCATCACTACCACCACTTGTGGTAACCCAGTCATTCGCCTTAATACCTAGGCATAATCTAGTCACTTCCTCTTGATAGTAACCCATGGGATAAGGGCTGTTCTTTCCCTGTATTAGAGATGAGGCCAGCAAGTCACACGAAGGTCAGTGGCTGAGCCAGAATTTGAACTTCAAACAATTTGACTCCAGAGCCTTCCCTTTGAACTTGATTAAATTCATACGACAACCCCTCAAGATGGGCCATGGTGTCCCCATTTTACAAATGAGAACCCTAGGCTCAGGTTAACAATTTTTCAGTAACTTCTCATACACCTGAGAAGTAGCAAAGTTTGATTTTAAACCCTGATTCCAAAACCCTCCTCAAGCCTTTCCCGTTGAACCATCTTTCTTACACTACAACACGTTCCTTTGTGTTTTGGACTTTATTCACTTCCAGAAGAGCTTACAATTGGCCAGTAGACAGATACTTAAATGAGCCTGCAGCACATTCCTCTGGGTTCTTTTTGCACAAGAAGCTACGTGTTTAGCCTGCATGCTTCATTGTGTGAATGCCTCAATACAAGCTACCTCTGTTTTTAAATAGCTGTAGGAATAAGCTTCCCAGTTCCTTCCTGCCTCTGGACTTTGTACTGCTGTCCCTCAGCATGGAAGACTTTGTCCTGAGATCTCTGCAGGGCTGACTCTTCTCAGGTATCAGATCAGATGTCACCCCGGCTAACCCTGACTCCCTGTATTTGTTTCCTAAGGCTGCCACAAAAATTTACCCAAAACGGGGTGGCTTAGAACAACAGGAATTCATTTTCTTATCATTCTGGAGGCCAAGAGTCTCAAATCAAGGTTTTAGTACAGCCATGCTTCCTCTGAAGGCTTGAGGGGAAAATCTTTTCTTGCTTCTTTGAGTTTCTAGTGGCTCCATCCATTCCTTGGTTTATAGCAGCATAACTCCACTCTCAATGAAAAAGGTGGTAAAACTTAAAATTAAGAAAACTAAGATCATGGCATCTGGTCCCATCACTTTATGGCAAATAGATGGAGAAATAGTGGAAACAGTGAGAGACTTTATTTTGGGGGACTCCAAAATCACTGCACATGGTGACTGCAACCATGAAATTAAAAGACGCTTGCTCCTTGGAAGAAAAGCTATGACCAACCTAGATAGCATATTCAAAAGCAGAGACATTACTTTGCCAACAAAAGTCCATCTAGTCAAGGCTATGGTTTTTCCAGTAGTCGTGTATGGATGTGCGAGTTGGACAATAAAGAAAGCTGAGCGCCGAAGAATTGGTGCTTTTGAACTGTGGTGTTGGAGAAGACTCTCGAGAGTCCCTTGGACTGCAAGGAGATCCAACCAGTCCATCCTAAGGGAAATCAGTCCTGAATATTCATTGGAAGGACTAACAATAAAGCTGAAACTCGCCACCTGATGCGAGGAACTGATTGCTTGGAAAACACCCTGATGCTGGGAAAGATTGAAGCCAGGAGAAGGGGACAACAGAGAATGAGATGGTTGGATGGCATCACCGACTCAATGGACATGAGTCTGAGTAAACTCCGGGAATTGATGATGGACAGGGAGGCCTGGCGTGCTGCAGTCCATGGGGTCGCAAAGAGTTGGACATGACTCAGTGACTAAACTGAACTCCACTCCACTCTCTGCCTCAGTCTTCACATGAACTACTGTTTTGTATTTCTCCCCTGTCTTTTCTTCTAAGAACACTTGTCATTGCATTTAGGGCCTACCTAGATAATCCAGGCTGATCTCATCTCAGCATCCTTAATTATATCGGCAGGATTGTTTTCCCAAACAAGCTTACCTTCACAGGTTCGTGGTGGGCCACGGGGAGCAGTGGCATATCTTTGGCAGGGGGAACATAGGATGCCATTCAACCTGCTCTAGGAAAGTTGTGCTGCTCTAATAAAGCAGCCTTTGCTGATGTCATGCTCTGTGGCAGCATCACCCAGTTTAATTTTTGTCACCGTCCTTGTGCTTGTTTGATTCATCTTGGTCTTTTGTCTACTTTTCTGTTACTTGTCCCTGCCTACTTGAACTCCAGCTTTATGAATAAAGAGCTGCCTTATTCACTGCTGGATCCCTATCACCTCCCCCAGTGTTGGTGTAGTGTAAGGATCACCAAATATTTGCTGAATGAACAATACCATTATTCAAATGTGACATCAGCTTGGCTCTCTGATCCTTTCAACAATTTCCAGGGTTTTCATTTTTTATATTATTTATTTTATTTGAATTTCACTTGCATATGTTTGGGAATACAAGCATATTATGGGGTATATATTTAACACAATAGATAAATATCAATATATGCTATCATTTCAATATAACACTCAAGTTCTAACCGTCTTAATAGTTCATTTAGCTTTTACTATTCCCCCATGAGCAAATCTTCAGAATAATATTTCTTTCTCCCATAGGCTCTGATCACCTCCGGGAGAAAGATGGCCTCTGGGCTGTCTTGGTCTGGCTCTCCATTATTGCTGCCCGGAAGCAGAGTGTGGAGGAGATTGTCCGAGATCACTGGGCCAAATTTGGCCGCCACTACTATTGCAGGTGAGAAGGCTAAGGGTCTCCATATGGACCTTAGGAAATTCCTTTTAGAAAAATTTAAAAAAAGAGGCGGGGTTAGAATCTTATGAAGGAAGCATCTTTCAGGAAGATCTGAGGAATACAGAGGCTAGAACCAGATAACCCCTGAGAGGTTGCGGGTGGTATCAAGGTAGTACCAAATTAGAGGATACAACTTTCCCTACTTCTGGTGACACCTGTCTGTAATCTTTTCATCAGTGCCTATACAGTGGGCAGCCATCCTGACATGAAATTTGAACTGTAGAACCTCGAAAGGTCCTCTGGCAGCCATTAAAAGTTGTACAGTCAGACCAGGGGTTTTTCTTGTTGGTTTTCCACCCATACTTATCAAGGAAATGGGGGAAGAGACAGAAGCTGCCACAGGTCAGGGTGATTTTTTAAATTCTCTCCCTACCATTCTTTGTCTTACCTCCCCACTAATGGTCCACATAGTGACTATTAGTGGGTTGGGAGTCTCAACTACCTTCCTGTTGTTGAAGTAAGCAAGAGGGACAGTCTTTGGCTTGTGGCTGCCAGCTAGATATGTGTACCTAGAGATGCTATTCGTGTATAAATAGTACCAAACCATGGTTTAGGAAGAGCGGTAGTCTTAAAAGATGTTAACTGTGAAGCTGTGGAATTAGGGCAGATAATCTTTGGGTAGTCTGAGCAGCTCTCCGTGTATTAAAAACAGACACTGTACCTCATTTGCTTTGCTTTTGAATAGTTAACTACTTGGAGGTTTGGTTGCATTTCAAGAGCTTAAGGGACAGAAAGAAAGCTTTAGACTTCCCTTATAAGGTGATTGTTTCTTCTCTTAAGAGGTCATTCACTTAGATAAACATCAGAGAATAAGGAGGCTTAAAATCAAAGAGGCTGCAGTGCTCAGGAAAATGGAGACAGCCTCACATTCTTGGTTCCTACCTAATTAAGAAGGCTAAGGACGTGATGTCACCTCGAAGTATTCATTGTATTATAAATAAAAACTGTAAAGGCAGGTAGGAACTTGTTTTATTCACTAGTATTTCTAACAGCCTCCCCAAATCCTGATTCTTGTGGGCTTTTTGGGCATACCAGAGGGGCCAGTTGGCACAGAAAATCCTTTTATTGTCTGAAGCTGTGCCATAAAATCCAACCTGATAAAATATATTTTGATTGCCAGCCTCTGGCTTAGTGAAAGCACTTTGAGTCAGGGATGTGTTCCTCATAATTTGTGGAATGATTATCTAGCTTTCTGCCAGCATTTTGAAGACATGGTGTTATGATAAGTGTATTTATAATACAGTTCATTTTTTTTGTGGCCAAGAGCTAACATGATAATTACTTTTTTCATAACAAATACCATATTAGAGAATATAATGCAATGGAGATATAAATTCTTGTAGGCATTCAATTATGATTCAGGTTTCTGTCCAAAGAGATGACAGAGATAAAGAAAAAGGGAGGAGGGAGGAGGTAAAATGAAAGCAAACATTTCCTCCAGCCCCCGGGAAAGGTAGGTTGCAATGCTTGTGAAGGAGAACTATTTATAGCCTGTTTTCTTAGTGGACAGGAGACAATCAAATTTGGTTTAACTGATACTAAGCCTGAAGTTATATCTGAGAACCTAGATGATTTTCCCTGCATGAGTGGACCCCAGAAAGAATTCTCAATTTTAAAATTTCTTCCTTTGAACGTGTGTTGGTAGTGGTGATGGTCAGAGGGGCTTGTTTGGGGGAGTGAGGGGAAGTTGTGGTAGAACTTGCTCGTGTTTGAAGATGAGTGTTGGGGCAGCTGGTCTGATCAGCCATGGCTGAACGTGACCTGTCACGTTCGTGTATTTTCTCAACTTCTAAGACTCTTTCAGAGCCTCTCTATCTCTTACTAGAGCCTCTTATCCCGTCCTCGTGCCCTTTTCTGCTTGGTTGGGTCTTTACCTTCCCAACAAACTACTGATAAAGAGAATCTAGGCTTAGAACACATGCTGAGAAAGAATGTTCTGAGAGTTCCCTGTTGTTTTGTTTCTCAGGCCAGGAGGACAAACCTTCTGTAGGAGGGAAAAAATAGAAGAAGAAAGGGATGTAGGTGCAGGGGACCCATTGTTAGACGCGGTATCAGTCCATGTTGATGAATAACCTGATGTTTACTGAAGTCTCAAAAGATCTTGGGTGGAGAAAAACTGTCAACTATTCAGATCTTCCTTCTTTAGTTCACACTGAGAACTCACCTTCCCTGTGTTAAAGAGAGCCCAAATTTGAGATTCCACCACTTGAGCACAGCTGCCCCTCCAAGGGTTTCCTTCTTAAACAGACCTCCCTGAGTATGCCATTAGGACTTGGCCAAACCCTTCTGACACTGGGAAAGACCCTACAGTTTCTTTATGATAGTGACTAAGAATAAAATAAAAGCTTTAAGCACCAGTGTCTGGCATTGTGCCAACTACTTGGTATGTATTATCCTATTTAAACCCAGCAACAACAAATGAGATAGGTGTTATTTTTAGTCTTTTTCCCCCGCCTCTAATCACTTCCCAGCCCATTGTTATATGTGATGTTCTTGGCTAGGAGGACCTTTTTTTTTTTAAAGAAACAATTGTAATATATCTTGCAAGTTTCCAAGAGAATTTTATGGTACATTGAGTTCCCTTTCCCATCTCTCTTCCCTGCCTTGATTCCTCTCTCTCCTCCCTTTCTGCCTTCATCTCTTCCCATATTCATTCCAGTGCTTACAAAAACCACTACTTATCAGAAACAACAGAGAGAACAAAACAGAGTAGATCTCTGCCCTCCTGGAGCTTACAGTTCTCATGAGCAAAGATAAGAAATAAGTAAATTAATACATAAACAAAGCAAATACAGATTGGGATAACTACCAAAAGAAGATGTAAAGGATGATGAGCAACGGGGAGAGATAGAGGGGAGGTGCCTTAGAGGTCTTGTCAGAGAAAGTATTTCTAGGGGTGACAGTAAATCTGAAAACTGAAGGAAGGAAATGCATCAGCAATTGGAATAGCCTGGAGAAGACTATACCAGGGAGAGGAAACAGCAAGAGCAAAGGCCCAGAGGGTGGAGCATCTTTGAGGACTGGAGAAGAAGCCTGTATGGTTGGAGCATAGTGAACAAGGGCCAGAGTGAGACACAGCCAAGTCAAGGAGGTGGGCATGTCGTATCCCACAGGACTTTACAGACTGTGTTTAGTGTTTTAAATCTTAATCTCAAGATGATGGGCACTTTTGGAGGGGTTCAAGGGAAAGGATGGCCATGATTTAATATTTACAGGATGCTGCTGCTGCTGTGTGGAGAATGAGTGAGGGACCGGGGGAAGAGGTTGACCAACTGTGGGCACTTTTCTGTGTTGTTCTTCCCCAGAAACAAAACCAGTGATTAGACAACCCGAGAGGCCCGCCTGGCTGCTGTTTCTCTGATTACATTTGTCTTTAGCCTGTGTCCTGTCTCCCTCACCAGGTTTGACTATGAGGGATTAGAGCCCAAGACGACCTATTACATCATGAGGGACCTGGAGGCCTTGCTCACAGATAAGTCCTTCATCGGCCAGCAGTTTGCTGTGGGGAGCCACGTGTACAGTGTGGCGAAGACAGACAGCTTTGAATACGTGGACCCTGTGGATGGCACCGTGACCAAGAAACAGGTACTTTCTAGGACATTGCCAGAACAGGTTATCAAATGATGAGAGGCCGGGGGAAATGCAAAATGTCCTACAGCTGGAGAGGTCTTCAGGGACAGTCTACTGTGATCCCTTCGTTTAATAAATGAGAGCCCTGTAGCCAGCAGAGAGGAAAGCCCTTGGTGAAGATTACCTACCTACTTAATGGCAGTGGGTGGTTTAGAACACAGGGCCCTGGCTCTCTGTCCAGTCTTCTTTCCACCTGGTAACTGATCGGCCTCAACACCATGAATAGATTTAGACCCAACATTTCTTCCTGAAATATTTGCAACCTGAGTCTCTCTATGTAGTGGCCACGATGGGTGACAGATTCAGGAAAGTTTCCAACAACTTTTCCTTGGGACCCACAGGTGCAAGGATGTTTCACCTTTTATTACCTTATGTCTTTGAGGAATGAAGGGAGCTTAGCCAGATGGATTTGTTGTTTCTGATAGGGGAAGAAAAAATTGGGAGTTTTGCCCCACAATCCCAAAAAGAAGATCTGTGGTTGAGAAGTATCAGGAAAGATAAGTGGCAAAATTGACCACAATTTCTTCTGTGATCTCATCTCTGTGAATTGTGTAAGAGACATGGAAAGCGATTACAATTATTTTTCTTCTCGATTTTGGCAATGTTGGTTACTCTGGGAACATATTTTATCATTTAGAGTCTGAATAAGATATTCTGGGTAATGTTAAGAAAAGTTCCATTATAAAATTCCCCAGTTCTTACCTTCTTATACATGCTTCATCAACTACAGACAACAAAATAAATCAGACGCTGTAGTTTGAGGGGACTAGATATAGTGTTTTTACTTTGATTAGTGTTTTATTGGAGAAGGCAGTGGCGTCCCACTCTAGTACTCTTGCCTGGAAAATCCCATGGACAGAGGAGCCTGGTGGGCTGCAGTCCATGGGGTCGCAGAGAGTCGGACTCGACTGAGCAACTTCACTTTCACTTTTCACTTTCATGCATTGGAGAAGGGAATGGCAACCCACTCCAGTGTTCTTGCCTGGAGGATCCCAGGGATGGTGGGAGCCTGGTGGGCTGCCGTCTATGGGGTTGCACAGAGTTGGACACGACTGAAGCGATTTAGCAGCAGCAGTGTTTTATATTTAGTCCTTGTCCTGGGGTCCTCTGACTTGCTGATGTTCCAAAGCCCAGTGCCCTCCTGTAACTCTGATTGTATTCTTAGTCTAGTCTGCCTTAGTTTTACAGTGATCTTTCATCTCTGTCAAAATGTCAGTCTTTCATTCTAGAAGGCCTTCCATAGCTGGACAAATTCATCACAGTCTTACTTTGGAAAGGTGTAGGATAGTGGAAAAACTAGTCATGAAGAAGTTCGAAGACCCAGAATTGAATCCTGCTCCCACCACCTACTAGCTGGGAGAGCTGTTAGATTTCTTTGGTCTCTGGTTTCTTTCTCATCTGTAAAACATCTGTGTCACAAAGTTGTTTTAGAAATAGAATGAAATAACATATACAAAACTCCTAGCCTTTACACAGGGACTGCACCATGCATCTTTCATGGCTATGATTTGTTTTGCACAAGAATGCTTTCTTGTAGACTGGATTGAATTCTGTCTAAAATAATACCAGTGAGTCCTGGAGATGTGAAGCCAGGAGCTGCCAGGAGCTCAGCACATCTTTGAACCTCCATGCCTCAGATAAAATTCTGTTCCAGTTTTGTACCATATTCTAACTTCTATTTCATACAGAGTCCTCAGAACAAACTTCCCTAATCTAAGACCCATTTTGTTGTGGTTGCTATAGAACTCAAGAGTCGTAAAATACATGCTTTTCTAAAGTATCCCTGAGAAGTGTTTTCTTCCCCAATGAGGCAGTCTTGAAAACAATTCCTTGAAGGGATTGTCTAGTCATTGGTAGTTTCTGAACTTGATCTCCTTATGCAGAGCTTGAGCTCATTTGTTTTGCTGTTAAATCTACTAACACTCTGCTTTGTTTCTTCTTCAGTGGCCTCAGTATTTGGGTGCTTTTTTCTTGACTCCTCTTTAATCTTTCATATCAGGCTAATTCTTCAACTGGATTTCAAATGTGGCCTTTGATTTATTCCATGTCCCTTCCCTTCAACCCTGAATATTGGTTTCTGTTTTCACTCTAGAATTTATTGATTTTTTTCCATATTCTTTCATCTGGGCTTCCCTAGTGGCTCAGACAGTAAAGCGTCTGCCTGCAATGCAGGAGACTTGGGTTCAATCCTTGGGTCAGGAAGATTCGCTGGAGAAGGAAATAGCAACCCACTCCAGTACTCTTGCCTGGAAAATTCCACTGATGGAGGAGCCTGGTGGGCTACAGTCCATGGGGTTGCAAAGAGTTGGACACGACTGAGTGACTTCACTTTCACTTTCATATGAGCTCAAAGGTGACCATGAATACTATCAGAACCTGCTCTAGGGAGTTTCTTTAGTAATGAAGGAAGGGTGGTTGTTCATCTTCCCAGATTCTAGGACCCAAGTGATACCTTCATCAGCTGGTGTCCCAGAGTCACACTGGAGCTTCTGCAGGTCTGGGTTGAACTCATTGAGGATTTTGGGAGATCAGTTAACACTCAGGTTCATACCAGTTGTCAGCAAATCATAGATGGTTCTTTCACCACAGATGGTCCTGTTGGCACACAGGAAATTCCTCCACAGGTGCGGCCATTGCTAAGCTTTCACTCCTGAGGCCTATGTCTCAGAATTCCTGGGATGTCAGGATTATCAGCATTCACTTCTGGGGACAGTTGAGGCTGGGGAAATTGAGACATGGTTGCAAGATACACTGCTGCTTCTGCTGCTAAATCACTTCAGTCGTGTCTGACTCTGTGTGACCCCATAGATGGCAGCCCACCAGGCTCCCCTGTCCCTGGGACTCTCCAGGCAAGAACACTGGAGTGGGTTGCCATTGCCTTCTCCAATGCGTGAAAGTGAAAAGTGAAAGGGAAGTCACTCAGTCATGGCCGACTCTTCATGACCCCATGGACTGCAGCCTACCAGGCTCCTCAGTCCATGGGATTTTCCAGGCAAGAGTACTGGAGTGGGGTGTCATTGCCTTCTCCACTATCCATTCCTAAAAGACATATTTGAATTTAAAGAAACTGGTATTATTTTAAAATAGCTATAAAATAAAATGCTTTGGTGCATTTATTCAATAGATATTTCTTGTCAGTTCGGTCAGTTCAGTCACTCAGTCATGTCCAACTCTTTGTGACCCCATGGACTGGAGAATGCCAGGTCTCCCTGTCCATCACCAACTCCCAGAGTTTACTCAAACTCATGTCCATTGAGTCAGTGATGCCATCCAAGCATCTCTTCCTCTGTCATCCCCTTCTCCTCCTGCCTTCAATCTTTCCCAGCATCAGGGTCTTTTCAGATGAGTCAGTTCTTTGCATCAGGTAGCTAAAGTATTGGAGTTTTAGCTTCAGCATCAGTCCTTCCAATGAATATTCAGGACTGATTTTTTTTTTTTTTTGGATGGGCTGGTTGGATTTCTTTGCAGTCCAAGGGACTCTCAAGAGTCTTC
>SJYV01022488.1:590427-647544 GCA_006410875.1 Neotragus pygmaeus
GGTTGCTGTCACTTCCTTTTCTTTTCTTTTGGGTAGCGGGGCTTGATGTAGATTTTACTCTATGTACAGAATTTAATGTTGAATATATTAAAATAACAAATCTGGCATGGTTTGGGGAGGTTAGATTTACTGGAAACGTATTTATACTGTGAATTGTGCTCTGATGGTTAAAAAAACAAGATTGTCAAGCATTCCGTATTAACAGTGGATGTAGAAAATTTTTTCAGATGGATAAAATGTATATGGTACAGATGTAAAGTTTTCTATGTAAATTCTGTACAACTTTCTGTACAATATTGATTCTCATCTGGCATATTCTAATCAGGTTATAGGTCAATAAAGTTTTTGGATTATTTCATCAGTGCAAAAAATATATATATATTCTTTTCCATTATGATTTATCATAGGATACTGAATATAGTCCTTTGTGCTATACAGTAGGATCTTGTTATTATCCATTCTGTACATAATAGCTTATATCTCCTAAACCTAGTGGTGCAGTTTTTTAATATAAATTTATAACAGCTTCACTGAGATAAATAATTCATGTAACATGCAATTCACCCATTTAAAGTGTACCATTCAGTGGTTTGTAGTACATGGACTTGTGCAGTCGATGCCATGTGCTGGCTGGGTGATCTTAGTTAAGTTACTCAGCTTCCCTGTGCCTTTCTCTCTTGTCTGTGGAAATAGGAATAGTAGTTGTGGCTGCTTCATACAGCCATTGGGAGAATTCAATCAGATAATACATATGAAGTCCTAGTATATAATACACACTAATAAATGATTAACTTAAATAAGTTATATTAAAAGAACATCCTTGGGAAAGCAAGATTTTGGCTTTTAGTGAACTATGCATGCATGCTAAGTTGCTTCAGTAGTGTCCGACTCTTTGTGACCCCATGTAGCTTGCCAGCCTTCTCTGTCTGTGGTGAGAAAAGCAGGGGAAAGAATTCAACAACATACAGCTTTGCAGGGTGTCACGTGAAGACATGGGAAAGCCCCTCAGTTTCTGCGTTATCTGTGAATTGATTCAAACTTACATTTCTCTGTTTCCCCCAACATCCTCTGTCCTCTGTCACACACACACTTCGCTTCAAAAAGAAAGGATTTTTAAGGCAGCTCTGTTTCCTTTTTGTCCTTCATTTGAGGTCAGAGTCAGGGAACAGACCATGGGAAAATAAAGTTGTTTCACATGTATCTCTAGAGATAAAGAAAAAATGTTTCTCCATCAAAAATGAAATTAAAATCCTGTTCTGGTGATAAGCCACTCCCCTATCCCCCACCCCCGTCCACTCCACTGCTACGAAAAAGTTCAGCAAAGTCTGTCCTGCCTGTGAGATTCTGCAGAGCCTCAGTCAGGGAGCAAGGAGGGACTTCCCTCGTGATCCTGTGGCTACGACTGCATTCCCAATGCAGGGGGCCTGAGTTCAATTCCCAGTCAGGGAACTAGATTCCAGGTGCTACAACTAAAGATCCTGGCACAAGCAAATTGAAAAAAAAAAAAAAAGGGAGCAAGAAAGAAACCCCTCACATGAATTCCCAGGGACTTCACTGGCCTTACTGAGGCCTGTCAGATCTCATGGAATTTATTATGGCTGCCTCCAAGTGTCTGATATTTTTGTGACTGTGGGCGCGAAGGGAAAAGTTGATGTGTGCCTTCCACTAAGCAGGACCCAAGAGAGACTCTGATTTAGAAATAGCAGTTGAATGAGGTGTGGTTCAACAATAGAAGCTCATCCTTCATGGTCCCAAGAGGATATGTCACTGGTTATTTTCTGGTTGGTAAAATCTAGTAACGTGAATCAATGATGATGGTTTCTTCAAATGCAAGTGGAAAAAGTAGCCAATAGCTAGCTACTCTAAAAATAGGGGTATAGTTGTGGATTAATAGTTGCATAAAGGGTAGCCCAGTCTTTTCTCAAGGATGGATTCATTGTGCAAATATCAATATTTTCCCTGGTGTTTGGCACATTCTCTCTTCCCTCAACAGTCACTATCCTGGGGGGCGTTATGGATACCCAGATTTTCTCTTACCATTGTCCTTCCTTATCCCCTCTTTATACCCCTAACTATGAGACTCTCCTGGCTCTGGGAGAAGGGGTGCTCCAATTCCAGTTGTGTGAAAGAAAGACAACTTGACAAATGGTATCAGCAACAAGTGAAGGCATATTGCCACCAGAATGGGCCTCAATCCAGAACTATGACCTATAATTTGAAAATTAGCTTTGAAATGAGAAACCTTGATACTTTGGGAGCAAAATTTAACCAACTGAGTCTCTCTTTATGACTCATCCATCTCCCATATTCTGTTTACCCAGATCAAAATCATTAAATTCTATGAGTGCTGAAGTAATTTGCAAGTAGAAGTTCAGCTCAGCTGATATAAAAAAAAAAAAAAAACCTGATGTAAATAAATGCATACCAGTTAGCTGATGTGGAAAGCCAAATCCAATTTGATTATGTCAGACTAACTCTGAACTTATTAATACCTCTTCAAGTTATGCAAGCTGTGTGGAAACATTTTGATGTCGTCCTCAACCTGGAAAAAAAGAGCCATTTGAAATTAGTTCAGAGAAAAAGTATACTTTGAAGACTGATTCTGAAGTTAATTTGCTTTTAATGTTGTTATTTTAATATGCAGGGAGGTGTCTGTACTTTTTAATTTCAGTGTTTAGAAATAATAAAGATAGCAAATTGGCAATCTTGAAATCACATTTTAGTCTGACATGTGGTGCTTTAATATATATCATGGTATTGCCAACTCCTGGTCAACAGATATAGAGGTTTACTGAGGCCTCGTTTCTGGCAGCCTCACATGAAGGCAACTGAACAGTGTCAGCTGAAAAATCTAGGACTCTGGAGGGGCTCTTTATTCAGAGTTAACTGGTCAGCCTTTAACTTCAAGCTTAAACTTTTATTACGTTCCAATCAATGAACCCACTAAGAGACTGTCATATTAACAGCCCTTGTCCTGTAACGTGCCATTTGCTGGAGTGTGGTTTGCACATCTAGAAGTAGAATGGAACATATCACTTCAGTCAGACTTCTTACCCCACCTATAGAGTTAGTTAAATCTGAATGTTAGAACCCATTAATGGTCCTCTTGTGTCAAGTGACACACATGTTTAGGGAGTAAAGTGTTATCATTACATATATACTGTGTAACAAACCCTTTTTCTGGGCTTCCCTGGTGGTCCAGTGGTTAAAACTCTGCATTTCTAATGCAGGGGTTGCAGGTTTGATCCCTCGTCATGGAACTAAGATCCCACATGCTACATGCCACAGCCAAAAATTAAATTAAAAAAAAAAAAAGAAATCCTTATGCTGTTATAAGTTGTGGTTGTTTAAAAAAATTCCTCTTAATAAATATATGTTCCTTTCCTACCTTAATACAACATGGTGAAGGTAGTAGAAGTTTGAGTCATTCGTATCCAACTCTATTGAATGACTAGTTTTTGAATATCAGCTTGCTGGGCATCGAGGATATAGCAGCACGTAGGACTTGCTAGCAGGAAAGACAGACTGCCATTAAACTTGTAATGACTACAGGGTTTATTGAAGAGCATTACAGAGAGATCACTTATTTGGAAGTGCGTAGCAGAAGGAGGGCTTCCCTGGTGGCTCACACAGGAAAGAATCTGCCTGAAGTGTGGGAGACCTGGGTTCGATCCCAGGGTTGGGAAGATCTCTTGGAGGAGGGCACTCAAATATTCTTGCCTGGAGAATCCCCATGAACAGAGGAGCCTGGCAGGCTAGTCATGGAGTCACAAAGAGTCAGACACGACTGAGCAACTCAGCACAGGACAGCAGAAGGAACGAACCCAGACTGGGGCTCTGGAAAGCTCTCCATGGGAAGGTGATATTTAAGCTGTGCCCTAAAGAGTAGATGGGGGCTGGCTCAGGTGAAACTGTCTTACCAGACCACTGTACGTGTTTTTCTTCCATCAGCTGTACTTACACTGCTGTTAGCTTTCCAGAGAAAGAGCTGAGCTTCCTGTGTGTGTCACATTCCCAATGGGATGTTACAATGGCTGTGATTATGATTGCAACTCCAGTGCTCATTCTACAGCACTGTAGCTGTGGGGAAATGAAGATAATTGGGCCTCTTGGTAGATACTTTGAAGATTATGGATTAAAAATTGTTTTTCCTGATGGGTACTTTTCCTGTGATTTTGCCTGTTTGCCTTCCGATCACCAAACATGTATTCAGTGCTTTGTAATGACCTGTTGGCTGATTCAGAAAGAGAGAGAGAGACTATTTTTGGTTAGTTGGAAAGTTCTGACTCACCTCCTTCTGATTCATTTGGGTTTTGTTGTAATGAATTACCTTTTCCTGACATAACTGATTGCTTTAGGACTATCTTCTAAAATGTTGGTAGTATTGATAGAAACCTGCTAAGATGTGTGATAAGAATCTAAGCATTCTGGCGTGGCATCCCAGTAAATTCCCTACTGAATGAAGTACTAATGTGTGTGTATAGTCAGGAGGGCAGCTGTCCCCAGGAAAATTAACTATTAAAGGAAAAAGCTGCAGCCTATCACAGGAACTGAGGGAGGAAATTACCCCTGTTGTCTGGGTAAAGTATGTCTGAATTCAAAATATCCCAGAACCAGGCCTGGTGTTGAGTGAACAGATGTCAGCAGCCATCTTGGCTAAAGACACAGGGAAATGGAATGTGTATGACCTAGGTCCGTTGTTCCAAACTTGATAGTTGAAATCTGGATGAGGACTAGCTTGTCAGTCTTCAGTTTCCAAGTAGGCTTCTCATCACGAATATGATTTTTGCTGGATAGGTGTTTTTAAAGTACACTTAAGAAGCCATTTGACCTTGATTTTTTTTCTAGATGAGCATTTGCAATTGTTGGTTTCCAAGAGTGCTGGTTGTTTATTTAAAAGTCTAGATGAGATTTGCTCCCAAGGGTAGGGCAGCTGGGTACAGCTATGTAAGTGCACTGCACAAAGGCAGGGGCCTAACTGGGGAGGAGAAGCTAAAGTCCAGACCAGCCAAGAGGAAGGATGCTTCTGTGTAATTTGTCCACCTAGACGGGGCACTGCCTATAATTTATATAAGGGCATGGACTGGACTAGCAGCTGCCCAGCTCAGCCACTATTGAACTCATGCTCGTAGCTAACTCTATGACTTAAACAAAGAAAAATGGGGTAATTCTAGGTAATTTTTTTTTGTCTTTTTTGTTTATTCAGTCATTTAATTCTTTTTTTTAAATTAATTTATTTATTTTTTAAATTTTACTTTACAATACTCTATTGGCTTTGCCATANTGAGTGAACTCCGGGAGCTGGTGATGGACAGAGAGGCCTGGTGTGCTACAGTTCATGGGGTCACAAAGAGTCGGACACGACTGAGTGACTGAACTGAACTGAGAGTCTACATTTCTAACAAGCCCTGAGTCGTGTTGTGCTGCTAGTCCAGGGACTACACTTTGATCAGTAAAGAGTTAGATGAACCATGAAACCCTAAAAACAATACCTTGAAAAAATTTTTATGGCGAAACTTAATTTTTACTCATATTTTTCTCCATTTTCAGAATTCAGCTTTTTCTTTAACTGTGTAGTTCATTGACTTTGAAATTTTTAAATGGCAGAAGGGGCAACGTGTGTTTTTAGTGCCCTTCACTGTCCACTAGACTTCCCAGTTGCCCACTGGGCTCCTCACGAATATTTTCTAGACATCTCAACTTGGTGTGTGCAAAACTGAAGTTCTGCCAGCACCTCCCCCTGCTTCTTTCAGTTTCTTCATCTCAGTAAATGGCATTTTCATCCTTCTAGTAGGTTTGGTTAGAAATCTAGNGCTCCTCACGAATATTTTCTAGACATCTCAACTTGGTGTGTGCAAAACTGAAGTTCTGCCAGCACCTCCCCCTGCTTCTTTCAGTTTCTTCATCTCAGTAAATGGCATTTTCATCCTTCTAGTAGGTTTGGTTAGAAATCTAGGATTCATCCTTGACTCCTTTTTTTCTCCCTTTCCTACTGCACATCTAAGAGCAAGGCCTATCAACATGACCCTCAGAACTCGGCCAGAGTCTGAGCCTGTCTTCTGCCCCAACTGTTGCCACCCTGGGACAGGCTGCTCTCCTTTAGAGGCCTGCAGTGCTCTCCCCACATACCTCCTTCCTTCCACTCTGTCCACTCCTGTGCACACCCTCACCTCAGCACAACAACCAGAAGAATTGCTTTAAAAAACATGTTAGATCACCTCCTTGCTCTAAAGTCCTTCGGGGCTCCCTGTCTCACTCAAAGAATTGCCAGACCCCTTACTGTGATCTCAGACACTGGTGGAAGCGGCCCCCTTCTCACTTTCACCTTATCTCCTCCCTCTTGTCCTGTTTCTCTCTCCGCTCCAGCCATTGTTTGATCAACACGCCAAGAACACTCTGCCTCAAGACACTTAACAGTGGCTGTTTTTCTGTCTGGAATGCTTTTCCCTCTGAAATCTTCATGGCCTACCCCTCATTTCTCCATGAAGGTTCCCCTGGCCACCCTGCATAAAATAACCCTCACAGCTGAGTGCAGCTTAGCTCCCTTGCCCTGCTTTACTTTTCTTTGTAGCTCATAGTCCCATTCATATATATTTACTTACTTGTTTTATTGTCTGTCTCCACCCAGTTGAAGAAAAGCATCAGGAAACCAGGGCTTAATTGTTTTCACTGCATCCCTAATGCACAGAGTACCACCTGGCATACTGTAAATGTCCAGTACAGTTTTGCCAAATGAACAAAACATTCAGTCCCCGACTTATGATGGTGCAACTTGAATTTTCTACTTTTTGATGGTGTGAAAGCTATAAACTTTCAGTAGAAACTGTACTTTGATTTTTGACCTTTTTCCAGGCTGAGCCTCACCTCCCAGGAAGCCACACAGTATCAAAGGTAAACAACCGATACACCTACAACAACTCTGTATCCATACAACCACTCTGTTTTTCACTTTCAGTACAATATTCAATAAACTGCATGAGTTGTTCAACACTTTATTATAAGACAGGAATTGTGTTAGATGAATTTGCCCAACTATCAGCTAATGTAAGTACTGCAAGCATATTTAAGGCAGGCTAGAAGGCAATGGCACCCCACTCCAGTGCTCTTGCCTGGGAAATCCCATGGACGGAGGAGCCTGGTAGGCTACAGTCCATGGGGTCGCTGAGAGTCAGACACGACTGAGTGACTTCACTTTCACTTTTCACTTTCATGCATTGGAGAAGGAAATGGCAACCCACTCCAGTGTTCTTGCCTGGAGAATCCCAGGAACGGCGGAGCCTGGTGGGCTGCCATCTATGGGATCGCACAGAGTTGGACACGACTGAAGTGACTTAGCAGCAGCAGCGGCAGCAGGCTAACTGATGATGTATATGTTAGGTGTGTTAAATGCATTTCTGACTTATGGCATTTTCAGCTTTGTTGTTGTTCCTTGATCAGTCACTAACTGGTGTCTGACTCTTTGCAACCCCATTGACCCCAGGCTTTCCTGTCCTTCACTATCTCCCAGAGTTTGCTGAAACTCATGACTATTGAGTCAGGTGATACCATCCAACCGTCTCATCTCTGTCACCCTCTTCTCCTCTTGCTTTCAAGCTTTCCTTGCATGAGGTTCTCTTCCAGTGAGTCGGCTCTTTGCATCAGGTGGTGAAGGTGAAGTATTGAGTTTCAGTGTCAGTCCTTCCAATGAATATTCAGGGTTGATTTCCTTTAGGATTGACTGGTTTGATCTCCTTGTAGTCCAAGGGACTCTCAATAGTCTTCTCCAGCACCATAATTTGAAAGCATCAGTACAAAGTGCTCAGCCTTCTTTATGGTCCAGCTCTCACATCCATGTATGACTACTAGAAATACCATA
This sequence comes from Neotragus pygmaeus, assembly GCA_006410875.1. NCBI lineage: Eukaryota > Metazoa > Chordata > Mammalia > Artiodactyla > Bovidae > Neotragus > Neotragus pygmaeus. The sequence continues at coordinate 598,283 of SJYV01022488.1, forward strand.
GCTTTAACTATACAGATCTTTGTCAGCAAAATGATGTCTCTCCTTTTTACTACACTGTCTGGGTTTGTCATAGCTTTCTTCCCAAGGAGCGGTCATCTTAATTTCATGACTACAGTCACCATCTGTAGTGATTTTGGAGCCCAAGAAAAGAAAATGTCACTGCTTCCATTTTTTCCCCTTCTACTTTCCATGAAATGATGCGACCAGATGTCATGATCTTCGTTTTTTGAATGTTGAGTTGTAAATCAGCTTTTTCACTTTCCTCTTTCATCAAGAGGCCCTTTAGTTCCTCTTCACTTTCTGCCATTTGAGTGGTATCATGATCTGCGTAGCTGAGGTTGTTGATGCTTCTCCCAGCAATCTTGATTCCAGCTTGTGATTCATCCAGTCCAGCATTTTGCATGATGTACTCTGCATAGAAGTTAAATAAGCAGAGTGACAATATACAGCCTTGTCTTACACCTTTCCCTATTTTGAACCAGTGAGTCGTTCCATCTCCAGTTCTCACTGTTGCTTCTTGTTCTGCATACAAGTTTCTCAGGAGACAGGTAAGGTGGTCTGGTAATTCCGTTTATTTAAGAATTTTCCGCAGATTGTTGTGATCCACACAGTCAAAGACTTTGGCATGGTCAGTGAAGCACAGGCCTATGTCCCTCTGGGTTTCCCTCGCTTTCTCTATGATCCAGCAGGTGCTGGCCATTTGATCTCCTGTGCCTTTTCTAAATTCAGCTGGTACATCTGCACCTTCTCGATTTATATACCACTGAAGCCTTGCTTGAAGGATTGTGAGCATAACCTTACTATCATGTGAAATAAGTGCAATTATATGGTAATTTGAACGTTCTTTGGCTGACCTTTTCCAGTCCTGTAGCCACTGTTGAATTGTACAAATTTGCTGTCATATTGAGTGCAATACTTTAACAGCATCATTTTAGGAGCTGAAACAGCTTAGCTGGAATTCCATCCCCTCCACTAGCTTATTTGTAGTAGTGCTTCCTAAGGCCCACTTGACTTCATACTCCAGGATGTCTGAATCTAGGAGTGTGACCACACCATCGTAGTTATCTGGCCCCTTAAGATTTTTTTGTGTAGTTCTTCTGTGTATTGCCATATCTTCTTAGTCTCTTGTGCTTCTGTTAGGTCCTACCATTTCTGTCCTTTATCGTACCCGTCCTTGCATGAAAAGTTCCCTTGATATGTCCAGTTTTCTTGAAGAGATCTCTAGTCATTCCCATTCTGTTGTTTCCTCCATTTCTTTAAATTGTTCATTCAACAAGGCCTTCTTATCTTTCCTTGCTATTCTCTGGAACTCTGCATTCAGTTGGGAATGTTTTTCCCTTTCTCTCTTCCTTTTTGCTTCTCTTCTTTCCTCAGCTATTTGTAAAACCTCCTCAGACAACCACTTTGCATTCTTGCATTTCTTTTTCTTTAGAAAGGTTTTGATCACAAGCTCCTGTACAATGTTCTGAACCTCTGTTTACAGTTCTTTAGGCACTCTGTCTACCAGATCTAATCCCTTGAATTTATTCATCAACTTCACTGTATAATAACAAGGGATTTGATTTAGGTCATACCTAAATGGCCTAGTGGTTTCCCCCATTTTCTTTAGTTTAAGCCTGAGTTTTGCAATAAGAAGCTCATGATCTGAACCACAGTCAGCTCCAGGTCTTGTTTTTGCTGACTGTATAGGGCTTTTCTCCATCTTTAGCTGCAAAGAATATAATCAATCTGATTTTGATGTTGACTGTTTGATGAGGTCCATGTATAGAGTCATCTCTTGTTTTGTTGGAAGGGAGTATTTTCTATAACCAGTGTTCTATTGAGAAAACTGTTAGCCTTTGCCCTACTTCATTTTGTACTCCAAGGTCAAACTTGCCTGTTACTCCAGGTATCTCTTGTCTTCCTACTTTTGCATTCTGATCTCCTATGATGAAAAGGACATCTTTTTTGGCGTTAGTTCTAGAAAGTGTTACTGATGTTCATTGAGCCAGTCAACTTCAGCTTCTTCAGCATTAGTGGTTGGGGTGTACACTTGGGTTACTGTGATGTTGAACGGATTGCCTTGGAAGTGAACCAAGATCATTCTGTTGTTTTTGAGATTACACCCAAGGACTGAATTTTAAACTCTTTTGTTGACTATGAAATGTCTACTCCATTTCTTCTAAAGGATTCTTGCCTACAGTAGTAGATATAATGGTCATCTGAATTAAATTCCCCCATTTCCGTCCATTTTCATTCACTGATTGCTAAGATTTTGATGTTCACTCTTGCCATCTCCTTGACCACGTCCAAATTACCTTGATTCATGGACCTAACATTCCAGATTCCTATGCAATATTGTTCTTTATAGCATCAGACTTTATTCTCACCACCAGACATATCCACAACAGAATGTTGTTTCCACTTTGGCTCAGCCTCTTCATTCTTTCTGGAGCTGTTTTTCCGCTCTTCCCCAGTAGCACATTGGACACCTGCCGACCCGGGGGGCTCATCTTCTAGTGTCACATCTTTTTGCCTTTTCATGCTCTTCATGGGGTTCTGGCAGTAAGAGTACTAGAGGAGGTTTCCCATTCACTCCTCCAGTGGGTCACGTTTTGTCAGAACTCTTCATGACCTGTCTGTCCTGCACAGCATGTCTCATAGCTTCATTGAGTTACACAAGTCCCTTTGCCGTGACAAGGCTGTGATCCTTGAAGGGGAATTATCAATGAATAAGTTTTTTAAAAAAATCATTAAAAGAATAACATTCTAAATACATACCAGTTATGTTTTATACCTAATAGGAAAGTGAATGGTTAAAAACTTGGAGAATGAAATTAGAAATTGAAATAATATATGTGATTGTGGAAGTTGGAAATACAGTGGAGTTCAGAAGTGACATATAAATGCACACTAACTTAGACATTCATTTTTTATATGAAAGTGTATATATATGTATATTTTGTGTACATACACACACATGTACATGGGACTTCCCTGGTGGCTCAGAGGTTTAAGCATCTGCCTGGAATGTGGGAAACCCAGGTTTGATCCCTGGGTCGGGAAGATCCCCTGGAGAAGGAAATGGCAACCCACTCCAGTATTCTTGCCTGGAGAATCCCATGGAGGGAGGAGCCTGGTAGGCTACAGTCCATGGAGTCGCAAAGAGTTGGACACGACTGAGCAACTTACCTTACCTCACCTTATGTGTACACATGGTACATGGTTGTGTATGTGGTATATATGTATATGCTCTGCTATGATTATTTGCTCAGTCGTGTCCAACTCTGCAACCGCGTGGACTGTAGCCCACCAGGCTCCTGTCCATGGGGAGTCTCCAGGTAGGAATGCTAGAGTGGGTTGCCGCGCCCTCCTCCAGGGGATCTTCCAACCCTGGGATTGAACCCAGGTCTCCTGTAATGTAGGCAGATCCTTTACCACCTGCGCCATTAGGGAAGCCCATATATGCACATGCACATCATGTATACATATGGCTTTGGTAGCATACTAGGTAAACATGTATAAAAAACACTGCTGTATTTAAAAAGAGAGCCAGCACAGGGATGTATTAATAGGCATACATGCAAGGAAAACCTTGAAATACTTCATTTTTCTCCTCATAGTTTAGCCTGTATTGCTGTAGTCTGAAAGTATAGGGAGGGTGGGGTGATGTAGAGAGAGTTTAGAGAAGAAACACCCGGTTGAAGAGTTGGGATGTACACTTTTTGGCCAAGTTAAAGAGTTGGCTCATTTTGCTTGAGAGAGACAGCCATGACCTGGAGGTATTCAGGAATTTAAAGAATAATATGATGCTAAGAAAGATGACCAGCTGTTTTCCATAACTGATGAATATGTAATTTGAGGAAATAAATTCAAGTTGAATTGGAAAGAATTCAGACTGACTATTAGAACAATTTCCCAACTATGAGGGCTCCTGCCCAAGTAAGATGGTTGGTTTGTGTTTTTCTGGAAGTCTCCATGACCACAAAGATTCAGATAATTTTTAGAAGTGGGCAGGGATGGAAGGGGCAGAAAAGATAACATTTCTATATGTTCTTCAGCCTAAAAATTTTGATTCTGTTTAAAAAAAAAAAAAAGAAAGAAGTCCTAGTTAGATGGGTTAGATTTCCCTCTAGTGGCCTAGAAAGGAATGAAGTTACAACTGTGTTCTCACAGATCAGGGTCACTAGGAGCCAAATTAAAATTGAGAAGTAAACATGTATGGATTTTCTTTATTTTTTTCATTTAGGTGAATTTTCCCCTTAAATAAAACATCAAACAGTCCTTATTTTTCTTATTTGGATATTGAAATCTGGACTCATGTTCTGGCATTACTATGATTGCTTTCCCTGGAACTGAGACCCTTTCCTGAGATGGTCATCCGACGGTATGTGATAAACTCCCTTGGTTTGGTAATTTGGCAGGATTGTGACTAGTGACTGTCACAATCCAGGGCCGTTTAGGATTTTGATGACAACGGGCCTTTCCCTTGGCTTCTGCTGAGATCAGTTCTCTTCAAGGTACTGAACACACGCTGCCTTGGGGCAGAGACCCACCCTGTCCACCCGCGCTGTGGTCATTCTAGGACTAGAGGGAACATATGTTCTATTGTTGACAGCTTACTCCCACTGTAAGCCACTCATGTCAGTCCCACCAGCAGAGCCAGTCCTCCTTTTTTAATATACCATAAAACCCCCCTCCCCCCGCCCTTGTTCCTGATCTCCTAAGGCTATCTTGGTATTGCTGATTTATCCCAAGAACCTAGTGGTCTTAAGAAGCAGAAGAGCTAAATGCCATGCCTTGATCCTGACTTTGAGTCAATTTTGAATTATCATTTAGAGACACACAGCTCTGAAAATAAATTATATTTCCTCTCCCTATGTCCCCATGTGTCATTCAAAATAAAAAACAAGATTAGCTTTAAAAATGAATGTAAGGAAATCTAACAACACTTTGACTGTTTTTTCTTTGTGAGGCTTTTTATTTTGGTGCTTCTGCTTTGCTGGGTCCAAAGCACGTGTTTAACCAGCTGTTGGTTAACCTGGTGCTGTTTCTGTACACAAATCAGAGCCTTCTGGATCTTGTTTACTCAGCCTGAAAAGGGAGCATGAATGAATTTGCCTTGGTCACACAAGTACAGAGGGTCACTGGCCGTAACTCCTCTCGCCAGATGAGTGGATTGGACAGGCTGCNTCTGAGTGAACTCCGGGAGTTGGTGATGGACAGGGAGGCCTGGTGTGCTGCGAATCATGGGGTTGCCAAGAGTTGGACACGACTGAGTGACTGAACTGGACTGAACTGACTTAAAAGTAACTGGCAGGAGAGTTTCAACCAGGTATCCATAGAGAAAGGAGGCTTTCTTCAGTGCGTTTGGCAGAGTAGCCTAGCCGATCTAGAAAAGAGCTATGACGCCACCCTGGATGCTGGTACTTTGTTGTATTTTTGAGCAGATGCTTGGGGGTGTGGTCATAGGTATACTGATGTTTATACTTTAGCTGGGTGCCAGGACCCAGGTGGCTCAGTGGTAAAGAATCTGTCTGCCAACACAGGAGACACAAGTTCAGGCACTGGGTCTGGAAGATCCCCTGGAGAAAGGAATGGCAACCCATTCCAGTATTCTCTCCTGGGAAACGCCATGAACAGAGAAGCCTGGTGGGATACAGTCCATGGGGCCACAAGGAGTCAGACATGACTGAGTGTCTGAACAACAGCAACAGGACAAAGTTACCCCTTGAAACCGGGGTGTCGAGAAATTAATTGTCATACACACAGATGGATGCTCAATTCATACAAAGATGATCTAGCATTTTCCTTGTTAAATTTATTTTTAAAATATTAACTTAACTTGAATTCCTAAGGCAAAAAAAGTATACATATTTTTAAATGTTTACTACAGAAATAGACAAATGTCAGTACAAGGAGAAGGATAATTTCTGGTATTAATATTTTATTTTTTGTTTGTTCTCATTCAGTGAAGTGGATTTGAGCACCTTCCATGTACCCTGTGCTGTACACAGCAGCAGAGATACACGTGAGGATCAGACAGTCCCAGGCATTGAATAGATGAGGGCAAACTCTGTGCAAACAAAGGCAAGGATGCAGTGTTAATACGGAAGAACGAGGGAAGGGTGGTCCCCACTGTCAAGCACACAGAAGAGGGAAGGATGATCTGTGCTCAAGACAAAAGGAAGTTCCCTGAATGAGGTGGCATCCCAGTTCTCCTTTATAGGGAGAAAGAGGCCTGGATGAAGGGTAGGGGGCGTGATATGCTAGGCGGCCTGGACCAAGGCTGGAAGATTGACTCTTTGTGTCCTGGGCACCTGTGGATGGTTTAAGGCGGCTCCATCATGGGAAGTGAGAGGGGCAGAAGCATCCCTGAGGCTGGACATGGTACCCAGCACCTGCCACAAGTGTTCCACGGTCTAGTGGAGAGACAGAACAGTCTCAGAAGTCAGACAATATGAGTTCAAATAATCGCTCCAAGGCCTGTGACAAGCTGCCAGGTCCTTCTGTTTCTATAAAGAGGACAAGAGAACAGTAATACAACTTGTTTCGCTGCCTGACTGGATTCAATTCCTGGCCCAGGAGGCAGTTCTCTGTGTGACTTGTCTCCTGGACCCTCCCCTCCTGTGCGTCCACATCCAGGTTTGCAGCAGGGAAGCCCCTGAATCAGCAACCACGGGGTTAGCAGCTGGCTTATAAAAAGATCACTTGTGGACTTTCCTGGTAGTCCAATGGTTAAGACTTCACCTTCAGACACAGAGGGTGTGGGTTCAGTCCCTGGTAGGGGAACTAAGATCTCACTTGCCTAGCAGCCAAGAAACCAAAGCACAAAATAGAAGGAATATTGTAGCAAATTCAATAAAGACTTTAAAAATAAAAGATCACTGCCCCAGTTGTGTCTGAAGGAAGTCTTGTGGTGTCATGAGACAGGAGACAGGGAGGCCGTTGGAAGCCTGCTGTAATGTTACAGGGAAAGAACTGATAAGGGCTTGAAGCAATTGTTGTGGAAACAAATAAAGGAGATTCCAGACTTAGTAGAATTCTTGATAAGACGGAGATCTGTGATAGAGCCGGAGGGATCAAGGGTGACGGGTTTATTCTGCAGTGATCCAGACTCCCCCCTGGACTAATATGCACATTGGTTTGGGATGCCTGGACACCTCCTGAACATGGGCAGCCCTTAGAAGGACTCAGGAGGAGCTGGATTCCAGGAATGTGCCGCTGAGTAAGGGTTAGGGGACTCCCCAGGGACTCTGCTCCTCTGTCATTATCATTGATTATTTCTGCCACAAACCATATTTGTAAAAAGCGGCACAATCTTTTTTTTTTATTATTATTATTAGTTCTCCTCCACAACAAGATGCCAAACTAGATTGCCTAGCATCTTCGGCAAGGCTGGGACTAGCACCCTGGAGTCTGGGTTCATCCAGCTAACCTCCTCTCTATTACTTGGGCTTTATTGAAGCAAGTACCGTAAAGCCTTACTTAATTAAAATCAAGGAATCTGGAAGCACTGACAGGGTTGGTTCTGAAGTGAAGAGGCAATAAAAATAGCAGTCCCTCATCTCTGGACGGGTCAGAATTAGAAAAACGGNTATGTGATTGTGGAAGTTGGAAATATAGTGGAGTTCAGAAGTGACATATAAATGCACACTAACTTAGACATTCATTTTTTATATGAAAGTGTATATATATGTATATTTTGTGTACATACACACACATGTACATGGGGCTTCCCTGGTGGCTCAGAGGTTTAAGCATCTGCCTGGAATGCGGAAGACCCAGGTTTGATCCCTGGGTCGGGAAGATCCCCTGGAGAAGGAAATGGCAACCCACTCCAGTATTCTTGCCTGGAGAATCCCATGGAGGGAGGAGCCTGGTAGGCTACAGTCCATGGAGTCGCAAAGAGTTGGACACGACTGAGCAACTTACCTTACCTCACCTTATGTGTACACATGGTACATGTTTGTGTATGTGATATATATGTATATGCTCTGCTGTGATTATTTGCTCAGCTGTGTCCAACTCTGCAACCGCGTGGACTGTAGCCCACCAGGCTCCTGTCCATGGGGAGTCTCCAGGTAAGAATACTGGAGTGGGTTGCCATGCCCTCCTCCAGGGGATCTTCCCAACCCTGGGATTGAACCTAGGTCTCCTGTAATGTAGGCAGATCCTTTACCACCTGCGCCATTAGGGAAGCCCATATANCCTGCACAGCATGTCTCATAGCTTCATTGAGTTACACAAGTCCCTTTGCCGTGACAAGGCTGTGATCCTTGAAGGGGAATTATCAATGAATAAGTTTTTTTAAAAAATCATTAAAAGAATAACATTCTAAATACATACCAGTTATGTTTTATACCTAATAGGAAAGTGAATGGTTAAAAACTTGGAGAATGAAATTAGAAATTGAAATAATATATGTGATTGTGGAAGTTGGAAATACAGTGGAGTTCAGAAGTGACATATAAATGCACACTAACTTAGACATTCATTTTTTATATGAAAGTGTATATATATGTATATTTTGTGTACATACACACACATGTACATGGGACTTCCCTGGTGGCTCAGAGGTTTAAGCATCTGCCTGGAATGTGGGAAACCCAGGTTTGATCCCTGGGTCGGGAAGATCCCCTGGAGAAGGAAATGGCAACCCACTCCAGTATTCTTGCCTGGAGAATCCCATGGAGGGAGGAGCCTGGTAGGCTACAGTCCATGGAGTCGCAAAGAGTTGGACACGACTGAGCAACTTACCTTACCTCACCTTATGTGTACACATGGTACATGGTTGTGTATGTGGTATATATGTATATGCTCTGCTATGATTATTTGCTCAGTCGTGTCCAACTCTGCAACCGCGTGGACTGTAGCCCACCAGGCTCCTGTCCATGGGGAGTCTCCAGGTAGGAATGCTAGAGTGGGTTGCCGCGCCCTCCTCCAGGNGTTGTGTATGTGGTATATATGTATATGCTCTGCTATGATTATTTGCTCAGTCGTGTCCAACTCTGCAACCGCGTGGACTGTAGCCCACCAGGCTCCTGTCCATGGGGAGTCTCCAGGTAGGAATGCTAGAGTGGGTTGCCGCGCCCTCCTCCAGGGGATCTTCCAACCCTGGGATTGAACCCAGGTCTCCTGTAATGTAGGCAGATCCTTTACCACCTGCGCCATTAGGGAAGCCCATATATGCACATGCACATCATGTATACATATGGCTTTGGTAGCATACTAGGTAAACATGTATAAAAAACACTGCTGTATTTAAAAAGAGAGCCAGCACAGGGATGTATTAATAGGCATACATGCAAGGAAAACNTTTGTCAATCAGTAGAGACAACTCTAAGTGTCTGTTCCTCCAAACAGCCTGCCGATTAACGACAGGGTGTGTGTGTCCACCCCGGGAATTCTCTGCAGACAGAGAAGAAGACCCCAAGGGTCTTCCTTGTCACACCATCGCTCAAGTCTTAGGGACTCCCTAGTGAGAATGTGGAAGCTAGGACTCAGGAGGCCTCCTGACCTCCATTCAGCCAGACCCTCTGTGCTTGGGCAAGCGCGTGTCAGTATTGTTAGCAGACACCCTACTGTGCATAAAATAGATAAACAGCGAGGACCTACTGTGTGCACAGGGAAGTACATCCAATATCCTGCAGTAGACCATAATGGAAAAGAATCTGAAAAAGAATATACATGTATATGTGTATATATTTACGGTATATAGTGTAACTGAATCACTTTGCTCTACACCCAAAACTGACACAACCTTGTGAATTAGCTATACTTCAATTTTTTCATGGTTAAAGATAAAGAAATGAACAAAAAATTTTAACACTTTTGGAGATGGTGAGCAGAGAAAAGGGCAGAAAAGGATAAGAGAGGTTTTCCCCTTCTTAGCCTAACAGAGTGCTGTTGAGCTCTTAGGGGAGGGAGAAAGGTCCTTGGCGAGTTGTCCGTCTTTATCATTTTGATCTCAACGTGCTATCATTGTTCCACATCTGGTATCAGATAACCATGGCATCCGCAAGTTGGAGGCAGGTTCACCGTGCTGCCAGCCAAGCAGCATTTCAGTCCACATGCAGACAGATTGAACTCTGAGATGTACAGGGCAACTGGCCATCCATCGGTTGATGGTAAATGTCTGCATGGATGGAGTTTTTCTGGGCCTTATAAGTTCAAAAGTGTCAAATGTGTACAAAGACCAGTTTCATAGAAAGTGGCTACTTGTTTCCCAAAACTTCTGGTCCTGAAAAAGACCAGAATCTGGGGAGACATTGAAGTTATTAAGGGAAAGCTGTTGAATCCAAATAAATTACTCTTGAGTTAAGCCTTGGTCAAGAATTTCCAGTTGCGTTATTGATTAATAGATGTCTCTTGGAAGCAAACAAGGGATAAGGAAGACTCTTCTGTCTCAGATTCCAAACCTAAGTCAGAAAAAATCCACATGCCTGATACATAATAATAACAATGCTCTGTATTTCTTTTTCAGCTTTAAATTGGATAATTTGGGATACTTTGCTTAAGTATGCATTTTAACAGTTTTATTGAGACATAATTTACATAACAAGGTTCACCCATTGAAAGTATACAACTCAGTGGATTTTAGTCCATTTTCAGAGGTGTGCAGCTATCACTATAGTTTCATTTGTAGACATTCCCATTAGCCTCTCCCAAAAAAACCCCTTGTACCCATTAGCAGCTACTCCCCACCCTGCACAAAACCCTCTCACTGATCCCCTTACTGCCCACCCCCTGCCCAGCCCAGCCCTGGATAAATACTCATCCACTTCCTGTTTCTATAAGTATAATTTTTTTTTTAACCTAGACATTGCCTGGCAGTCTTTCCCTTGACTTATAATTAGGATCAGATGATAAGTGTTCCCTCAAAACCTGTCATTTTTGAGAAAATTCATTGTCTTCATGCATCCCCTGAAGAAAACTCAGCCCACACTCAGCCCGCATCTCTCTCCACCACCCTCAGATGGGACCACTGGTGGCACCGTGGTGAGGAACCCGCCTGCCAGCGCAGGAGACCCAAGAGATGCAGGTTCAGTCCCTGTGTCAGGAAGATCCGCTGGAGATGGCAACCCACTCCAGTCTTCCTGCCTGGAGAATTCCATGAACAGAGGAGCCTGGTGGGCTACAGTCCATGGGGTTGGAAAGAGTCAGAAATGACTGAGCTTGCACGCTGCCCCTTGCTCGTCGTCTCACAGTGTGTTAACACGCCACTGACTGGGGGATTTTTGCAGAAACTCATGCCTGTGGCTGGCGATCTGTTACCTAAGTGAAGATTGAAAGGTCTCCAGTCAGTAACGTTTGAGTAACAAACAAACATAGTAATGCACCACTGTGTTAAGTCCTACTCTGTGCCTCTTGGGGAATCAGTGAACAACACAAAGACCGTGGGCCTTAAGGAGTTTACGTCCCAGCAGAGGGAGACGAAACAATAGGCAACAACAAAAAGCAGCAGGNAAAGGTGACTCTGGAGTTTTCCAGTCTCCCTTGAAGAGGGGAAGTGTCATCATGGAAAAATGAGCATCGCCCAGCAGGACAGGCTCGCCTCTTGGTATAGGTCTTGTTGATGAAACTGCAGAATCCACACCGTGCTCCCCGCTGGAGATCTTGTTGGGTCTCTACATGGGAAGAACCATGGCCAAGAGAACCACGGCCTGTCGTTTCTGGACCTGCCCCAGGGGTCCCCAGACTCAGAATCATCACCCTGTCTCGGCAGGGAATCTAGTCCTAAGACCGATTTCTAAAATCTAAGTTCTACTATTTATTCTTGTTCTTCAAACACATTATTCCATCTAATTAAGGAACACTGGGGTGAATTTTTTAAAGCAAACAACTATTTAATATAACAAATAATTTCTCTTAATATGTGTTTTATAATACAGATCACGGTATATCAGATTTGCTTAAATCAATGCTGGGAGGGAATGCTACTCCTCAGGAGCACTGCTGAGTCATACTTCATGCTACTTTGTGTCTCCTATAGTTTCTTTTCATACACAAGAGACTTTCTTTTCCTTCCTCCCTCTTTCTCTCTTTCTCCCTTCTCTCTCTACCATAAATTTCAGAAGAATAAACTGGCCATGCTTACTTTACCTCCTCCCTCTCTGTATGGGAGCTGGCAAAGCTTCAAAACTCAGGCTGTGTTTCTCTATGCCACAAAGTGTGTAAGAGCTCATCTCTATACCAGTAAGCCAACGCAATCCTGGCCAACCCAACAGATATTAGGAAACTCACCTACCCACAGATGCTAATCATATTCCCAAATATCTTCATGATTAGTAACAGAAATTATTTTCTAAGTCTCTGTATGCTGCTCTCTGGGCTTCCCAGGTGGCACCACTGGTGAAGAATCCATCTGCTAATGCAGGAGACTTAAGAGACATGGGTTCGATCCCTGGGTTGGGAAGATCCCCTGAAGAAGGCCTTGGCAACTCACTCCAGTATTCTTGCCTGGAAAATTCCATGGACAGAGGAGCCTGGAGGGCTACAGTCCATGGGGTTGCAAGGAGTCAGACGCGACTGAAGCAACTGAGCACACACATGCTACTCTTTCATCTTTTTTCTCAGTTGGTTGAGAATTCGGGGAATTGAGAGAGAAACGTGATGTACTGGATCCCTTTATAACCAAGTGAAAAGATTATTTGACCTCCAATTCTCCTCTTCACACATTGGCTCAGCCAGTTCATTAAATCAGTCATCGATTCAATATCCATGTGCTGAGTCCCCTCTATGAGCCAGACACACTGCTTAGCAGAGGACTCTGCCCATCTCTGGCACTCACCAGCATCTCCGACACTGGCTTATTCTCACCTGGTCTCCAGTGCTGAAGGCAAGAATGAGAAGCAAATCCTCATCACATGTGCTCTTAATGTAATGCTGGGTTCCAGTGGGGAAAAATATCACATCTCCAATATGAATGTCAAACTCTGTGGAACTCTGAGCATTGATAATGCCCACCTAAGGAGGGGGGAAAAACAATGCTGAACTGAAGCAAATAAAATCATGTATTCAATAAGGATAAGTACTCATAGTGAACAGATCAATAAAAGCACATAGTTATAAAGGGACTTCTTAGAGAAGGTAAACAGCAAAAAAGAGGCAATCCTTCATATTCACGCTTCTGTTTCTGAGACACAGTTCTACAAAAATTAGAAGATACTCTATTGAAGTAAATGTCCCTCAAAATGCATTAGTGAAATCAATACTGCAGAACTTCATACAAAAAGAGCATTAACTGCCATGTTCTAATTAAGGGTATCAATGACCTTCATTCACTAATTAGGCAGAGGATTTAAATACCAGCATTTTACTATCCCTACACCTTCCTTTCCACTCATTTGGGAAAAGTCAGCCTCTGGGAGAGCAGCATCCTAAGGGTCTTCCTTTAAGAGGGCTGGAGACTGAATGCACATAAATGCACATACATGTGCACAAAGCACCTCACAAAGGACATCAGATCCTTGAAAGGAAATCTGTGAAGGATTAATGACAATGCCCTTTCCATACAGCTGTCGCCTCTAAAAATGTAAAACTTTTGCTCCGGATGACATAAAAGGTGAATTTCAGTCTGGTCTGATTCTATCTGTCACGACTGAAGCAGATATAAGCTACAGAAGCCCATCTTTACCTGTCGATCTTCCCAGGATCCCTCCAAAAGCCCAGAGGAGCTACTGTCAAATCACTGTGGTAAGATGATACTTTGTGTGGTTTTTCTTACGGTAATCATATAATTAATTGATCACCCCAACCAGGACTCTCTGTAGAGTCAAAAGTGGTGCTATTAATAATTTCACCAAGGGGATATATGGCCACCCTACTGGGGCTCCACACCTCCCCACCACCCCCACTCACATCACACTGAGAGGCAAACAGCCAATTTCATGGTCCCCAAAGCAGAGCACACTAAATGCTTGCGTTACCAGAGAACGCAAAACTCAGAAAATGTAAGCAGGTATTCCAGCCCTTCACCATTAGTGATAAACTTCTCTATCAGTTCTGAATGTTCTCAGAACCCTCCTCATGCTAAGAGCAAAGTTGGAAGTTACCTCCCAGGACATGCATGGTACCCTCTATGGAGACCATGCCCAGAAAGCCACGTGCACGAAGTCCTATTCTATTACCAACAACTGAACCAAAACAAAGAAATACCTCCAGTTTGCTTCCTTCTGCACTGAAAAGGAAAGTTCAGGAGAAAAAACTGTTCACAGAGAAATTACCTTTGCACATCCACTTACTACGTATCCCATTTCATTTGCATTAAAATGAAAGTGTGGCTGTCGTAATCCATTGTTATAAATCCTGAGTGTACTCAAAGTGAGGGCTTTTGGATGCTTGAGAAAGAAAAAGAAAAATGAATTCCAACATTTAGCCAACATTCAACTCAGCAATTTAACAATTCATATAATCATCATAGTAACTAATATTTATAAAGCCCTCACTGAAAACAGGCAATTTTTTATATCCCTTTACAGTTATTATGTCACTTGTCCCTTATAACAATCTTGCAAGATTGCCACCAACCATATGAGATGTAATTAAAGTCTAGGTTGCCTGAGTAAACTAGGGACACATCGTGGCAGAACTGGGTTTTGATTCACGGGATCTGATGCCAGAGCGGTGCTCTTAGTCATTAAACAATACTGCCAGTTGAGCATTTAAAACACATGAAAAGAGAAATCTCACAAGCCCCCAGTCTCTTTATTAATGTAACCATCCATGCCAAGAAGTTAAGCTTCCAAATTCACAATGAGGCCTCAATCAATAGTTTGCATTGATAAAGTCAACGAGTGTTTGACTAGCTCTTTCCTTTTGCTTTGTCCAAAAAAACCTGACCCAACCTAAAGCTCATATTTCATCCATTTTGATAATCATCAAAACATTTTTCTAAATTACCTTATTCAAGAATTCACTAAAAATTTTTTCATTGTGGCTCAGTTCACTTCTGTTTTTCCAGTATTGTGCCAACTGTATTATTCCTCCAGGAAATCGATGTTCTTTTGAGCCTGAATCAGATGAAATTTAAAAAACAAAATTAGACAAAACTACTTCAAAACGGTACCACAAAAGGAGAGCCAAATGCAGTCCCAGGAACAGCCCTTCTGTAGTCACAGAAGTTTATGTGGTAGGAAGTACTAGTACACATCCTGTGTGCTGCCAAGATATTGACCTGATACTGCCAGATGCTATCCTACCTTCCCAAGTTCTCCTGAAATTTCTAACATACAGTGACCTCTTTTAAGACGTTCAACTCAGGGGACCTGGTTATACAACTAGCCACTCAGTTGTGTCCAACTCTTTGCGACCCTGTGGACTGTAGCCTGCCAGGCACCACTGTCCATGGGGATTCTCCAGGCAAGAATATTGGAGTGGGTTGCTATTCCCTTCTCGAGAGGATCTTCCCAACCCAGGGATCTAACCGTCTCCTGCATTGTAGGTCAATTGTTTACTGTCTGAGCCACCAGGGAAGCCCATGGAAAACATGAGACTCATCCTAAACCTCTCTCCTCGATCAGTCAATGAAGTCCTGTCAGTTAGGCAACTCTAAATTCCCAGCTTCTCAACAATTCTTTCTGTCTCACGGAGTGAGGCCACCATCATCCCCTACCTGAAAGACTGCAAGAGTCCCTGACTCATCTCCCTGCTTCTCAGCTGGCTACTTTCAATTACTTTCCACAAATCTCTTGGTCATCACTCCAAAAACAAAAACTAACACCAACTCAAAGAGACAGTTGCACCCTCGTTCACTGCAGCATATTTCCAATAGCCAAGATACGGAAACAATCTACGAGCCCAAGCTCACAGGTATAGGGAACAGAGTGGTAGCTGCCAGAGGCAGGCAACGGGGCTGGTTGAAATGGGTGAAGAAAGGCAAAAGACACAAATTTCCAGTTATAAAATAAACAGGTCATGGGGACATGATGCAGAATAAGGCATCATAGTTAATAACACTGTAAAGCATACACTGGCTTCCCTTGTGGTTCAGCTGGTAAAGAATCCACCTGCAGTGCAAGAGACCTGGACTCAATCCCTGGGTTGGGAAGATCTCCTGGAGAAGCGAAAGGCTACCCACTCCAGTATTCAGGCCTAGAGAATTTCATGAACCCTATAGTCTATGGGGTTGCAAAGAGTCGGACACGACTGAGTGACTTTCACTTCACAATGCATACATTAGAGTTACTAAGATCTTGTAAGTTCTCCGAAAAAAAAAAATTGCAACTATTAATATGTACAGTGGTGATGTTACTAATAACTGGACTTATTGTGGTGATCATTTCATAATATATACAAATATTGAATCACTGTGTTGTATACCTGAGACTAACATAATGTTGTAAGTCAATTACACTTCAATAAGATAATATAAAATAAATGATAAAGGTAAATTAAAAACCTCACTGTATCACTCTCCTATTTAAAACCACTTAATTGGCACTTCCCTGATGGTCCAATGGTTAAGAACCCAACTTGCAATGCAGGTTCAATCTCTGATGGGGGAACTAAGATCCCACATACTGTGCAGCAACTAAGCCCGAGCACCTTCACTACTAAGCCTGTACATCACAACTGGAGAGCCCATGTGCCTCAACAAAAATTCTGCGTGCAGAGACCTTCACAGGATCTTCATTGCACAAAGATCCCATGTAGCCAAATTAATCAGTTATTAATTTTAAAATAAATAAAAATAAACCCCTTAATTGCTACATGGTTGTACCCCCTCCTCTCTCATCAGGCTCTTCTCCTACAGCATTGCCCAGCCCCAACATGCTCTGAATTTTTTTCCCACATTCTCATTTGCTTCCAGGCCTTTTCTCTCATTTCCTACTCTGTTGAGAAATGTGTTTTTTCAAAGTTCTCTTGACTATGCCTCGCTGTAAAAAAAATAAACAAAACAAAAACACATTACATCTTAATCCAATACACCTATGTAATCATACATAGATAAATACTTAACCAAAAAGTAAAAAGCCTTCACGAAATAACATACTATACCTTTCAAGTCATAAAAGTACCTCCACACAAAGTTATCTGGAGACTGTGAGTAATTAGCATTGACAACAAGTTCTGCCAAGTTGGGAGGAAGATTGACCCCCTGATCCTCCTTTTGCTTATGGAATGTTCTAATGAAATTAATTCCACCTTCAGGCTGAAACACATAAGAGACCATATAAGATATCTGCAAACTAAGACTCAGCACAGCCGAATACATAAATATTTTAAATTTTAAAAAAGAACAAAGTACAGATACATGCTACAACATGAATGAACACTGAAAACTTTATGCTAAGCAAAATAGGCGAGACACAAAAGGCCACATATCATATGTTTTCATTTATATATACAGACAGAACAGGCAAATCCACAGAGAAGGCCAACCAGTAGTTGCCAGGGCCTGGGGGTAGGAGAGAATGGGGAGTGAGGGAATGAAATTTCATTTCTTTTTGAGGGAATGAAAGTATTCTAAAACCAGACAGTGGACACTGTTGCACAGATATGAGAACATACTAAAAACTTTAAAACTATACACTTTAAAAAGGGATGGATTTTATAGTACATGGATTATATCTCAACAAAGGTGTTATATTTTAAAATGTCCCCAAAAAAGGTATTTGTGAAACATTCTACAAATTTTAGCAACAGATGATAGCTAAGGATAGGGTGGCACTGACACCAGTGTGGCTTTCAATGGCCCAGGCAAAAGAGCTGACCTCAACTACCCCGAGATTTATGATCTTTATGAAAATCTTCCAAGTGTTCAATGGATCGGCACTGGTACTTTATGGTCAATATAAATTCCTGAAAAATATACACTGGTTCCCATGCTTACCAATACTTTCACTCTAACGACTCATTTCTTCTACTTCTCCCTAAAACATTAGAGCACGATCTAATGCAAGATAAATCTCAGAATCCCACTATTGAAGTCCCTAAATTTACTACAGAACCTCTCCAAATTGCCACGCCTGGACCATCTCCAGTTCTGATTACCAATTTGCACTTTCAGCATCTACATGTGACCCTCTAAACCCAGCACTATCAGCAATTTCTCCAGTGATACTGAGAGAGATCAAAAGAAGCTATTCCTCAGGAAAAACTGTGGGTTCCTCTGCATTAGATTAAGAAAACACAATTACATCATCTGTAGCAAAGTTCTCTAGATGAGTTTATGGATTTCCAGAGATGAAAAATTATAGTGATTTTTACTATCATAACCTTTATACCAATTTATTGTATCAGTAGTTTCCGGGACTTCCCTAGTGGTCCAGGGGTTAAGAATTTGCCTTCCAATGGAATTGGAAGAGACTCAATTTGATCCCTGGTAGAGACACCACCCTTATGGCAGAAAGTGAAGAGGAACTAAAAAGCCTCTTGATGAAAGTGAAAAAGGAGAGTNAAAAGATGGATTCCCCATCCTTTGTTTTTGCTTCCTGGGAAAGTTGAGAGGTGGGACACACTTCAGAGAGCAGCGTTTCACTATCTTGAAGAATGCTTAGGCCTTAGTCAGGAGGGAAAGCAATGGAAGGTTTATGAAGCTCTCGTTTTACTATTATTGTTTTTGTTTGGGGGGCAGCAGTGGTGGTTGGTTAGTTTCATCTCTGAGCATTTTTTTGGTGGAAGTCACTGTGTCAAGGCGTTGTTTGGTAAGTATTCCAAACTTAAATTATAGGGGGATGGGAGGTACATGAGGCAATGAGAGTGTCTTAAAATACAGGTTTTATTATTGTTTGGGTATGGTGAGGCCAATAGATTAGGACATGATTTGTCACTGAAAAGATAGCTTGTTACTCACCATTCCCAAGATGAGGGGCCAAGTCACTCCATGCAAGGCCTCAGGAGGAAGCACCAGGATTGGTTATGAGGCAGAAGGGATATGGGGAAAAATGTAGGTAAGAACTTTTATTGTGGTTTCCGTGAAAAGGAAGAAGTGAGGCAGGGTTCATAGGCTTAGAATTGGCTAGTCTGAATAATTTCATTAGGTTCTGGGGTATTGGCACTGTTAGTTGTCCAGTACCTGGCCCTGGGGTCATTAGGACTAGTAGATAGTGGTCTGAGTTTGAGAGCCCAACAAAGGAGATGGTTGGGGTATGTGCTCTGGGTTAGTTGATGTGATTATGAAAAGTGTGCTTCCAAGAGAGCTATTTGCTATTTCTAGAAATTAACTAACCCTGAAAGAGCAGTCCCTGCCAATGTCGGCAACATCGTGAGATGTCAAAGCATCAGAATGAAAGACGTATCTGAGACAAAGAAGTAAAAAAACACAGTCACTTTTTCAGATGAATAAAATTGTGAAGGCATCAAGATTTTGTTTTTTTCATATACCATATTGAGGCCAAATGACGTACTGTTGAAAGATTGAGCTTCAGAATCCTATATCTTTGATCTTGAGCCCTGGTTCTGCCATTTTCCAGTTCTATAATCTTGGACAATTAGTTTCTGTAAATTTCAGGTACTTTATCAATCACAGAGGAATAAAAATACTTTTTATTTCATAGGATTATTGTGGTGATTACGTGAAATAATTAATATAAAGTGTTTTGGACATGCTTGGCACATAATGTTATTGTTCTTGCTGTTATTTTTATTAATAGCAATGTAGACCATATTTCTGATCATGTGAGGATCAAAAAGGCCCCAAGTAACTAGTAATTTGTTTTGAAAATGAAATTAACCTGTCATGCCTTATCATCTTCCCTTAAATTCTCTGAGGGCCAGCTGGATCTACGGGAGATGTCCCAAAAGAACTGGCAGCCACTAAAGATGTTGGTCTTATGAAAGGGTGCCAGGGCTCTGGGGCACAATGTTTTAGTTACACAGCACTGTTTTGAAAGGTTCAGAAATGAATTTGAAATTCCTTTCCTGTTTCTCTATTCCCCTTTCTTTTTCTCACTCCTCCCATTATTGAGAATTCATAAATTCACGGAGCTACTGGAACTAATTTGCCACCTTCCTGGCTTGATGCAAGAGGTACTGAGTTGGGTTGTTCACTAATTCTGTTTTATCCAAGATAACGTGTAATTGGTTGCTTGTTCCCATCTCATTTGCAGGAAAAAAAAGATGATTTTAAAGACTAGAGTAAGTGTGAGATATAGAAAAGATTTCTGGAGTCTCTGTTGCTGGTCATGAGGCATGTGCTTGCTGACCTCAAAGCATTAAATGCAAAAATTAGTCCCATGAATTGGGAGATGGGTATTGACATATATACACTATATATAAAACATAAGCACCTACTGTATAGCACAGGGAACTCTACTTAATACTCTGTAATGTCCTACGTGGGAAAAGAATCTAAAACAGAGTGGATACATATATATGTATAACTGATTCACTTTGCTGTACACCTGAAACACAACATTGTAAATCAACTAAACTCCAATTAAATTTTTTTTTAAAAATTAGTCCCACGGAGTGTTAGCAAGCTTTCTCTGTAAAAGCCATATAGTGAATACTTTGTTTTGCTCACTGTATTAGTTTCCTAGGGCTGATGTAGCTACCACAGACTGGGTGTTTCAACAACAGAAATGTATTGTTTCACACAATTCTGGAGACTAGAAGTTCAAGGTCAAGGCATTGGCAGGATTGGCTCCTTCTAAGGGCTGTGAGGGAAGGATCTGTTCCAGGCTTGTCTCCTGGGTTTGTAAATAGCTGCCTTCTGCCTCCATCTCTTTATATGATCTTCCTTCTATGTGCGCCTGTGTCCAAATTCCTCATCTTATCAGTAGACCAGGCTTATTGGAGTAGGGCCTCCCCTAGTGACTTCATTTTAATTTGATTGCCTCTGTAGAGACCTTGTCTACAAAGATGATCACACTCTGATGTACTTCAGCACGTCAAGACTTCAGTATGTGGATTTGGAGGGGGACGCAGTTCAGCCCCTAACACTTGTCATACAGTCTGTGTTGCAACTTCTCACCTGCTATTGTAGCATTAAAGCAGCCCCAACAATACACAAATGAATTAGTAAATTTATTTATTGAATTCAGATTTTTGAATCTCATGTAACTTTCACAAATAACAAAAAACTCTTCTGATTTTTTTCCCAACCATTTAAAAACACAAAAACTAGTCTTAGTTCACAGGCTTTCCAAAAACCAGGTATACCAGGTTTAGTCTGAGGACCCTAGTGTGCTGACGCTGGCCTTTTTTAACTTTATGCACAATTTCTGAATACATTCAGTGAAGTATACATCCAAATGAGTTTGGCTCAACAATGGATTTTGTAAAAGGTACAGTTACATCTGTATTCACATTTGTGTTTACAGAGGTGAATTCTAATGTTTTCCCCAAAAAAGTATCAAATATCCCTGGAAATCTCCAAAATTGGCCTTCTGAGATGGAGCTCCCTGGCTTTTGATTGCTGTGGAACATGAAAGAAAAATGTCTTTGAGCATGTTTGTTTCATGAAATTGAATTCCTTTGTCAAGTGTTTGGTTTCTTCTAGGAAGGACTCCTTCTTTTTCTTATTTAAAGCAATTGCTTATAAATGATTTTCAGATGGGCAGCACTAGAACTATGTTGGAAGACGAAGGAAAACTATTCAGGAAGGACTGCATGGATGAATGGAATGAAAAAAGAAAGATATGAGAGCGAGCTCCGGTTGGTACTTAGAATGCATGGGCAGCAAGTGTGGGCTCTCTTAGTGCTTGTGCACACCCAGGAGTGCCCTTGTGTGTTCTGGTGTGAATGGGGCTTCCAGGAGTGCCTAACAAGGAGTGATTGCATTTCAGATGCTTTCTGGGTGACCTTCAGATCCACTCCCCACAGAAGCCCCACATCCCTTAGGAAGCCAAGTCTATTGTTGCTTTTTGATCTTGGTTGCTTTGTTACAAAGTTGCTTTGTTTACTTACAACCTCAGGAATTACAGTGAAGATGGGCAGTGTGGTATTCCACTGAAGTTAAGATACCTTGGTAACTAAGATTTTCCAGTTGTACATTTTGTACTGTCTTTAATCACACAGGCATTTCTCTACTAGTGAATCCAACTGCTGACCCGGACATATTAACATAGGGTATTTCATTTTGATATTGCTCAGAATTTGCAGTCCTGATGAATTCACCATGCATGTAATGAATAAGATTTACTAAAAAGTTTAAAAGCAGATGTAATTTATACTCTTTCTGTCAGTACTTGAAACTCTTGCAACTTAAAGAGCAATCCTTGGCCTAGCAGCATCAGCATCAGTATCACCTGGTTGCTTCTTGGATGCAAAATCTAAGGCCCCACCCCAGACCAGCCAAATCAGATTTTGCATTTCAACAAGCTCCCCCAGGGGATCTGTGTCCACATTTTGGACTGAGCTTTCCAGCTGTGGCAGTCTTCAGGGTCCTTATCTCCTCCACTTCTGCTTGGCAGGATTGACTTTCCTTTCAGACCAGATAGGGCATCCCTGGTGGCTCAGATGGTAAAGAATCCACCTGCAGTGCAGGAGACACGGGCTTGATCCCTGGGTCTGGGTCAAGAAGATTCCCCAGGAGATGGGAATGGCTACCCACTTCTGTGCTCTTGCCTGGAGAATTCCATGGACAGAGGACCCTAAAAGGCTACAGTCCATGGAGTCACTAAGAATCGAACATGACTGAGCAACTAACACTTTCCTTTCTTCCAGACAAGTCCCTCTAAAGCCCAACTGCTAGGAGGCATGTGTAGGGGTAACTGGCCTCTGCTACTATCTCCTCCTCTTGGAAAATTACCAAAAGTGCAGAAAATAACCTACAGTGTCCCAAGAGCTTTGCAGACCTGTTTCTGCTTCTCAGAACACTTAACAAAAAAATGAAACAAGAAAATCAGTTTCACTTTGTATCTCCATAGAAACCCTACCTCAGTATCAACTCCATAACATTAGACTGTGTTTTCTTCACAAAATTACAGTAGTCAAACTGAGAGATTCAAAATAAACAGAGGATGAAGAAAGTTCTGATTCAGTTTTACCAAGATAGGAAACCTTGCTAAAGTTGTGGCAGACAGTCTAGCACTACTGCAATTATTCAGTTCATTTCAATTCCGTTCAGTCGCTCAGTTGGGTCCGACTCTTTGCAACCCCATGAACCACAGTACACCAGGCCTCCCTGTCCATCACCAATTCCTGGAGTTCACTCCAACTCATGTCCATCAAGTCAGTGAGGCCATCCAGCCATCTCATCCTCTGTCGTCCCCTTCTCCTCCTGCCCCCAATCCCTCCCAGGATCAGGGTCTTTTCCAATGAGTCAACTCTTCGCATGAGGTGGCCAAAGTACTGGAGTTTCAGCTTTACCATCATATCTTCCAAAGAACACCTAGGGCTGATCTCCTTTAGGATGGACTGGTTGGATCTCCTTGCAGTCCAAGGGACTCTCAAGAGTCTTCTCGAACACCACAGTTCAGAAGCATCAATTCTTCGAGCTCAGCTTTCTTCACAGTCCAACCCTCACATCCATACATGACACTGGAAAAACCATAGCCTTGACTAGATGGACCTTTGTTGGCAAAATAATATCTCTGCTTTTGAATATACTGTCTAGGTTGGTCATAACTTTCCTTCCAAGGAGTAAGTGTCTTTTNGCCGAGTTGCCCCGTGAGCTGCCATGTTACAAGATGGGAGGAGACAAGCTGTTATTTTCTGCTGCACAAGCTGAAAGGTTGGCCTTTCTCGAAAACATCAAGGTTCTTCAGGCCCATGGACTTAGAATAGAGAATGCATGTTTTTCTTCAAGTTCATGTAGAGGGGGAGGGTGTGTGTTGTGGCGTGTACATGTGGAGGAGGGCGCTGTCGCAGAGGAAGACTGGGGGGTTTTCCGAACTTCCTTGAATGACAGTGCTCTGATCCTAGAACGCTCCAACGTTCCAGTAGTTGGACTGTGCAAGTTCCTGTCTTAGAGCAGTGTTCGGGGAGCTAGAGAAGACTTTGGAGATCATCTTGTCCCTCTCCTCCCCACCACCCTGCCTGCCCCAGCCTCCTCTTACAGAAGAGGAAACCAAGGACCAGAGAAAGGGTACCCTGTGACGACTGCCTACGCATCACAAATTGGAACTGAATCCAGATGCATGGATAGAATCCCATCCCTGCATCCCTCCTGTGACTGACATGAGTTGTTCACAGACTTTCCTCCTTCTTTTTCAGGCAGTGCTGAGCCCTCTCATAGCCATCGCGCTGAAAATATCCCAGATTCACGAGAGAACTGGCCGGAGGGGCCCCACCGTCATCACCTGAATGGAGGAAAGATCACTCACCAGAGCCAAAGAGTGCGCTCAGCGGGGGACACTTCACTCATGCCTTCTTGCTACCTGTTTGTGCCTCTTATGACTTTGAAAAAAAAAAATGATTTGCTGGTTGTGGGGGGGGTGGTGGGTGTAGGTGGGGAAAAAAATCTGTTTTGTTTGGGTTTTAGTCAGTTTCTGCAGTGCAACAGGGTCTTCGGTTGTCTGTGAAAGCCACACCTGTGGTTTGTCACAAGAGGAAATCTGCCCTTTTGAGAGAGAATCAGTGGTCCAGGAGCAGTTAGGGCATCTGTGCCTCATTGGTGCCAGGTGAGAGAAGGTTCTGGAATAGCGGAGAGGGCAATGCCAGAAGTCAGCTGACCCTAAGCCCCAGGTCCCCTCAGGCAGACCTAAGAAGGCTCTCCTTTTCATCCCAGGTTACGTCTCCCTTGGGCAAAAGTTGTACAACTCCTAGTAGCGCACCTCATGCCCACCAACCACTTTATGGCCACTCACTCTCCTTCCCATCTCCCAAGTCCCTGTGCCACCCTCTTCACATCTTCTAGAGCTTTCCACAAACCACAATGGCACACTTTCAACAAAACATATCAAAGGGTGTTTTTTCTCTCTTATTTTATAAATAGTACTAGCTATTAAGCTGGCTGCATTCCTTCAAATTCAGCCATTCATTATGCAGACGGGAGGCTGTTTCCTGGCAGGATTCTGAGAATGAATGCTGAACATTTTCAGGCCCTTCCTTGATTATAGCACGTGGGTTGATACATGGGTCGATCTGATTCCCATTGAGATGGCAAAATACCACCACATCAGCTCTCTCTCTGACTTTCTCTCTCTGCTGTCTTATCTCCCAGTGAGGGTCTGCACTTGTTTGGACACGGTTCAGATCTTACTTATTGTGGTTGTAAAAGGAGACAGTGACATGCTCCACAAGTAGGAGATGAAGCGGATGCTGGAAGAGAACCTGACTGGTGGCACCGGGTGATGGCTCTGATGAGATGGAGGGGAGGGTGGGGTCCCCTGCTGGAGAGCAGAGGGTCACAACTGGTTTTCTTGGCCCAGAAAAAGGATATTGCAGCCCTGGCAGCCTCCATCAGCCCTCTCAGCCAGAAGCCTGGATTCACGGGACCTGTTTGCGCATGTTTTGCTTCCTTGGGAACAGCAGTCACTTGCTGTGTCACTGGTGAGATAAGGTGATGCGCTTTGACTGTTCAGCAGTGTGTTTTTGCTGTAGTCAAGATTAGGGCAAGCAGGGAAACATCTCCAGCAAGGTATTTTTTTCCATTTTCTATCTATGCTTCTGTCAGATACTTGCTAGGACCTTTATTAGCCAATAAAAGAAATTTCTGATTTCAGCCTTATGCAAGAATTGTGGATTTTTGCTTGTTTTGTCATTTGAGAAACTCCAGTAATGGTCACTCTTCTGATAGGCTTGCCTTTCGGAACACTTGCAGGGCTGGTTTTCCTTATGATGACCTTGGGAATTTAGTAAATAGAACGGAGAGGGCACAATGCTCAAAACTGCCTTCAGGCATCAGAAGCATGGTATCTAACCTTTCATCACAAGTATCTCCATTTCAAAATAGTAGGAGAGTGGCTGAGAGTCTAAGGAACTAGTTATAAAATTCATCAGCGATGGAATACAACTCGTCTTGTTGCTTTGATTCTCAGCGTGTTTAAAGTGGAGGTCCATGACGATCAGCACAACTAGGCGCACCCTTAGGCTTAATAAAGCTTATGTTTTTCTTCGATATTTTTTCTCAAGTTTTTGAACTTTTAATCATCTCTAGCTTTGAAGTCCCCAGGTAAATCAATCCTCACTTTAAAATTCTGTTTCTTTATTTCAGCATGGAGTCGTGTGTCCAGCAGCCCAAATATACATTCATTCATTCAGAAATCACTCCTTGAACAACTACTCTATGTGGCATCCTGGGTTTCTTGGTGCAGCACGTGGGTGCATAAAATACCACTCCTACTCCTATGAGTTTGTAGTTTGGAAACAGGAGGCTGTGGTAAACATGCTAAATAATCAGGTAGACATGAACTTCATGGAGCACAAGCAGCCTGCTTGAGAGTGCACAGAAAGATTGACTCTGAGACAGAAGGCACTAGGCAACCAAGGTGTTTCCCAAAGAGCAGAGTTTGCTGAGCCTGATAACCACTTAGAAAATTTCACCAGGGGTGAATGCAGCAAGAACAAGCCTTGAAATTGATCGGTAGGATGACTGGAGAGGAGGCTTGCTCTGGGTCTATTGAGAGGTTGGCTTGGATGAATGGGATTGAAGCAGCAGCGTTATGTATATCAGACAGAGCAAATGCTTGGGTCCAGCTTCAGAAAGCAACAGCTGCACAGCCACCTATTTTTATGAGCTTTTTCTCAGCAAGGTTGCCAAAAGGAAGGTCCCGTAGTGGCTCAGGACCCAGCCTGCCTCTGGATCCTGCTCAGATTCACATTGCCAAAGTATGATTTCTGCTCTACATAGAATCCAAGCTTCTCTTGCTGAGCCGAATGTGGATGTCCTCTTGCTTTAGCCTCAGGAGAGGTGAAAGACAGGAAGTCACCCTTCTGCACATGATGTTCCTCCTGTTCTTAAAGATGGAGCTGCAACTGCCAGTCTCACTTAAGAGTAAATGACTAGAGAGGTCCAAGAATGTTGTGGGGACCAGAGGAGATGATCCTAGAAGGGACAGTGAGTGTGGAAACTGTCTGGACCACCCTTGTGATCAGCTAGTATTGAGAGATTCACTCACTACACCATATGCCCCCGGGACAGTGGCAAGCAACAGTGTGTATAATGCAGTGATTCTCAAATAGGGCAGTGCCACTACCCGCTTGGAGATGTGTGTGCATGTGTGCCAGGGAAGATGTGTGTGCATGTGTGCCAGGGAAGTATTTCCTGGGAGGGGAACAAGGACGTGAAATATCCTGCTTAGTGTCAGCCAGCCCCCTAGATCAGAAAAGTTGTTTTGCCTCATCTGTGATTCTTGAGTTTATTGACTGACCTTGGAAATGGATAGACAGTCATTATTAAAATAAGATCTCACCAGTTTTACTGATCTGAGATGCAGTCCTCATCTACCATATTCACGGGATGAATAGTGCTGAATAACGTAGGCTGAAGGGCTTGCATGTGACCTGAAGGCTTTCCGCACAGGAAGCCTCAGATTGATGACCCGTCCCACTGCGGCATAACGGGCCGACAGTTGGCTGCGCTGAGCCAGCGTTCTCCGCAGGTAGCACAGGCAATGACGGGTTAACGGCGTGGTAACTTCTGATTGGCTACTGTGGCTCAACGTAAGGCGTGGGATTTACCCAACGACATGTCCATCACTTGCGTAGGGCGTGGGGAACTTGAAACGCACCTGTGAAAACTGGTAGCGCTACAACAGGTGCCTCCATCTCATTAGTTGATCACGCACCAGGTACTTGTGAAACACGTGGGCGCTGATATTCCAGATACCAGCTTTGAAGAATGTTCCATTCCTGAGTGATGAAGGGTTACAGAAATCATGCACCTTTGGGAATGAACTTACTGCTAGTGTTTCAGTCTTGGCCCTTCAACAGTTACACACAGCAAGAGATTATCCAAGGCAGCAGAGCTTAGCGGAACGCCTGCTCCACTCGCACCGGCTGGAGACTTCAACAGCCCATGGCTCCTGCGGCTGACGGCAGGCCCACTTGGTATGTGAATCAGCCTAAATTGTCATGGACTGTTATAGAATATGTTGAAAGGCTGCGGTGTAAACCCATGTCTTTTATCATCTTTCCATGTCTTTGAGCACCTAGTAGGTGTCTTGCAAAATGGATGAGCTGGGGAGATACCTCGCGAAAGAGCGTGTTTAAGTAAAATCTTAAAGGATGGATAGGATTGTTGGTAAAAGTGCTTGAGAGTTTTTGAGTGGAGGGGTTAAAAAGGTGCGCTTGACACCTCGGTTGTGTGAAAGATGCAGCACAGTGTTCTAACTGGCCGTGTCATGCTCGTCTTTGAGGGCAGAGGTGGGTACTTTCACTTGCTACTTAGAGAGACGTGATAATGGCGAGGACACCTCTGAGCACTTCCCCTCCCCACTGACACGTGAGCCCACTGTTCACACTGGAGAGGAGGGAACCAGCAAAGCCTGCACTTTCTCAGTCTCAGCGCCCTCCCTGCCATTCACAAAATCGTGGTTCTCAGTTCATGGTATTAATTGTATTAATTTTATCAAAAACTTTAGGAGGAGAAGGGGATACGTTGTCTACTTCTCCTGAGTGAATTCTCTGGGGAGGTGAGGGGTTGGGCAATGAATTCTTCTTAATCACAACGGGACACTTTTGGTTGATTTGCCCAGTGGGTTTTAATAGCTTTTGAAAGGCAGGATTTGTTGTGGGTAATAATCACGTTCTTGATGCTTGCTTCAGAGTATGTTTGTTTTTGTGTTTTTAAAAGGCAGTTAACACCTGTTAGTCATATGTTGTCTCAAAAAGCACTGGGCTTATTTTCTGAATCAGTAGTTGATGTTCAGTAACATTAGGTTGTTAGGCTTTGCAAAAAGATTAACTCATCTAGATGCTGTGTTAATTTCACATGGAGAATAAAACTTTGACTTATGCTCCTCTATTGATTTTTTTTTTTCTGATACAAAATAGCAAAAAGGGGAAATATTTAAGTACAAAATTTATTGTAGTAAAGAGATTAAGACAATTTTCTCATATAAATGAAAATTACATTTGTCTCAGTAGTATTTGGAAAAAACATCTATTACAAATTCAAATTCTGGACAAAAGCCCAGTGATAGAGCTTGTTCTAGTCAGTGACTGTGCTCAGACCCTAAGGAGAATTCCAGGATAACCGTCTCAGTAGAGGAATATAAAAAGATGACAAGAGAGAAATTATAAATTGCCTTGCTAATAAATGATCACCTTCCTGTTGGACAACCATGAGTGACCTTCTTGTCCAGTTATGCTCTTGATGTCA
Source organism: Neotragus pygmaeus (assembly GCA_006410875.1). NCBI lineage: Eukaryota > Metazoa > Chordata > Mammalia > Artiodactyla > Bovidae > Neotragus > Neotragus pygmaeus. Next base: position 627,417 of record SJYV01022488.1, read on the forward strand.
AGGATTCAAATCACAGATGCCCAAAGTCCTGCTTTGTGTAAAGGAACCAGGATTTCCTCTTATGGCTTCCTGTGTGTCAGGACATGCTTCATCTAAGCACTCAGCAATAACAGAAGGAGGAGGCCACAGTGTCCCCATCTCACCTCTACAACCCTATCCTCCTCGAAAGCTCTTCATCTCTCCCTCCAGGGTCCAAAGCCCTCCTGTGCCCCTTCGCCAAGGCTGTCTGTTATCAGAAGGAGCTATCTTTCATCATGGTATAAGAATCAGATGAGAGGAAATTACAACTTGGTGAGGGCCAAGCTCCTGGGCAGAAAACAGAGGAGGGCTTATTTACATTTTAAGAGAGAAGCCAGCCGGCTAACACTAAAGCAACTTTTGCTTCCTCTCTAAGGGCTTTCAGATAGTGCTGCTACCCTGGGGCTCCCCTTCCTGTTAGGGCCTACTTCCTGAAGGGGGAAATAAGTCTTAACTTTTCCTTGGAAGGAGGGAAATAAGACAGGATTAGCACAGCCTAGCACAGAAGTGTGAAGTAAAGTCTTCCTGTGGTCTTCTGTGGGCCTTTCTTCACCCTCGTGGAAATAACTATGTTGTTGGAAAGGCTGAACTTCTCGAAGTCTCAATTTATGCATCTTTGCAATGAGAATGACCGCAGCACTTATCTCTGAAGACTATAATGAGGGCTAAATAAACAGTTGTAGTAAAGAGCATGCCTTATAAAAGGTATTCCGTAATTGTCATATATTAATCCCAGCATAAAGTCCTCACCTGACAGAGCAGGAAACTGAGGCCCAGAGAGATGAAGTTTCTTTCTCAGGCTCTAAAGCATCAGCCTGCATATCCTCCCACCACTCTGCCACCTGACTTGTCCTCATGTATTAAAACTTATAATAAGATCATAAGACATAATAAAGCTGAAAAGGAAGCATTGGGCTTCAAAATAAATGTATTAAATCTAAAAGTGTCTGGATCTATGTTTTGAGACACAATTGTCTATTAATAATTAAGGTACTACACTATAGTCTCCTTTCTTTCAAATCCTAGAGATTTACAGGGGGATTCACTGAAATATATGGGTATTTTAAAGCTTTTCAAGATTTATGTCTTCTGTATTAATACAACCTATGGCTAGCACATTCTTTTTTTCCCCCGAATCCTGTGTATTATGAATTTTTGAATATTCTCTTTATTCAACTTGAATCTCTAAGAAATCTTCTCATATATGCTTGTAAAACCATCCCATTTTTTAAATACTCATTTAAGGTTTTGTGCTTGAACCATTTTGAAAGCAAGTATTGAAGTCACTTTTCTTTCACATAGAAATAAAATATACATACTTAAAGTCACACAAAGTAACATTGGTGGGTTCCAGGGGCAAATCTCTTACAATGTGTGGATTACCGTGCCACTGGCAGTAGGGTAAATGAGGATAACTATGAAACCAGCCAGCAGAACCCACAATTTAAACGATAATGACCGTTGGTGGCCAGCTTGCCTTTTCCCTTTGTGAGTATTTGTAATGCAGTCCATGAAGGCACATGGTGTCCAAACAGCATCTCTTCTTCCCTGCTGCTGGTTAGGAGATGGGAGAAGTGTTGGGGATGAGCAGAAAGGAGCAGAGCTCTCACAACAAAACCTTTGCAGCCCAAAAGCTCCCCTGGGTTGGGGTGACTGCGAACCCTTTGGAATGTTTGCCTGGCCCCACCCTGCCCTTGCAGGCCAAGATGCACGTGGAATCACATTGACCTCACACGGTCCTGCTGCGAGCTCTCGTGTGGGGTCGCTGATATGGCTTCTCCTCCCACAGTCCCTGCCTGTGTTTATTATTAGTAGCTGCCTCCCATGAGGGTGCGTCGTGAGGGCTGGCGCACTTCCCCTGCTTCAGGACTCTTGGCTTCGCCTCTGAGCATCCTGCCACGGCCTTGCTGCCGCCACCCTGTCTGCCGCAGACTCGTCATAGGGTGGTGGGGCCTCTGGATGGGCCCCATCTTCATCCTGAATTTCAAGGCCCATCTCTGTGTATGGAGGTGGAGGAGCACCCAAGGTCTCTTGCTCTGTGTGACAGGCTTGCTTGTCAGCAGCAAGACTCTCTTCGTAAGCTGGAGGGTAAAAACCTGGTCTGGGGGACAAAATGCCACAAACATTCGTGTGTTATTTAAGTAGGTTGTGCCAAGGAGGCATATGTCTGCCTCTCCCAAATCACACTGTGTGAAGCTAAACTGTTAGAAAACATTGATTCTGAAACAGATGTTCTTCCTCCCTGGCATCCCAGGTGGTTGTTGTTTTTTTTTTTAATGTGCAAAACCCTCATCAGAAATGGGATGTATGGCTCTATAGTCATATTTCCCCCAGTGGATTATTCCACATTATCCCCTCTCTCTGACTCATTGGAACCAGGAAATTTCACTGGGAGATCCTTAGCAGGGGTATGGGACAGGCCTTGACTGTGGAATGTCTCTCTAACCAGTTATTTAGTTCATTCACATCCTTGTCCCCATTCACACACATCGTCTTCTAGTCAGCTGTACTCACGGTCTCAGAGCCTCACAGCCAACAAAATAATGAATGAAAACCAGCTGCATGAAGAACAATATCAGATGCTTCTCTTCCCTATTACTCACATTTCAAGTATTTTCGCCCCTGCCCCATTTCCATGCACACACACAAAATACTGATTTCTCAAACTATTCCAACTGACAGCTTTATATAGATTTCAGTAGTGGCCCTTTCCATGCCAACAGGCTGGTGGCTAAAGGAGCCTTTCATGCAAGAGCTGATGTACTCATCAGTAATCGTGCCCAGCGTTGCTCACTGCTAAATCCTCTGGCTTCTCCATCATGAATGGGATAGGGGGTGGCACGGAAGTGAAGAAGAGGGAGGGTGAGCTTGACTGAGCTGTGTGATCATAGAGTGAACCCTTCCAGTGCCTGCAGGGAGTGTTTGTGGTGCGGAACCACAACAGAGCAAGGACTGCCATTTGCAGCCACAGCTCCATCCCACCGTTGCCAGGCCCAAAGCCGAGGAACTGAAGGAGCCATCCACTGTACAGCATAAGTCTCAGCCTTCACTCAGAATAGCCAAGGCCGTGTCACGGGGGGCATGTGTAAAAGCGTTGAAGACACCAAGGTGAGCTGTTCCCTGGAGTGATGTGAGACGGCCGCCTGCCCCACATGCTGTCCGCTTCTCCCAGCCCCCACCCTCCCCACACCACTTCACAGTCCCACTGTCCTGAGTTCCACCTTTGCAGACCCCTTTGCTTTGAAGTCTCAATCTAGGTACCCCTTTCAAATGAAGATACTTCTGAGAAGTATGACCTACCATTTACTGACCCCCTAGCCATGCTGAGTGGGCTGGGCATCTATGAGATGCACCGGAAAGAGGCAGTAAAATGAGGGTGCTGTGACACCATCGTTTAAAGTGTTTCAGTACAATAGGATGCATGTGCTTAAAATTTTAAGCTACATCTTTAAGGCAGTTGGTTATTCTTATCAAGATTCACATTCTAGAGGCAATCACATAACATTTATACCGAAGGAAAAAAGAGAAAACATCACTCTAGAAGCATCTTCTGCAGTCACTTCACCTTTAATTAATTTTAGCAAATCCAAAGACTTTGCAGTTAGTATAATAACATTGGAAATAGATTTTGGTCATTGTAGTTAGTATCTTATTAAATATAGTATCATGTATCATAGCATCATGTCAAAAGTCAATTGTCATGGCTAATCATTTATATTCAAGATACGTGGAGTAGCTAAAATATTTTAGATGAAGAGGACAAAGAATTTATGAAGTCTCGCTTCCCTGGTGGCTCAGATGGTAAAGAATCTGCCTACAATGACAGAGACCTGGATTCAGGCCCTGAGTCAGGAAGATCCCCTGGAGGAGGGCATGGCAATCCACTCCAGTATTCTTGCCTGGAGAATTCCATGGACAGAGGACCGTGACAGGGTCCATGAGATGGCAAAGAGTCAGACACAACTGAAATGACTTAGCATGCACGCACACAGCCTGTCTGTATCTTAAGAATGATGCCTGGGGTTTTATCCCTAAATGATTCTGTTTAGCCAAAAATTAGGAGATTTTTGGCTATCTGATACTAATTGTAAGTAAAGTTAATCAAAATTTTTTATTGTCATAAAGTATATATAACATAAAATTTACCACTTTAGCTATTTTAAGTGTACAGTTTAATGGCATTAAATACATTCACATTGTTTTATAACCATCACCATTATTCATCTTCAGAACTTTTCCACCATCCTGAACTCAAACTCTGTACTCATTAAACAGTAACTCTTCATTCCCTCCTTCCCTCGGTGCCTGGTAATCACTGTTCTACATTTTGTCTATGAAATTTGACTGCTCTGCTGCTGCTGCTGCTGCTGCTAAGTCGCTTCAGTCGTGTCTGACTCTGTGCGACCCCACAGACAGCAGCCCATTGGGCTCTGTCATCCCTGGGATTCTCCAGGCAAGAACACCAGAGTGGGTTGCCATTTCCTTCTCCAATGCATGAAAGTGAAAAGTGAAAGTGAAGTCGCTCAGTCGTGTCTGACTCAGCAACCACATGGACTGCAGCCTACCAGGCTCCTCCATCTGTGGGAGTTTCCAGGCAAGAGTACTGGAGTGGGGTGCCATTGCCTTCTCCTTGACTGCTCTAGGTACCTCATACAAGTGGAATCACATAGTATTTGTTTTGGGGGCCTGTTTCTGGCCAGTTTCACTTAGTATGTCTTTAAGGTTCATTCATGTTATAGCTGCTTCAGTATTTCCTTTCTCTTCAAGGATGAATAATATTCCATCTTTTGTATGTACTGTATTTTGTTTATCCATTCATCTGCTAGATGGATATATGGGTTGTTTCCACCTTTTCACTATCATGAAGAATGCTGCTGTGAACTCTGATATACAAGTATCTGTTCAAAGCCCTGTTTTCACTTCTTTTGTCTGTATACCCAGAAGTGGAATTGCTAGATCAAATGGTGGTTCTGTTTAACATTTTGAGGATCCTTCATACCATTTTCCAGAGTAGCTACACTATTTTACATTCCCACCAGCAGTGCACAAACATTCCAACTTCTCCGCATCCTTGCTAACCCCATGGAACTTGTAAGTTGCTCCCCAGTAGATTAAAAGTCATTGGCCTTTTCCAGAACTCAGCCACACCACACCACAGCCCTCCCCAGTCCTCCAGCTTCTGAGCACATACCTGTCCACTGTGGCCAGGGGCAGGGCCCCCTGAGCACCGTACTGTCTGAGCACACGGTTGAAAACCCCTTTGCTTTCACTGGCCTGGTGGTAGGTGCTCCAGAAAATTCCACTCAGAAGGATCACAAACCCCAGAGGCAGAAGCAAATAGGCCAGGGTCAAGTTCCCCTGGCAGTTGAACAGAGAGGCTGAGGAAATGAAGAAGGCCCCCAGGCAGATCATCAGGAAGCCTGTCAGGAGGGCAAAGGCACAGAGAACTAGACAGGTTCTGTTCTGCATCGCTGCTCCTTTGGAACCCAGATACCCGAGCCTGCCACTCCCCTTCTTCCCTAGCTCAGAGAGAATACTCTCATTAGCCAGCTCACAGCTTTATATACTCTGGGACCAACTGGCCTTTGGACAATTAAATGAAGCAGGCCCTTAGAAGCTATTCATTAACCATTGAAAATAACTCTAATATCCTTGGACGATTAACCTAAAAACACAGCATTGTGTCCTGCAGGAATGAGTGTCCTGCAGGCACAGCTCTCTTGTTCTTCTGAGCTGGATGGGACCCTAGGCTGACCCCAGTTATTTGAAAGGTCTCTCATCCTTTGCTTAAAAGGTCTCTTGATCTCCAAGGCAGGTGATTCCAAAGGAATGCTAGAGAAATTAGCATTCCTTGCTGAACGACTTTCTTTGTGGTTTGGCAGGTAGTCCTTTCCTAATTGCTTCTTCCTTTTTCTATCCTAAAAAGATATTTTTAAAGGCTTTTATCATATTTGTCTTGCTTCTCTCAATGAATCTCTCTTTACTGACCTCACAATATGATGCTGGAAAAATTCCAAAAGAAAGCCCAGGGGTGAACTCCCTGATTCAAAGAGGAGTGTCAGCAGGAGGGGGAAGAGAGTGCTGGCAAGGATTGTAATAGAGCTTCAGGAATGTGAGGAAATTTCTGAGGGTGGTTGTAAGTGGTAGCGATCTGGTGCCTTCTGCTTTGATTCTGTGTCTTTCCCATTTGGGGGGCCCAAATGTTGAAATCCTAGGTCATTTTAATTTAATATATAGGTGTTAGATAAAATTACTTTGCTTACTGCTCAGCTACCGGCCACCATACTTTGCTCATTGGAAATATTTAAACCAGATCTCACCCTTCCTCCTCTCAAAAAGGCCATAAAATAGCATCCCCTAAACATTCGTAGCATGTTTCCTCCTCCATGCAAAACAGTTTACAGATAAGAAGTGCTGCCTGTTCAATCCTTACTCTGCCCCGCTGCGACTATGTATCTTAGGGTTTCACAGAGTGCACTAACATATTAAAGGCTCTGACAAGTCCTGCCTTTTTTTCTCTCATAAAATACATATTAAGTGAAATTTGTTTTGGTAGATGCTACTAAGGGACTTCCCAGGTGGCACAAGTGGTAAAGAATCTACCTGCCAATGCAGGAGATCTAGATTCGAACTTGGGTCAGGAAGATCCCCTGGAGAAGGAAATGGCAACCCACTCCAGTATTCTTGCCTGGAGAATCCTATGGACAGAGGAGCCTGGTGGGCTACAGTCCANCTGTTGCTTCCTGACCTGCATACAGATTTCTCAAGAGGCAGGTTAGGTGGTCTGGTATTCTCATCTCTTTCAGAATTTTCCACAGTTGATTGTGATCCACACAGTCTAGTTGATTTAAAATGTTGTGTTAGTTTCTGATGTACAAGAAAGTGGTTATACACATTTAAAAAATATTTTTCATTTTGGTTTATTATAGGATATTGGATATAGTTTCCTGTGCTTTACAGGAGGACCTTGTTGTTTCTCTATTTTATATATAGTAGTTTGTATCTGCTAATCCCAAACTGTTAATTTATCCCTCCCAGCACCTTTCACCTTTGGTTAACCATAAATTTGTTATCTGTGTCTGTGAGTCTGTTTCTCTTTTGTTTCAATATCTAACTTCATTTGTATCATTTTATTTTCCTTCTAAAGAAGGTGCCTTCACTTAGTTTATAATTTCTAGGTCCATTCATTTTGCTGCAAATGGCATTATTTTCTTCTATTTTATGGCTGAGTATTCACACACACACACACACACCCCACACCTTCTTTATCCATTCCTCTGGCAATGGACATTTAGGTTGCATCTGTGTCCTGACTTTTGTGAATAATGCCCCCAGCTGCCATTTTAAAGAGAGACAGGTGAGATGCCCTTCTGGTCTCTGTCCCTCTGGCCAGTGTCTCACTCATTTACCTTCCCAGCTGGCCCTTGTGGGCTTTTCTTTGCAACCCTTGTACAAAAAACTAGGCCCCCAAGGGATGCAGATCCTGCGGAGTTCTAGGAGTGAGTATGGGCGTGGAACTTAACGCTCGATCCATGAATCACAGTCAGCACCACTTCACGATGTTTCTCCCGGGACTAAATTCTCTGTTTTCTCCCCCAATCCATGGACACCCAACATCCAGCCTGTCTGTCTGAGAGAAGGTTGGGGGCGTCCCTTGACTGGTTTTTCTGGAACTTGTTTGCACCACTCAGCGCTGGGTTTGTAACCTGTCTGTCCCTCCTTCTCCTCTTTGATTTCCCTCACTGTCTTTCTCCTTTGGAAAGGGAGCTGTAAGACTAGGCTGTGTTCCACGATATGTGACTCAGCAAATGCTATCTTGAGGAAATCAAAATTGTCTTGAGAGAGACCAAAGCCCCAAGTGCAACTATTTCCCTTTGCTGTGGATTTAGTTTGTTATCTTTTGAAAATTAATGTAATCAGGATTTGGCAAGAAAGTAAAAAAAGGCTTGGCTTTCTTGAGAAAGACTGCAACGTTTTCTCAGAAAGGCTACAAATGTTGCAGCAAATTACTAGATAGCATTGGAACCAATCAATAATCATTTTGGAAATTAAGACCCTGGGGTCTAGACTCTGGAATTGTGGGTCTTCAGGACGTGGAGCCCCTGATCAGCTCAGGAGAAAGGGACCAATGGGACATCCAGTGGGAAGAGCTCAGTGCTCAGAGGGGCCTGAGAGTCTAGCTGCCTCTCACTGCCTAGGGGTTACAGGGAAGGGTCCTGCAGTCCAAAGGCTCTGCGTCCTGACTGATGACCTGAGGAGGAGTGGATTCTGTGATCTCCCTTGCTTACCAACAGTTTTAAGACGTTTATGATTGAACTTTCCTGTCTCTCCTTGCCATCTATTTGGGACCCCTAGCAAATAAGCAGATTCCTCAGATCAGTAGCCCTCCCAGCTTCCTTACCCTGCCTCTGCTGAATGTGAAATGTCACACCCACCCTACCCTTAGCCCACCCCTGCTCTGCTGACACAGGGACAGGAGACAGCCCAACCTGTGCTTCATTTCAAGAAGAGGAAAAGGTGGCATGTCTTTTCAAGAAGTGACCACTGAACACAGTGGTGTTTTGAGTACCTACTGTGTGCCTGGCTTGGTATATATGTGATGTCTGCACCTCTAAGGAGGTTCTCATTTTCAGATAGAAACCTTGGGTTCAGGGTAGTCAGATAACACAGGGCAAAGAAGGGACAATATCGGGTTTGGAATCCAGAGCACATAATAAGAGAATAAAGTTTGAGAGTCTTTTATCTGTTGCAGTTATGTTAAGGAGAAAGTCAAGTTCTATAGTGGCATTAATGCATACATTAAATTTTACTTTTTTTTGTCTTATGTTTTGGTTTTCATGTATTTTTAACACCTTGGTAACACCTGCTTTTCTCCTCTCCTGCTCCTTCTTAACAAAGAGAAAGCAAATCTCTGATCTTGGCAGCAAGAGAATCAAGCTGAAAGTTAATAACATTGTTCTGTGCTCATTCTATCTGTTTTCATAGTTACCTCCTATTTATGGCAAGTGATACTGATTTTTCCATCTACAGTTAGAGACATGGAGTTTCCTTTGGAAACAAGCTGAAGTTTAAAAAAACTTCAAGTTAAAAAAAATTCAGTACCTAGTAGCCAATGTATATTGGCTATAGCAAATATCATGCAGGTATGACTTTGCATGGGCTTCCCTGGTGGCTAGACAGTAAAGAATCTGCCTGCAATGCAGGAGATCTAAGTTTGATCCCTGTCTCAGAAAGATTCCCCGAGGAAGGGAATGGCTACCCACTCCAGTATTCTTGCCTGGAAAATTCCATGGACAGAGAAGCCTGGTGGGCTACAATCCATGGGGTCGCAAAGAGTGACAGAATTACAGAGCACAGCACAGCATATGGCCTTCCGTAATGGTTCTGGCCATCTCTGTGCCTCAGTTTCTCCCGGATAACACCTACCTCCCAAGGTGGCTGTGAGGATTAAATGTGTTAACCTATGTCAAGGACATAAAGAAGCACCTGGGACACAGTAAGCAATCACGGAAGTGATGGCCAGCACTATTACTATGCAACTGTGTGACATTTACAGAAGCTGTCCATTTGGTTCTTGTGTGTCTCCTGTGGAAAGACAGGCTGATAAAGTACTGGCAACCAGGGACATCTACGTTTTAAACACTGATTTATTGGTAAAAGCCTTACCTAGTTGCATACTCTTCTATAAAATTGCAGAGTGTGGAGGAAACTTTACTATAATTTATTGTTATCAGCATGCACTTTACCTTTTAAAATAGTCAAATTTTGTTTATGACTGTAAGGAACTTACAGCTCTTGAAGCACTTTATTTTCAACATGCTTTCCCTGCAGCCACCCACACCCCACACCCCCACCACAAGAAATTGAGAACGGAAGTCAAGTTGTGGAGACTGCTTCAATAATCATTTACTAAGTACTAAGCATATTAAGGAAAGTCCAGGGACTTTTACAGCACGTATTTCACTCACATAATGATGATGAGGTAAAACTTTGGCATCTTCTCAAACAACCAAGTGTCTGGAAACACAAAGTGGAATTTGTGTGTAGAGGCAAAACTTTAAAAGAGCTCATGGGGCATATTTTAGTGCTATCATGGAGTTTCAGCAGGAATTATCTTTCAACAACCCGCCTTGTAATTTTGGAAGTTAAAGGCTGGCGTGAGGTGTTGGTCATGGGAAACTGAAGTAAAGTTTACCTGGGTTCTCAAGTGTGAGCCTTTTTGGTAGTCAGCAACAATTCAGTCCTCAGGATTGAAAGTAAAGGAGCATATTCCATGATATGTAAGATACAAGGATTCTAAAGGAATATACTGTCGACTGAAGAAAATGTACAACCTGAACGATTCAAATTAAATTTTATTCAGGGGCTTTCTGAGAAGTATAACCTAGGAGACAGCCTCTCAACTCCAAGGAACTGCTCCAAGGAGGTTAGGGAGGAGCCAGGATGTATAGTTTTTGCTGGGAGAAAAGCAAAACCATATAGTCAAACATCAGAAGATTACTGCTAATCACAAAAGCAGACACCTCAAGTTAGTGATTTTAGAGCTAGTCTGTGTATGGGAAGATGCAAGAATCTGGGGTCATTGAAGTCTTTCCTTGGATCTGCATCTTAACTGTCCAGGCCCATGTCCTTTTTTCCTCCATCCTGAATTCCCCTCAGTGTACACCATCAGTGGCGGCCTTAGTGGCTGATGGCTTGATGGTGGCAACACCCTTTGTTTATTGAAACAGCAGGTGACCTTGGCCCACACCTTCTTTGGTGAGGGTGTTTCAAAGAGGCCAGAGCTGGGCATCTCATCAGCTTTGCCATGGTTCTCACCCTTCATGAATCTACAGACTGTCCATTGCATGAAACTCCCTCCCTGTCTCTCTGCACCTCTGGGCCTCAGTATAATAAAGAGAACAGAGGTCATGATGGTTTTAGCCTGTTATCACAAAGACAAGGGAACTTGCCTTTCTCCTTCACCACGGTTTCTCCAGGGCCTGTGTGCTACATGTGTGCTGACGTGTTAGTTGCTCAGTCGTGTCCGACTCTTCGTGACCCCATGGACAGTAGCCCACAGGCTTCTCTCTCCCTGGGGTTCTCCAGACAAGAATACTGGAGTGGATTGCCATTCCCTTCTCCAGAGGTGTGCTACATAGATGATAAATAGTTGAAAAAACAATCAGTGAGGCTGGCAGTAGAGTTTGTTATCAAGACGAAAAGTGGGGCAGAATTTTCTCCCTCAGACAACCAGGCAGAGAAGAGCAAAAGGGAAACACTCGTTATAGAGTGCCTTGGTCAATCCAAGGAAATCAGGGTAAGTGTGAAAGTCCAGAAGGGAGGAATGGGGATGAAAACTGGAGACAGTCAGGGGCCAGGAGTTGGGCAGAACTGAACTTAAATGGGATCAAAGGAAAGAAATGAGATGAGGATAGTCCTGAATAGTCCATCAACTCCCTGGTACATGAGTAAGTAATGTTGGCTTAGAGTTACATGAACTAACATTAAATAAATATTAAATCCCTGTTCTGTACCAGTTACTAGTCTAAGTGGCACTGATGATTTTGCAGTGAATAGACAAAAACCTTTGCAATCATGGAACAGATAGCAATTGGCTCTGGAGAGAATGTTAATAATAGCTACTTAATGACTGATAATAGCAACTAATGACTGCTCACCATGTGTCAGGCCTTGTCCCCCACTAGCTCACTTAGACCTTGCAAATGGCTGATGAAGAAGTAGTTTCTATGTTTATCCCAAGTTTCACTTTTCCAAGACTCAGCCTTTTTTAGACCATCATCCTGGAAGCACAAACTTTAGGAGTAAGGCCAGATCTTATGGCCTGGAAAGTAGTATTTCAACTCAGTTACTAACATGGAGGCAGGCACATTATTACTGGTTACAAAAGATGAAATAACATGATTGCATTTAATAGAATCATAAGAGGCTTTGGTGGTGTGTTTATATGAATAATAAGTAAAGGATATGTTTAAAAAAAGAATGAAATGGAAATGTTTTAAAAGAATGAGCATCAAATGTTTTTATCTCATGGCATGTTGTCAGAAGAACATTAATAATGAACTCTTATATAAATTCTCTCCATAATGGCTTAATAAAAAATTACACTGTGCAATTGATAAGAGTTTGGTTATGAATTCCAGCCAGATGGTGATTACTTGAAAAATAATCCTTACAAGTTAAACAAACATCCATGCCCTTGTGTAAAAAATTTCTGTAATACAAATCCAGAAATATCAGCTCAAAGTGCCTGTAGAACAAGTGTACTCCTAGGCATCAAATAGACTTTTCAGAAAATTTCAACTTTATCAAGGGGTTCTCATTGTTCTCACACCTTCCACACATGGAATTTGCTTATACTAAGCAAATAAAAGATGCTAGTTTAACTGATGACTGATTATGAAGCATCTACGCTGTCCTGAGTGCTAAGGACACACCAGCAAACAAGACAGACAAAGCAATTACCTTCACTGGGAAGACAGATCCTGGACAAGTAAAGCTCAGATGTTGAGAGCTGTTATGACAGGGGAAACCAGGATATTATCGTGGACTTTTGCTAGGTCAGGAGACACAGGGATGGGTTTCAAATGAGCCCTCTGGATGTTCAGTGGCCACCAGGCAGAGGGGAGAGAGTTGCAGGGAGAAATAGGGGGTGGTTGTTGGGCTCAGCTGTGTCTGACTCTTTGTGACCCCATGGACTGCCACATGCCAGGCTCCCCTGTCCATGGTATTTCCTAGGCAAGAATATTGGAGTGGGTTGCCATTTCCTTCTTCAGGGCACCTTCCCATCCCAGGGATGGAATTTGCATCTCCCGCATTAGCAGGTGGATCCTTCATCACTGCACCGCCTGGGAAGCCCAGGCGGAGCATAATGTATCCCTACAGAGTCAAGGCTAAGTCCCGTTTCTGGCTGGGCTGATACCCCTTCCAGCTCATTCAGTTGCTTCTTTGTTTTGCTCACAAGACTGTGAGAACATCTTGAGGGCAGGGGCCAAATCTTGCTTGTTCAGGCATCTCTGGCATCCATCACATCTGACACATCTGTATTTAAAGGAGAACTAACTTCAGCATGTGAGTGAGGCATGTAGCCTGCTTGTCCTAATCATTCCAGAACATGAAGGCACTTTGACTCACGGTTGTCCCAGCCCCCGTTTGTTTCCTAGCAGGAGATCTGGCCCTTTGCCACGTATACCTCTCCTTGTCTTGTTGGGACTCACCAGGTGAATGCTTTTGTGTGAAAGGGAAGACAGCATAGCACTTAGGGGCTCAGCCTCAGTAGCCAAGCCACTTATTAGGTTCAGTTTCTGGCACTGCCACTCACTAGCCGTCTGATCATTAAACAAGTTGTTTAATTTCCTCATGTCTCATTTTCTCCATCTATAAAATGGGATGGTATTAGTGCATCAGAGGGTGATGAGGAGTGTGTTCATACAGATAAAATGCTTGGTGTGGTCTCTGACACATAGTGTGTTTATGAAGGGAGCTGATCCTATTCTCTTTTAATCTGCCAGGCTGTCTTTTGCCCTCTCTGAGAGCCTAGACTGCCCTTTCTTCTGAAGTTTTTCATCTTCTTTCCAGATTGCCTTCCTTCACTTTGCCGCTCCTATCCAATGTCGCCCCTGTAGTTCCCCGCAGCCCAGAAGGACCGTTAGTGTAGATGAGAGAGTGCCGAGGCACACCCTCTGAGACTGGCTTAGGGCTTGGGCCTTTTCCACAAACTGGAGACAATTCAGCTCAGCCACTCACTCCAGGCGTCCCACACCTCAGAATCTGCCTCCAGAAAATAGAACCCTGTTTTCCCCTGCCCCAGGCTGTGGTCCACCCCTGGAGCGTCCTGGACAAACCCTTCTCTAGGATGGCAGAGAGTTGGAGCATCCCTACCCTTCAAGGTAAGCACTACTCCGCTCCACACACACGCAGGGATGTGAGACAGCCTTGAGGCCCCCAGAGCCACTCCCATCAGGGTTTGATTGAGAGATTGTCGGGAAGTGCTTTGATAATCGCACACAGGCCCCCATCAGTCAAACTATGCTGTTCAGGTCCCATTCGGCCAATTCTTCCAAATCGAGATTCCAAAAGTCTTAGGTTACCTGGGGTCACTTTGACCTGGGAGAGCTTGGGGTTCTGAGAGACCCATGGGCTGTTCCAGGACTAAGAGTCCGTTGCTCTATCAAGGACTATTTTAGTTAGAGTTTAGGAAGAATCTGAGCATCCCCCGGGGACTTAACTCTATTTATAATATTGTTTCTATGGGAAAAGTGTTTCAAGTGACAAATTAGAACAGAATTCTTAGAACACAGTCGTTCTGCTCTTGGAGACTGCAAGTAATTATTTTTTCATATGTAGAGATGATGTTGAAGTTTTTTTTTTAATGCATATAAGTATAAACAAATAGAACAAGAAGAAAGCAGGGGTTGCTTCTTGCGTTTTCTGGCAAGTTTTAAAAATTGAGGGATTTTTCTTTTTAAGAAGAAAATATTTTTACTTCAAAAGGTAGCATTTATTGAGTATTTACTATTTGCTAGCCACTGAGTTTAAGTCTGTTTGTGCATAATTTCATGTAATCTTCATAACAATCCTCTGAGGTGGTCTAATAAAGAATCTGACCCTATTTTAAGAAATTATTTATTTATTCATTTTTGCTGCATCAGGTTTCTGTTGCAGCTGATGGGATCCTCCATTGGGCTTAGTTGCCCTGGGGCCTGTGAGATCTTAGTTCCCTGGCCAGGGATTGAACCCACGTCCTCTACATTGCAAGATGGATTCTTAATCATTGCTCCACTAGGGAAGTCCCTGACCGCATATTTGATGCTTTGCTGCTGACAGCTGTCAGGCCCCACTTTGCCCTTCTACCCTACATGTTGGCAAGCTTATTAACCAAACAAACAGAACACAAGCACTCCCTACTTTGGCGCTGCTGGGAAATTAAAACCATGTAAACCGCTGTAAGTGGGAACACTTACCCCAGCCCCACCCCCACATTATAAAACATCAAAGCCAATGTCCCTCCCTTGTTCCCTTAAACTGTTCTTGGACTTGCTTGGGAAACCACCTTAGAGTCCCCCAAAAAACCTCCTTATGTGAGTCATAAATCTTCACAGACCCTCTTCGTGTGTCTGTGTGACATCCTTGGTCTCCACATCCAAACCAAATTTTGAGTGAGAGGTCCATTTCATTTCTGCACAGTGACCACAACAGGTGACTACAACATTCTCTATTTTCCAGAGGAAAAAAATGGGGTTAGAGACATGAAGCTGCTTCCCAAGCTTACCGAGCCAGATAATAGTGTCACCTTAACCACTCTGTTCTTTCTCTGCTTCAGAGCAGATGAGCTTGGTCTTTTGAAAACTAGCGAATAAAGTTGCATTGAGGGCTTATACCTCTTGCTAATAGCCAACATGTATGGAACACCTACCTGTTCCAAACCCTTTCTGTGCCTTAACTCATGGCATCCTTTTAACAACTCTTTGAGCTACATACCATTATTATTCCTATTTTTATAGATGAGGAAATTGAGAATCAGCAAACTTAAATATTATGGAGGGTCGATCCACTAAGAAATGGCAATGCTTGGAAATGAAATGGGAAGTCTGGCTCAGAACTCATACTTAGTCATAGGGCTTCAATGCCTCAGACATGGTGTACAAATAAAGAAGCTGCTGTTAACCCAGGTTACCAGGATTGTATTCTTGCCACTTCTTATGTAGACAGCTCTTGTTTAAAGAAAATGCTATATTAATGACAAATTCACAGATTTCATTAATGCTCTTATCCATGTGTATCTCACTCAATATTGTATACTTCTAGAGGGAAAAGCTGATAACGTATTGTCTTTGACATTCTTCTCCGTTCCCCCCTATAACTTCGCCCGAGATGCTGCACTACACATCACTGCAAGCAGGCCATGCCCCTTCTGCAGTCACCATGGAAACTCTCTGGAATTCTTGTTCTTTGCCTTGTGCCATCTGTCTGACTAAAGCTGTACCTTGGAAAATAATGATCTGTAATTTCTTATAGGGAAGTATCCCAAATTCACCAGGAAATATTTTTTTAACAAAAGAACCATCTGCTTTTCCTTCAGGCTTTCCAACAACTTCTCTGCAGTCTAATAAATAAAACTATTTATAAATAATAAATGCCGTTTTTTTAACGACTGGTTCACCCTATGTAGCTATGGGGTTTAGAAACCCAGTTTTTGGATGATTAGGATTAAACAAACAAACTACAAATCAAAGAATATCAACATGAATTATAGCACCAGAGCTGAAACAATTGTTAAAACTAGCCTCTTATTCAATCTGGGTACCAGAGACAAGGTTTGCTTCTTTTAAATCTTGGCCCTGACCTTGTCTCTCTCAAAACCCTTGGGCAATAAAGATTGATAATTTGCCCATGAACAAAGCTAGATGAATAATGGCTTCCATGCAGAACTTTCAGAAGATAAAGCAGGGTGGAAAAGATTATGATGAGTAAAACTTTAGTTAAGTGTCAAATACGTTAATTCCTCTGAAGAAACAGATGAGAGAGAGTAAAGTATTTGAATTAGAAGGTCTAGTTGCAGTGGGTGGGGTTGCTCTCTAGCTGCGGTGCTCAGGCTTCTTATCCAGATGGCTTCTCTTATTGCAGAGCACAGGCTCTAGGGGATGAAAGCATCAGTAGCTGTGGCACGTGGGCTAGCAGCTGTGGCTCCCGGGCTCTAGAATATAGGTCCAATGGTGTGGCACATGGGCTGTGTTGCTCCATAGCTTGTGGGATCTTCCCAGATCAGGAATCGAACCTGTGTCTCCTGCCTTGGCAGGCAGATGGGTTCTTTACCATTGAGCCACCAGGGAAGCCCCATGGTATAATATTTTAATTTTTATTTTGAAATAATTCCAAACTTAGAGAAAAGTTGCATTAAGGGTAAAGAATTCACAAATACCTTTTACCCAGATTCACCAATTAACACTTGCTACATTTGCTTTATCATTCACTCTCTCCGACCACCCCCCCCACCATACATATATATAAGTAAGTAAGTGTAAGTGTTAGTCGCTCAGTCGTGCCCTACTCTTTGCGACCCCATGGACTGCAGCCCACCAGGTTCCTCTGTCCATGAGATTTTCCAGGCAAGGATACTGGGGTGGGTTGCCATTTGGTTCTCCAGGGGATCTTCCCAACCCAGGGTTTGAACCCAGGTCTCCTGCACTGCTGGCAGATTCTTTACCAACTGAGATACAAGGGAAGCCCATACATATATGTATATGTATAATATCACATATGTGTCATATAATGAAAGTCTATGTGTGTGTATGTGTATACACACATATATACACACTAATCTTTAGTTCTTAAAATGTGGTCCTGGGAATAAGTATCACTTGGGTAGTTGGTAGAAATGTAAATTCCTGGGCCCCACTCAGAACTACTAAATCAGGAATTCTGGGACTGGCACCCAGCCCTCCAGGAGATTTGAAGGTTACCCGGATTTAAGAACCAGTCCTATGGCGGAATACTTGAGGGGAAATTGTTCTGAGCACTTGCTATTTTCTCATAAAACTAGAGTAGTTGGGAAGTGTAGCTTAGTTTTTCTAGGGTTATTGTTCAGTTGCCAAGTTGTATCCAACTCTTTGCTACCCCACAGACTGCAGCACACCAGGCTTCCCTGTCCTTCACTTCTAGGGTTGACTGTGACATTAAAGAATCATTGTCAAAATTTTCTCCAGCCCACTGAGTTCACATAACAGAACTCCATAGGCTCAGGTAAGTTCTAAGGGCTTACAGCTCTAACTAAGGTTCAAACACAACTTTCCAAATTATTGCTTGGAATGAATTCCTTTCTGTGTACTTAAACCCTCTGAAATTGTTCTAACTTTATTCTCACATTCATACAGAAAAATCTTACAGAAAAATACAATCTTTACTGAGAAGCTTAATGACTCTATACATTACTATGTTCCCCAAAGTGGCTTATTATTTTCAGAGGATGAGAGTTCAAATTGAATCTAGAAAGCAGTTTAATAAGATTGTCAGACCTTGAGATAATCAATTAATTCATCGATTATGTACAATTTCATTAGTCTTTACAATTACAAAATCACATTTCTCTCTTTAAATAAATGATTCAGGGTTTTACAACCTGCACAGTGAAGACTCTCAGCTTGAAAGTGTGTATGCATGTGTGTACTTGAAAATGGAGACTGTCTTACAACCATGTAACGGGTTGACATGGTTACATAATTATTTATTTCTATAACCTGCTTCAGTTACCAGCCATCATAAAACAGGTGGATCATGGTTGTGTATAAAGAGCAAGGAATTAACTTCCAAAGAAATAACACTGGCAAGCGTTTCTTCGGGCTGTTAAAGTCTGGGTTCTTCTCTGTGGGAGTAGTCCTTGCAGAGAAGTTCCTTCATAGTTACAATAATATGACAGTTAAGTCTTCCCAGGTGCCTCAGTTGGTAGACTCCACCTGACAACGCAGGAGACCCAGGTTCGATCCCTGGGTCAGGAAGATCCTCTGGAGTAGGAAGTGGCAACCCACTCCAGTATTCTTGCCTGGGGAAGTCCATTGACTGGCAGGCTACAGTCAATGGGGTCAAAAGAGTCAGGCACAGCTGGGCACGCACACACTGTAAGTCAAATTACAATAAGCAGCTTAAATTTCAGAGCCTAGATAGTGGTACATTTATTTCAGAGAGAAGTCAACAAAGAGGAGGATGGGGAAGGAAGGAGGAGAGGGAAGACGAATAATAGTAATAATAATCAGGGACAGTTTCTTAGAGTGCTTTAAAATGAAATCCTTCCTGTATTTACAATTTTTGTGTGAAGAGGGGAAGGGATTTATAAGCTGTGGGATTTTGATAGTATATTTTATTTATTCTAAAACTTCAGAGATCCCCGTCTTACGATATCTCAGACAACAAAGATGCTAGGACAGAAGAATAAAGGACACAACCCTAATACATTTTAGGATTCTTTTTTTTTTTTCACTCCTATTACAGGCAAACTGATCTTTTAGAAACTGACCATTCTCAATACTCTCCTTGTGAACTTTGATGCTAGGTCTTGTCTGCTCCTCCCCAAAATCCCAGCCATCATTTATATTTAAAAGTCTTCCAACCTCCTGCTCGTACCACCCCTGCCCCATTCAGTTCTCTCTCCTTAGGATTCACTTTGACAGCTGGCAACTCTGTCCTGTCCTAATTTCAACCTCAAGATTTAGCATGTAAAGTCAGATCATGTTTCTGATGTGATCCATGAAACATTAACAATACACGTTTTATGGCAATGTAATCATAAGAACTCTGAATTTGGGATCCAGAAACCTAAATTTGGCTGCTAATTATTATGTAACCTTGAACTCACACAAAAACTCATTGTCCTCACCTGTAAAATGAGGTGGTTGCAGTAGGTGAACTAGAAAATACCCTGAGCAGTCAACTCCTGTGACATCTTTTCTCCTCTAGTTTTATTGAGATAAAATTGACATATAGCACAGTATCAGTTTAAGGTAAACAGCATAAAGACTTGTATATATTGTGAAAAAATTACTACAAGAAGTTTAGTTAAGGGGACTTCCCTTTTTTTTTTTAAGACTCCATGCTTCTAAGGCAAGGGGTGCAAGTTTGATCCCTGGTCAACAAACTATGATCCCACATGCCATGTGATGTGGCAAAAAAGAAAAAAAATTTAGTTAATATCCATCATTTCATATAGACACACATACACAAAGGAAACTAAAGGAAAAAAGAAAAAGGAAAAAGAATGTTTATTTACCTTTGCTGAGAATTCTTAGGCTCTATCCTCTTAACAGCTTTCAAATATATCCTATAGCAGTGTTAACTATAGTCACCATGTTGTGCGTTGCATCCCCAGTACTTATAACTGGAGGTGTGGAATTTTTGACCGCCTTCATCCAGTTCCCTCATCCACTATCTTCTGCCTCTGATAACTACAGGTTTATTCTCCTTTTTATGAGTTTGGGTTTCTTCTTCTTCTTTTTTTAAACTCCACATATGAGATCATAGTTTGTCTTTGTGTGACCTGTTTCACTTAGCATAATACCCATCCATGATGTCACAAATGGCAGGATTTTCTTCTTTTTATGTCTGAGTACTATTCTTGTGT